>CM043022.1:24974158-25371420 GCA_023690525.1 Holotrichia oblita
CAATAAGGATTCCGTTACGGTGATTAAGAGATGACGAATTGTACCTATAACTTCTGTGATTTATACAGAAATGTTTTAAATTTTAGCAATTAAATTGTTATCTGTCTCCGTGTATTGGATCCGGAACATTTTCTAATAATCACTAAAGCAAACTTGTTCGTCATTTTATAGCTTTTATCGAGTTTAGTCTTTATTTGAAGTAATACTTTTATGTAGGTATAGTAGGTGCAGCTGTACCGGCTTCAAAGTGTATTGCTAGTTTGGTAGTCTAACAGCAAGTTAACAGTTCTTGCTGAATATTTTCGTGTGTAAATATATTCCCTGGGCTTTGTTACATTTGTAACATTACTTTGCTGTATGTAATATTGGTTTGTTAATGGTATTTAGCCGGGGAATCGATTTTAGTGAGACGCTCCATAACGTCA
Source organism: Holotrichia oblita (assembly GCA_023690525.1). Taxonomy (NCBI): domain Eukaryota; kingdom Metazoa; phylum Arthropoda; class Insecta; order Coleoptera; family Scarabaeidae; genus Holotrichia; species Holotrichia oblita. The sequence continues at coordinate 24,974,584 of CM043022.1, forward strand.
TCAGAATTCGATCTCCATAAATAACCGTATAACATCTAAAACTTCTCATATGCTGTAGTGAAATTGTTCTTACCTGACAGGCAGTTGATATGACGTGAAAAATATTAGCAAAATGAATTTTACAATAAATGTGGAATAGGATATTTAACTCTGTCTTTCAAGTTAAGTGAAAGAAGGGGGAATGGAGACAGGGACAGTTAAACAGTAAATGGGTTGAAAGCTGCGAGAGAACAGAAAACATAAAATGTCTGTGTCTGACTTCATCTATGAACAGCGCAATAAAATGTTGGACGCTAGCATTGAAATTACTTTGTAGTTTTGGATTTGATGGCTTAAACGCATTTTTCAAAACGTAATGATGATGATGACGGCATAATCTTGAGTAACCAGTATCGGTTTCCCTGCAAGTGTAGTAAAATCAATGCCTAAATAAGAATGTACCAACGATTGATAATGGTGAAGACGAAGTACAAGAACTCGATTTACAAGTAAAATCATACTTTCCAAGTAAGTAAGCAAGTAAGGGTTGAATGATTTGTCATTCAATTCTTATTGGTCAGAAAAATAAAAAGGAAAATCACTGATTTCGATCAGACATTTTCCTGGCCAATAACAAATCATTCAACCATTATTGGATAAGAAAATCTCTGGTCAAAATCAAACATTTCAGTCTCACCAAATCAAACGATATTTATACATACGGTTATACAAACAAAGTGTTGGTTTCCTGGTTAAGATGGAATTTACTGAAATCCTACTGAGCGTTACTTCATTGACAGCTTTATTAGGAATCAGCGAGCTATACTCAACTACAATATAGTACTCGTCTTACTCCTCCAGCCCCCTCTCATTTGGTCCATCTCACAGAAAAATAAAATAGCCTTAATTACATGATACAACTTTTAAAATATGAGAGATTACATTTGGGGTGTTTTGGAGACCTCAAAGTCTTAGATTTTCTTATGAGTTCTAAAGCTGGGTTCACAAGTATTAATATCACGTCATTCCGTTTTTAAAGTAGAAAATGATATAAAAAAAGTTTGTTTCCGAAAAAGTCCGAACGCATGCTTACAATGAAGTTCTACAATAAAATATAAAAGCAATACACAAATGTTACTACTACTATTGCTTCTAAATTGATACTGAGGTTATCTTTTCGATCAATATGCTGATTCTCATTGGTTCAGAAATGGGTCTTGAGAGTGGTCCTATCGATGTACGCTTATCAGTAAAAAGGATGTGTGTGTTGATTCAGGCTTGACGTAAACATAACAACAGTACAACATTGTTTCATAAAAATCTACTAATTATGTAGTAGGTCTTCTGGTAACAGTTCTTGCATCTGCCGACTATGATGCTGCCTATTATAGCTGGTGATACCTTTCCTGTCGTAAAACCGTTCGTTCTTTAACAATTAAATAGCACCTTGTAATAGACCTGAGCTGCGAAACCCCACCTTACAAAATTTGAGATCTAGCAAATCAAGATTCTGTGTGTTATCACCCGTTTAGAACAACTAACTCCAATTACTCTTGCGAGGAATTCCATTGCCAAAGTAGTCAGATTTGGGAATACAGTTATTAATTGACTTATTCTTATGAACCCTGATCGATCGCCAACCAAGGCCGATACTAGAAGAGCTGAAACTATCCCCTACAGAACTAATCAGTTCGGAGAGACTCCTAACTACCCTTGAGGTCTCCCTTTTTGTATTTTCTTCCAGCAAATGCAACACTGTATTATTTGCATATACAAATGCTTATGGATATACGTCCGGCCTTAACAAAATAGTTGGTCATCGAATTTGGGATTCACATCTAGCAGTGCCTCTAAGAAGCAGAGGTCTAAACTTTTCCAAATCTGCTGAGGTTTACTTCACAAGTCTGGCTATTAAAATTTATTAGATTTTATAAGAAACTAGAAGCTCTTACCAGTACATATACAGCTTTAGATATTAAAAAAGGTATTACTTAAGTTTTTTAAAGTATGTACTTCTGTGTAAAAAAGCTCCCTAATAAAATGATAAATCTACTTTTTAATCTATTTTTAATATTCTATGCAATAAATAAACTACAGTGTAACAGTAAAATAATTCCTAAATAATGTAGAAGAAAATGTTATAAAAAAAACATTAGACTGAGATTATATATAACAGTTTATTTGAGCAATTAATTCGCTCAATTTGCCTTGACGATGGCAAATAATGCCTTATTATGTTGTCCGACTATAAAAGATGTCCTTATTATGAATTTAAACAGGAAATTGCAACAATATAATTTTAATTACGTACACCTGTTAAACCTTGAAGGCGCTAAATGACAGTATCGTATTCAATACTCACCATTATTACACCTAATTATAGATAGAACAAAGTGATTGCCGACCAAGGTTGGGACGTTGGGAGGATAGATACTGTGGCGAATATCACATCAAAGTTACATAGTTTATTATGGAGGTTAAGATTCGACATTCGACGTTACGCCGTCAGACTCATTCTCTTGATATTCTGAATAATTTAGGTGACGTAATTAAGATTTGTGTAATACCCCATCTACAACGTTCGAGTTTCGGTGAATAATTCAGTCGTTCTAATTGAGATTTGTTTAATTACCATGCTATTTGTACTTTAACTACTACACTATTATCTTGGCAGTTAGCGAATATCAGGGGTAATTCAACAATTGATTTATCGGAACACGTTTAATCTCTATCCTAACGTAATACACACTTTACAATTAGACATTATAAGGTGTCTTGAGTTATTTAATACAGGATAAAATATAACATCTTATGTATATTTGCAATCGCTTTGTGTCTTGAAGAATATGTAATAGAATGCAATAGAAAACATTCCTAAATTAGTGTCGGAATATTTTGACGTAAAAGTCAGCGCCAACATAACCTTTCATTGAATTATAATTGTTTATACCTTTAGCATAGGCCACATAAGTGCTCCAGAGATCACGAAAACTCAACCCTTCAACATTAGATATGAATACCAAGCCTTATTGATTACTTACTGGAAAAAAAATATATCAACAAATCAGATTATACAGGTTAGGGCAAGGAAACATATCTAACTTGCGAACCTGAAAAGATAAATAAAAACGGAAGTAAAAATTTGTTTTATTTTTAAAAAGCAACATTGGGAGTTTTAAGTTTTAAACAAAATATTTTGCAAAGGATGGCCTTCATTATCAATTACAATAATGCAAATTTTTCCCAAACGCCAATTATTTAAACATATTTTTATATAAAAATATGCCGTCCCGAAAGTGAGTCGAACCACCTTGTAGGGCTATCGCGGCTCTACCGCAAACCGTTGCGACCACCGGGGGCTTCGACTACACAAGTAAACTTCACAATTATTTTTTTATATAAAAATATGTTTAAATAATTGGCGTTTGGGAAAAATTTGCATTATTGTATTTATACAAGAAAATAATACACTTCGGTGTCAAAAAATGTTGCCTATCCTAGGTCATTATAACATCTCGTTCGCATATAATTGTGAAGTTTACTTGAAAAGTGGTCGCAACGGTTTCAGCCGGTTTGCGGTAGAGCCGCGATAGCCCTAAGGTGGTTCGACTCCACTTCGGGACGGCATATTTTTATATAAAAATATGTTTAAATAATTGGCGTTTGGGAAAATTTTGCATTTAAGGTATTTACATACGCCAAGAAAAAACAATATTTTGCAAAGGAAATTCATTATCAATTGTTGGAGCTGGATATTGAAGTTTCACATCACCCTCTGAAGCATGTCTCCCGGTATGCGACCTATTTCCAGGATTGCTTCTTTTAAGGTTTATATGCTGTTATGACGATGTTTGTACACCTCAGTTTTAAGATAACCCCAGAGTAAATAGCCGCAAGGAGTTAAATCCAGCGAGCGTACTAGTCATGAAATGTAACTGAACCTGGAGATCAAACGGCCGGGGAACATCAACCTCAGAACAGCCATTGAATTTTTTTTGCTGTGTGGGCCGTGGCTTCATTCTGTTGGAACCAAGCACATCCCATATCCAACTATTCGAGATGTAGTGCAAAAGAATACTGTTTGGAACTGATGGTAGAGACACGATCATGTTCCTCGAAGAAGTAACGTCCGACTGTTGACTGCACACGAAACTGTTACCCTGTCACTAGATAAAGGGGTTTCTAGAATCTGTCTAGGGTTGACATCACTCCAACAACGTATATTCTGTTTATTAACACAGCGCGAAAGATAGAAATGCCCTTGTCGCTGAAAAAACCTCACTGCATCATCAAGCAGATTATCAATCATATTTTCATAGGCCTGTATTCGAGTATTATAATCCTGTTATGACAGTTCTTGAGTAACAACCATCTTGTAATAAAAATGAAAGTCAATATGAAGATTTCGACGTACAGGACGGCTAGATAGGTTGAGGACGGTGGCGTGCTTCCGACCAGAGCGCCAAGGAGACCGTAGAATGAACTGTCTTACTCACTCTATGTTCTCCAATCTTCGACTAATCCTCTATACGCCAACTCTCTTTTTCGCAACACTCCCATATCTCGAGATGTTATCCACGAAATACAGAATCGATTTCCGATCGGGCACTGTATTTCGAGGAGGGAGCAAGTATGCATCGTACATTGCGACAATAGAGCTTTTTTTGAGAAAAGTAGGTTTTAATGGTAAAAGTGCGATGTTCTAGAGACCACACCATTTTGGCAACTGACAAGTAACAGATGCAAACTTCCAGAACTACTGCATCATTAAAGCCTATTCCCTCATCCTTCAATAGCTTTCTGAAGGTAAGGATGTAAATAACAATTGTTCCTATAGACCACCGTAGACATTTCGACAAACTGACCATCCTCTTCTGACTTCTATGTTGATTGAAGCTGTGGCGGCTACTTCTAAAATTTCCCTATTGCACGGAACGAAGCTAATTTTCTTCAGTCTTAAAAGTTTTGCTCCAAATTTGATTACCTAATTACTCGTATATTTCAAATTTAAATTAAGTTTCTTAGCAGCGAAGCTTCATGGCTGGGAAAAGTTACACTCTACACACTACAGCTTCAATTATTAATTACTAACTTGAGATTTAGTGTCCTGCAACAATACTTTTACATTCTCTGTTATGTTTTAACGATTGAACTACTAAAATAAACTGTTCTGTTAAAAAATTAACAGACATTATATGGATACAGAGAAAATATATGAATAATCGTTTGCTTGCAATAGAATTTATCAAGAGAGGTATCCTAAACGAAGAATATCCAAATTTCAAAATAATGTTGGAAACGTTAATGGTTAAGGGATAGGTCAAGATAATAATACACACCAATAAGTTGTGTTTGGTATGAAGTTTGAAAATGGGCTTAACAACATCAACGTATCATCTCTCCCCCCATTTTTTTTTAAATTTTGCTCCTTTCGACAAAATCATTTTTTGTAAAGTTGGAGCTGTAGACAGACAAAATTTCCATTACTACTTTTCAAGTTACAATTTCGGCATTTTGTATTTCCCCAAGAAATATATAAATCAATGATGAAATTATATATGAAAGCACACCAAGCAGTGACTTTCTTTCTGCCATGACAGTCTTCCTGAATGATTGCTTGTCAGTTTTCTGTTTGCCGCATTCTACAGTTTTGACTCTATCTTGAAGAAAAAAAATGGATTTTATCTGTCTATAAAATCTTGAATAATCGGAATTTTCTAAACTTGGACTTTATAGGAGATTAGTATTGGCTATGTTTATTGTTCATGAGAAACTTCTGCTACGTGACCATTATTAATCCTTGGTCTTCCTGATTTTGTGATATCAATTACAGGCCCTATTCTTTCGAATTTTGTAAACCAACAATGTAATTTTTACTATATTCATAATAACTGTATTAAACTTATTCTTGTTTGATGCTTTTTTCAAGTCCAAGTCTTAAGTGGTCAAAACTTTTTCTATAACACTGAGCAAACGTTCATAAGCCTTCTCGGCATTTGACGTGCAATTCATATTGCAGGAATTGAAAAGAGTAGGTACAAGATGTTCAAGTAGAAGATGAACCTATTCTGTCATCACTAAAGTCACTGATCTTCAGTCTCACTACACAGAGCTCTATATGACTCCGTTATATATTTAGACTGAAAACAAAGTTCGTATCACCAAGGAACTTTTCACGACTCCGGTACAAGGAGGTGTAGGGGACAATAGTGATTTATTACTTCTACTCCAAAAATTCTACTCTAGATGAGAGGAGTGTATCTTCGCTTCATATCATACTAGACTTTTGATTAGCCTAAGAGGACTTTATACGTTTTAAGGAAACTACATATTTACTATTATTGTTGGAAACCCATCCCTTAAACATTTATTTCAAGCTTTGCATGATAGAGGGCTTGTGCATTACACTACATTAATGGTTTTATTATAGTAATGGATTTTTTGAAAGACGAGGACTAATTACATGCAAAGTTATCTAAAACTTATATCTTCATTTAAGGTTATGTAAATCATTTATCTTCTTGTAAAAAAAATTCCAGCTAAAGTATTCAATTTACTATACCCAGTGGCCATCTAAGAGAAGCAGCACTTACTCTCGTTAGAGCTCATATCATATTCGTTTATAAGAATTTACTAACTACCGTTTTTCCACAAAACTGTTATCTGTTTGTCTTGTTTGCTTTCTATGATATGTGGCATCTTGCTTTGAACCACACAGACTTCTACTTTGTTTACATTTGGGGATTTCTTTATATAACCATATGTCTGTACTTATCGCAGTCTAAGACACAAATAAATGAGTTTTCAAATTCATTTCACATTCCATTTTCGTAAGGAAAGCATTTCTTGCAAATTCTATTAAAATATTCTTTTGATCAGTAAAAATTTTTGGTTGCAAAAATTGACAATGTGCATTTTGGTCGGACATGTAGAGTTGTAGAAGACAGTTATAAACAATTACGACTCAAAACCTGCGCAATAAAATAGCAAAAACATTAAACGCTAATTACTTTAACATTACACAGTAAAACTATTACTACAATTATCAAGCAGCCGCACTACTTGACACACTAATTTACAATACATTTGAGACAAGCTTAATTAAATTAAATTTTCACAAATTTGAACTTTGAACTGTTAAGGTATAGATAAAAATATAAAGAAAAATCAAGATACAACCGGAAATTAAAATAAAACAAGGAATATGCTTATTTCATTTTAATGAACAAGCTATGAATATTATCAATTATTCATTGTAATATGAGAATATTCTGCGTTTAATTATTTCACAACGTATGTTTTACGAAAACGATCATTATTTTCATTTTATGCAGTAATAAATTCACTGTTAATTTCCTGAAATCTCTCAGTCTCTCCGTAAAATGAAAGGAATCATATTGCGTTTGTGAATATACAGAGTTCATTTCGATTCAGCCGTCCATGTTGTACATATGTACATCCAATCCAAACAAAGCGAAATTACTCTTACGCCGGCATCACAATTAAAGATGCAAGCGTTCATAGCGTTTATTTAAATTTTAATTACGATATCCGTGTGTTGTCGGTTGTATACGATATGCGGAATCTATTTTACGGAGTTCCTGGCACTGTTTTATATTAAAACTGACTCCTGATCCTCAGGCTGAAATAATTTTAATTTCCCGCTATATACTAGGGACTTAGTCGTGTTGAGAAAGGCACTGAAAATACATTTATGTTGGGCGTCCGGTCCTAATTACTTATATAAATAGTTTATGTGCTGAAATAAAACCCATATGTACAGTACATACATACGAGTATATACCGGAAAGGCAAACGGAAGCTTTTGTACGCCCGCTCTTAGTAAAATAAAAGAATACATCTCACAGTAATAAATTTCCGCGTATATTCGTAATGAAAACGTGTTTCATACCGTTTTTCTTGCTAGAGCGTTGTATTTCCCGTGCATAATATTGCGCGAACAAAACTCTAGCCCTTTCATCTTCTTGTTTCTAATGTTTTCGTGTACATAAGTTGTAGTCTACAACTTGTGCTGAACGTGTAGCTAACGTAATGGTTGGGATACGTTGTAAAGGAAAAGACTACTACTGTTTTAATATTTAACGAAAGCACTTTAAGTATAGCTTTGTAGACGAGTATGATGATGAAAGACGATTAGTATTTACACAATGGCCTTTCTAAACCAGTCACCTCTTTCTCGACTATGTAGTTCTTTCATTACTATAGTTTTGATTTTTCAGATTTTTATAACTGACATTTACGTATACATATGTATGTAGCATTAACAGTATTAATTTCGGAAGGAAGACTCAAAGTAGCAATCACCATTAACATAAAAATCGAAGAAAATTCGAAAGCCTCTTTTCCTCTCTCCCTAATTATTGTGACACACATACCCATAAAATTTAACATACGGTGGTCAAAACTAGAGTTCTAGTAATGCGAATAGAATCCTGTAATGACGTTATCTGTATTAGTTTTGGCCCGGCTTCGAACTGAATTTGTGTTAATATAACCCGGTCTGAACTAGTTTGTTTTTGACGGATCAGAAGAAGCATAAGTAGCAAAAGAGCTGCGGAAAAAAATTGAACTAAGTGACAGTTCTCCTGAACAGCTGTGTTAACTTCATTTGTGTTTGCACAGGAGCTTGGAAGTTAGTGTTTCAAATAGCAAAATTTATTCGAAAATGGACAGTTCCGAAAAAAATGTGATAATATTTAGTTCTGCGTTAAACTAGTGGAAACGACACGCAAACTTAATGCTGCGTATGGCAGTGAATGCCCACATCACAACACTATCTCCAAATAGTATCATTATTTCGTAGAGAAACCGCCACGCAGACGAAAGGAGGACGACTTCCAAATCCGGTTAATCCGAGATTATTAAAAGCCATCAGCGACTGTCTGGTGAAGCTCTACTTTCTGCTGAACTCAGCGAGTCAAAAAAAAAATCTACAACATATTATTAAAACGCGTCTTCAGTTCAGAAAGGTCATGACACAGTGGGTACACAAGTTGCTGTCTAATGAGCAAACGAAGAAAAGAGTTGATGGTGCTTAATCGATTTTAGACTAATATGGTGTTGAATGGTATGACTTATTGGACAATCAACTTCTGAATACCAGTTTCCTAATCGCCCACCGCCAAAAGTCGAGCGTCCCAAAATGACATTCAAAAAGATACTACTACTGTGTTCTGGAGTAAAGATGGGATCGCGCATATTGACTATTTGGGTAAATCTATCAACAAACTATACTACATGAACCTTCTTGATGTGGTCAATACCAACATTCCGGTTAGAAAGCGTCGTACAAATGTTGTACTCGAAAAGATCACTCAGCTGAATTGGACGCTACTGAAACTCCCACCCTATTCGCCCGATTTGGCACTCTCTGATTATTATTTGTTTCGAAATTTGAAAAATAATATGTTAAAACGCAAATTTATAAACAATGAGAAACACAAGTTAGTGGCTACTTTGCCTCAAAAGATTCAGCCTGGTTTTTTAGGGGCTTGACATATTGAAGTCACAATTGTCCAATGCAATTTTAAGCAATGGAAACTATTATTAACCGTTGATCCCTGTACACGGACTTCTCATTCAACCTGTATTATAATGTTGTATTTATGTGCCTTATCTTGAGAACCCTGTCATACCAAGAATGATACGGTAACCTGTACTGCTTTCTTTGTTTAGTGTTAGAAATTTTAACAATACTGCAATCAGATTAAGTTCAGTATGTCATAGCAGTAATTATTGCTCAAATTGTATTACGATGTATACCAAATAATTTACAATACCTCTTTTGTAAATTTAACAACAGAATTTTTCTCAGTGTATTCAGATTTCGGAATGTCTATAGTCATCCTAATTCTGAAAGGACACCCACGTATCCTCATTCTTCTTCTATCATAAAACCTACGCATTAATTTATTCATTCTTTTGCCTAATTACGAAAAAAATCGTTTCCTTCGTATAATCAATCCAGCTTGTTTCTAGCAAAAAAAATCAAATTATATTTTTTAGATGGTGCGTCGGTGTAACAAAAAGCAGGAAAACTAACAGAAGGACATTCGAAAAGATGATCGCCTCTAGGCGACCACCAAAAAAACAATGGACAGAAAAAATGAATCAATTACTTGACGACCGTTTGAAGTCAACTTGAGCGTGGGTCGGTCTCGCTAATAACGATCGGTAAAACAGACGAACGAGGAAAATCTAGTTTTAGGCCTTTTGATTGAAACAAGAAAAGAGGACCGTTACGAACTTGATTTTTATGTGGTCAAAGATTTCGGTAAATATATAGAACGTTGTTTTTTTTAGGGGGAACGGCCAGCACAAGGAAACGCAGTAATAACATAAAGTAAGATAAGGGAAGTACATTTTCTTTTAAGAGGAAGGATTGGAGACGCATTTTACTAGCTACATAGAGTATGCTATAAACTGCAGATAAGAAATAAGAATTGACATATATACCTTATCTTAAGAAAGAAATAGCGGAGTATTGTATAGCTATGCGTAAAATCGATTTATATAATCTTGTTTATGTATTGTATTATTAAAGTGGATTTCTATCTAAACAAAATGTATTGATACGGCTTACTGGTAGATGCGATATTGTTTTATAAAACAAAGGTGTTTACGAACATCGAAGAGGCCACTACATAATATAAGATTTAACTTGTTTCGATGTACTATGTACTTTTATCTTCTTTTTACTTCATTCCACACATTTTTAGTAAAATTTTATTAGCGAGGAATTCATAGTACAGAAGAAGCAAATGAATCAAATTGGAAGAATACAATGACGTAAGAAGTCATGGAAAGAGACGTGGGCAAGTATTATTAACAGTTAATAAAAAAAATTAATGAAGTTTAAGAGAGTGCAGTTATTGCACCGTTAGAAATTAATATATACATAGAAACAGCTCTACAAATTACCGTTTTTTATGAATAAACATATTTTCTAAGCTACTTATCCGTATCATTGATTTCATGTCGACCGCCAGAGAATGGGTTGCACGTGCTCCTGCAGTACCCCTTTTACAAGGACCTTCGAGTCGGACGAGAGATAACGATTGAACCTGATTTTCTGTCTACTAATGCCCCTCTGCTTATTCAGCTAATTACAAACATTTTAAAGCGGAGAAACAATCTTGTATTCTTCTTTTTTATTTTTCTTGTAAAAACCTGAAAAGAATGGATATATATCCTCGTCTTTCCGTGGCTCTGTGTAGTGTATGCTTGTGTGACTCTTGTTGGTGAGGTTATCCTACCCGCTAATTTTCTGCCTGTTGGGATGGACGGGTTCGCTTGCCTTGGTACAGCTCGATGGCGGAGAGGAAGTCACGAGTTTTCCACCATCTGTAGGATATGGGCTAATCGTCTAGGTGCCTACGCCTGACCTTAAGGTCGTCATGTCAATCTCGTAGTACGTATAACTTTATTACATAAATTATAAACAATAAAAGGTGAATAAAACAGTAGAAACAAGAAAGATTAATGACAATTCGTTTAATTAATTCTTTGGTGGTTTCAAATATTGCTCGCGCAGGCTACGCAATGATCTCTTCTCAGTTTGTAATTGCTTTTCGCTGTATTTAGGAGAGGATTTTCTCTTTCTTATCGTGATACATCTTTTTCTTACTATGTTCCGTACATAAACGTGTGACATTTCAAACTTGCTACCTAACTTTTTTAAGACTGACCAACCTTCGCAAGACACTGTAAGCTCCAGCTTTCTCTTTCTGTTTTCCTTCACTTTTCTAGTTTTCCTTCCAGTTCTTTTTGCTCTTTCTAGCAACTGTGCAATATATCGTAAATTATTTGTCGTGGTATACCTAATTTGAAAAAATATTTTTTTTGCCATATGGTTCGAATGTAATTCGCTAATAATTCGTCTTCGATCGTTTTCTTTAATCTTATTCATGGCCGTTGTTCTAAGCACATTGTTATTCATCCTTAACATTAATCTGTCAACTAACGTCAAAATACAAGTGAATACAACGGACACGGTGTATAAAGGTTCTCTCGTAAGTTGCTTTCAGAACCAGGTCAAAAACAGCTGATCTAGTTTTGACTTGGTTCTGAAAACTGGGACCGTATGTTGTGCCCGGCTTATACAGCGTGCACACGTCAAGTAGCTGAGTTAGTTATTTGTATATAATACTCACTGGTTAAGCAACTTATTTACTTATGTAACAGCATAATAAAAACTTTTACTTTGGATATATTTACAAAAATTGCATAACAAAATCTCGCCTAAAGAAACATAAATAAAGATATATAATAAAATACATTTTATTTTATTTTATTTTATTTTATTTTCTAAATTACCAATTTTAAAAGATGATTCTTTTTATGTATGTATATGAAAACAACGCTCAGCATCAATTGAAGCAATAGACACAAATTTTAATAAATGTATTATTTTGGGACCCATAGTTCTAAAATCATTCTAAAATAACCTGTGAAGGTATTTGAGATGTTCCATAAAGTTCGGTATCCCTGATTTTTTCGAAAACATTATTTAATTTTTTAGAAATTGTTTTACAAATTGAAGCTTGAAATTCACTCAAATCTATTAATTCTACCGAATCGGGCAATAACATTTTTTTGATTTTCAAGCTTTAAAATCAGCCATTTATTGCTGAAAGCCTAATCCATAATCTCTTAAAGCTTACTTAATGCTTACTATACCTCACAATATCATTATATGGGTAGTGTTTTTAAAACAGACTTTGTCACAGAAACAAAAAATAAACAATTTTTGCTGTAAAATTAATGAAATGTGACATGGAACTTAATAAAACTGCAACAATATGCATCTAATGTAACTACAGCAAAATAGGAGAGAAAGCAGGCACATTTGAAAGAGAAAGTTACGGCAATGAAGTGATAGAAAACTTCATTTTTTGTCAAACAAAATTGGTCTTCATTATCGCAAAAAATCATGCATGTAAATGTGGTATCCACACTTCGGCCATACAAATATTCTGATCTCTGATTTTACAACTTCCTAAGTAATCCCGTCTCAGGCAAGCATCGCAGAATCTACAGTCCCAAACTTACAACGTGCTTTTTATGGTGACAGTGCCCAGTTATTATACTAGGGTCTCTCCTGTTTAGTGACTCTTCTCCATAGTTACAACATCACATAGCACCTATATCCTGATTCTGGTTTATCCTCCTATTCCTCCTATTCCTGATATTCTGGATTATCCTCCAGGTTAATTTTGTCGATGTAAATGATATATTTAGAGCACTTCTTGCTAGCTCACTACAGCCGTCGTGATTCTCTAAAGTACCCAAGAATGCGTCTTGAAGTGATTTTAAATGATATTAATATAAAACTTTATAGTAATAGATATAATTCCTTTCCAATAGCGTGTATTTCTATATGTTGTATGTCGGTATACTGCTCCAGTCTAAACCATAACCAGGTTCCTTACAAATTCGGATTTGTCTGTATATACTACAACTGCTACCAGATCCTCCATATATGCCTTATAGCACCAACTTCTCTTTATTTGAAGCAACAATTTCAAATCATTTAATGAACCAGAAGCTTTCATGTATGCCATCCTTCACCATATCTAGCATAGGGTGCAAGATTAGTTCAAGAATTGAGGAGTGGCGTTAACGGGCTGGTTCTATTTCTTATATTCAGCAGCACCTCCATACCAGTGGTTAATGTTGTTTTCGTCGTTCCTATTATATCCAAGAAAAGGCAGCCTTTTCACCCTACCCCCTACACCCACATTCGTTTCTTCCCAAACATTAACCCCGTATAGATCTCTTGTGCGAATAAACTTTCGATACCAAGGATGTTTTAGTTTTTAAAGTTTGGAGTCGTGACAAACCTTCAAGTACCTGTGATGTTTTTGAAATGGTTTCAGTGGCCTCAAATGATCTGGTAGTTATAACTGCTGTGCCACCACTGCCAAAGAGATAGTACTCTTCAGTGAGGGCAGCCCCACACAATTATGATTTTCTGATTGAATTAATCTTCTTGAACATGTTGTAATCCCAACCACATAAAGGATGGTGGACGCCTCTGCTCTCAATTGCACATATAACCACACCAGACACTAGTCGTCAAACATTACAACTCTTAATTATTTTTTGTAAATTGGTAGGTATTAATTTAACATAGATATAAACCATCTGATCATTTCTTTTACGTAGGAATGGAGAAGTAAACTTCGAGAATATTCCATTACAAACATTTTTTAATTATCCGTTAAACGGGATGTAGGAATTCCAACCATTCATATATCCCCAAAACGTTCATTTATTATTCCATAAGCATCCAACTGTATCGCAAAATTAAACCACAATTTCTCAATTTCATCCTAGATATTGATAATAAACACTAAACTTTCTCGGTTCACTAATTTATTCTATATTCTATCAGATACATTCCATGTAGATTGTATCTGAAAACTAACTAATTTCCGTAATATATAACACGCGCATATATTTAGAACAAAAGGTAAATTAGGAGAATTTCAATTATTGTTTGCGGTTTTGTACTGGCGTGGTGTAAGCACGTTAGTAGGATGTTTCAATGGAGTATCTGTTCTACAACGGGCACTGTAAACCCGTGTAGGTTATGTCAACCCGTATGAGCATCGACGAACCCCAGGGTCCCTGGGATGCTCTGCATAAATTAACGCCGGTTACACGGGTAAACGTATCAAAGACACCCCTCGCATATATTACGTAAGCGCGCGTGTAGTACTAATCGACAATCTGAGTAAGAAAATTGGGTTTAGTGCCCCTGATAGACGCTTCGGATGAATTTTAAACTGACAGGGGGACCCGGGAAATAATAGACAATAATTTAGATGGAGCGCCAGTTTTGCTTTCGTAATTTGCCGCGCTTGATAAAAATGAAAGATTTCTAGTTAGGAATTAATTTAAGATTTTGTTTATAATAATTCAGGCATAACGTAAAATATTCTAAGTCACTCTTACCACTACAATTAAGTTCCATGATATACATAAACATATACTTACATGATTGGTTAACAAGTTATTTAATTATTTCTCATTCGGAATTAGCCTTAAGCCTGGTTAAGTGCACCCTAGCTTCACTATCCTTTATATCTTAGCATCCTGCAAATTTGTGTTCCCGAAGATATTCACGTTAGTACCCACCAGCATATCGTAACCCAATATATGCATCCACGGTATGCAGGTAAGATCATATTTCATCGTCAAACTTCTGGTTGCAATTTGTGTTCGTAAAATTGGCGCTCGATATCCCACCGCGCCGCGAGCAATTGATTCCAATGCACCCCGTACATTGGTGAATAAAGCGACGTCGAGCTAAGTTGAAAGTCATCCTTGCGCTATTTACGCCCAATGCACCGGAACTTTAGTAAGGTAGTAGAGTAAGATCCGCATTTTAGACAAGGTTATTATAGTAATGAATCATGATCTTAGTAACGCCCGCACTAGCGTTTTAGAACTAGCGTTCCACAGCCTCTAACAGGCGAAAAGTTAAGATAATTTATGACCGTCGTCTTGTCCGAAAGTTCGGAGAAGCGGTAACGGGAGAGCCGGATTTTCTCATTCTCTAAGGCCCTTTTCATTCTCGGCGCTCTGGCACATTTGTAATTATTACGTGCCCTATTTGGTTGTTGGACGAGTTCGGTTTGCGGGTGGTTTTCTAGCGGTTTTCAGAATGAATGTTGCCGGTTTAGAATTAATACTGGTGCAGGCAAACATGGGAGAGACATCTATTAATAAGAGATGTATTAAAAGGTATACTCATTCATCTTTCAATAATTACTTTTATCATAATTTCGTCAATTCAACGTTAAATTTAGGTGAAGCAAAAGGAAACTAATCCGAATAGGTACAGAAGTATAGAAGAAATATCTGTCACATAGTTTCCTGTTCATTGTCGCCCCGAACAAACGAATCAACAACGCAAACTAAGACAAGCGTGGTCAATTAAGTTCACTGGAAACGCGGCGTCGTTCTTCTTTCTCACGCGCCTTCTTTCTCCCGCTTGTCGCTTTCGTCTTTTACTACTAATTTGTTTTCTTTATGAGACGCTAGACGATGGAAGACGAGAAAAAGAAAAACGACTAAAATCACGTTCACTCAATTTTCCACAATAAAAATTAATTGGGCATGAAGTCACCAACAAAAGCAAGACCCGATTGTGAACCTTTTCTATATTGCCTAATGAAATTTCCGATGTCTCAGAAGAATTAAAGAAATTATTTTTTTCTATTCATTTTTTATTACAGATATGTATATAGAGAGTATTCTAATAATAACGGAGTAATCAGGCAATGTACTATATTAAAGAATGGGTTTTATAAGGTACTATTTTGTCAAACAAGTTTTCTAATAAACGAATGCGATAGCGAGCCTTATAAAGACGGTTTTTTTTTTCTGTTTTTCAGAGTATGCAAAATAAAATGTGTATAATATCAGAATTCGACGTTTCGGCATCCAATTAAATAATACACAGTTGTAATAGTTTAGTTTTGGACGCCGGTGTATAATAAAGAGATTCCCGTTAATATCGCACTTGTTTACGAGTAATACATATTACAGAGAGTGAAACATAATACAACATATGATGGCAAAGACAATGAAAATAAGAAAAAGGTTTTTTGCTTTATGCCATGAACTCCGTTTTAAATGATGCACTACTTCTTCTTGCTGTGTAGCGTTTGCACCGTTGGATCATTATAGTCATCACTGTTATTTTAAATTTTGTGGTGGGTGCTAGTTGCAGCGACTTCTTGAGCTGTATTACACTGAAACCTCGTTTATATCCACCCACACTTATATCCACACTCACTTACATCCTCACTTTTTTTTTTAAGTGAGGAAAAATGCCTTAACGAACCATCAGGGACGAAACCCGTCCCCGGTGTGTGGGGCTCGCACCCACTAAAAAACCTCACTTTGTCAGGTGTAGAATCCATCCTGGAACCGCTGGTCGCATTACTTCAGGATGGCACCTCGTAGTTAGCCTCGGTCGGCTGCCTCCATTGCTTGGGTCTCTCTCTTTTTCTCTTTCAGCACCTTCTCGACGAACGTGGCGATCTTCTGCCAGTGGTCGTGTCCGGACAGCATCGTTTGCACGACGTTATCCGGCGTTAGAGGTCCTACTTCGTGTTGTAGCGCGGCTCTGTAGTCACTCCACCTCTCGCATTCGAAGAAGGTGTGGTGAGCATCATCTTCCGCAGAGTCGTGATACTGACATATCGCGTTCTCTGCTTTACCCATTCGAGCCAGATATGCGTTGAAATACCCGTGTCCGCTGAAAAACTGGGTGAGGTAGTAGTTTACCTCGCCGTAGTCTCGGTTCATCCACTCTGTGATGTTGCGGATGAGTCTGGCCGTCCACCGTCCTCTCGTGTCGTTCTGCCAGCGCTCTTGCCAACGTTGTCGTGTGACCGCTTTAGCGTCCGCTCTTGCTTGTCGTGAGCCGACATCTCGTCGTGTCTCGTAGACTCTTCTTTTCTAGAGCTAGTAGGTCTATCGGAGTTACTCCTGCGATCACGAGCACCGCCTCTTCGGAAACCGTACGGTATGCGCTGGCGATCCTGAGTGCTCCCCGTCGCTGTACTGAAGCCATCCGCTTTCTGTACTTGTCCTGCTGTAAAGCGTCAGCCCAAATCTCGTTTCCATACAACAGTATGGAATGGATGACGGTCATTAGCAGCCGGCGTTTACTCGCCGTCGGTCCTCCTACGTTGGCCATTAGTCGGCTCAACATCGTCGTTACTTAGCGGCCTTATCGCTCGACGACTGAATCTGTTGCCAGAAGGTCATCTTGCTGTCGAGCCGCAGTCCGAGGTACTTCACGGAAGTTGTAGTGGTTATGACTTCCGTATCCACCGTATCATCTCGATCTCCCTAGGGATTCTTCTCCTGGTCAGTAGAACGACCTCGGTCTTCTCCGTTGCCAGGGTCAGACCGTGTTCGTTCATCCATGTGGTGACTCTTCTCATTACCTGGTTGAGCCTTCTCAGGACATCCGCCTCGTCACGCGCTACGATGACTGCCGCTACGTCGTCTGCGTATCCTATCAGATACGCATCTTGCGGCAGCTCCATTCGGAGGATCCCGTCGTAGGACAGATTCCTCCGAATGGAGCTGCCGCAAGATGCTCCTCATGCATCCTCACTATAGCACGCATTTATATCCGCTCGGTATCCACCACCCAATAGTGCACGTATTCACATGAGCCAATCAGCGCGTAGCACGGCCTTTCTTCTCTGGTAACAGGATAAGGGTGGGGACACCTCTTGAGAGGATATAAGTGAATGTTTACGTTTCCCGACCGCTGATATAAACGCGGTTCTAGTGTACTTGTCTGATTACCGTGCAACTCTCCCTGTGTAAATTGTGTGCGTGGTAAATGTATTCAACAGCCTTGTTACAACACATAGTACACATAAGTACTTTCTTGATTCAAGTAAGTGTTTCTTCAGTCAAGTAAACAAGTTCGTATATATGCAAGAAAATATTTACTTCAATGAAAAATCACAAATTCTTGGAAAATTAAGTAAATACATTCTTAGCCGAAGTAAATATACATTTAGCGCAAATATGAGGTTTTTTTGAATAAAACATTAATATATTGATACTAAAACCAGTGTTTAGAACAATCTAGAACATGCAAATATCTGGTTATATGCGCATGTGCTATAAGCGCTTATAGTATTTAAGAAAATTTATTACTTGATTTTAGAAAATATTTACTTAATTATAATGCAATTTCAAGATTATCGTTTACTGCAGACAAATCAACGTAAATATTTCTATTTAATATATTTTCTAATGTTAAATAAATATACATACTTCCATGCACTTAATATGTTCAAGAAAATGTACATTCTTGAATCAAGTAAACACTTCTATGTGTGTATTTATTGGTTTATAATACTGTGCTGCTAATCTCAACAGTGAATGATAGATCGACCGTGATGCAATTTCCCCGTGAAAAATGTCACTGTCCTCTCGGAGATTTGAATCCTGATTCTCAGCGTGCGTAAACGCACGGTAGCTGAACCTTCCCAAAAGTCCATAAATACAACTACACGTTTTTGTTATTTAATACCGTAATACCCCGAACTTACGCGATAGATGGGACTGAGCGATAACCGCGTAATTGCGACTGGAGGCTAAAGAAAATTATAGTTAAAAAAAAAACTTTAATAAAAACAGAATAATATGAATACAAAATCGCAAACTGAAGAAATTTCGACGTAGAAGGCATCATAAAATCTAGTAGTCATCTGATGGCTCAAAGATTTTTCTTCTCCCGCAAAATTTCCTCGTAGCATGCTAATTATTTTTTATTCCTTGTTTCGGAGAAAAAATGCGCTCTTCGTCGGAGTCCATGTTTTCTAAAATTTGTAACCTCTTTTCAATCGAACTGCGGCCTTCTGTCAAGTTTCCAACCGTCATTCGATCTTCTGATTGAACTGGGTCTAAAGATTCAAGTTCTTGTCTGTCTTGCTCACCCTCAAATTGCTGGCCCAAAGAAACACAGTCACAGATTTTGGAGGGTACCAGGACACTGAAGGGTGCCAAGGTAACGAGCTTGCCGACGGTCTTGCAAAGAAAGACGCTTGATTTATTGAACCAGAGCCGTTTTGTAGCCTTACCGAAAGCAACATAAAAGCTCATCTTTAACAGCGGGAGACTAGGCAAACAATTTTCCATTCCAAAACTAAGACAATCAAAAAAGTTAATTACTTTTTCAGACACTAAGGCTAAATCTCTGCTGGACCTCAATAAAAGAGACTTTAGCACCATCAGGCTTTATTCACTGGCCACGGCCTTCTCAGGTATCACCTTAAGAAGATGGACAAGGTAGACAGCGACAAATGCCGATTCTGCTCCGAATATAGTGAAACGGTGTGACACATTTTGCGTGGCGATAGCGGCTGACATCAAAGTCACAGCCCCTAAGAAGATCGTGAATTTTTTCAGAAGTTTGGAGATCAATTGGGAGTAAAAGATTAAGGGTATGGTCGTGGTGAAGAGAGGCACAAATGCCTTAACAACCCACCAGTAGTCTAATCTAATCTCATCTAATGTCTTGCTGTTGCTCATGCATTTCTATGAGCTCATCAATTGTCAGCTCCTGATTGTGGGAATCCAGCAGTTCATTTGTCATACCTTCGAGGATTTTTTCTTTATCCTTTATAATTGTTCTGACCGTTGATTCCGATAGACCAAACTTCTGTGCCAACTCACAAGTTTTTTTTTTATCGAAGTCTTTAATAATGTTAAGTTTGCATTCCAAAGATAAAGTTTTTCTTGTCTTGCTTGTTGCAGAAGGATCAGTTTTACTGCGTTTGGACGACATAGTTAGGCTCTCTCAAGTCTCCGTACGTAGAATATAATAAATACGATATAACAGTACATAAACATAACACGCACATAAATAATACAAAATAAATTGTAGCTATAAGTCGATTCCGTGCGACATGACCGAACATGTACAATAACTAGCAATAATGTGAAGAAAGTTCGAGAGTGTGGCGCTCAAACAAAAAACGAATCGACGAGATTTGAAAATCGCGTAACTTCGGGTTCGCGTATTACTGTACCTACTTCATTACTTTATGATGCCTGGACTTAGTGTGTCTGATGCCCTTTTAGTTTATGATATGGCATATCGTTCATTTTTTTATAAATTTTTGTACTCATTACCTTACATTCTTTCTTGAGTATAATCTGTAAAGAAATATATCTGATTTGTTACGATTTTCTTTCCTACTTATATTATCTGTGCGTTTCTTATCTTCATCATTCAAGTAAAGAATAACATATGCAAGTAGAGCAGGAGAAAAAAGTATCCGGACAGTGCGCGAAAGAAGGAGACTTCTTACTCAAACCCTACGGGAACTTTATTGTCCTAGAGTGCATACAAATAATGTCTCTGCCACAAACAGTCCATGTAGGTATACTAAGTCAATAAAGTACCCGTGCATTTTGAGTGAAGGGCGTCTTTCTTACATGCACTGGCAGGATACTTTTTTCTCCTGCTATACCTATGTACATATATGCGTTGTGCACGTATGCAACTTTCCATGAAAATATGCGTGTTAAAAGCAAAATACCTAATGTTAAAATAATTCTCGAGGTAAGCAATATTATTATTGATAATCTTACATAAATACTGCTTGTCAGAATAGAAAATTTGAGAAAACGTATTTACTTCAATACATTTGTAGTCGAGTAAATAAGAAATCAAATCTCGAATTGATTCTTGGAAGTGATATAGATCGTTTATCGTTATTGAAAACTGCATCTGATATTAAGCTGCAAAGATAAAAGCTGCCAGTATAGTTTTTATTGTGATTGATCGTCCACTTTCGTCAATTTATTTAGTTGTTTCAGTGTTTTGTTCGAAAGTCATAATTATAGGTGCTGGTTATAATGTAGATCGTAGTATTACTTTTATCAATGAAAGAAATACAATTAACTATGCTTAAAATTTCATTATTTTGTTATCCAATTTAACTATCAGATCAGTTATTTATTAGATGTGTTTGTACCGTACTTTTATCACATATTAGGTAAACATGTTGAGAAAATGGACTACCTAGATTGTTAAAATAACAACTAGATAGGAAATTCACAAAAGTTAAAAAGCGATTAACTATTGTTCCTTTTTAATAAATACGCACCAATTATCTGGTATTTTTTCGTCGGTAAAGTAGATAATTTTATTTTTCTTGGAAATACTTAAAGTTGACATACTTATTTCAGTTTGCTTTAACAGACTTTGCTATATTTAGAGCGATATCCCCTACTCACTGCTAGCAGATCATTCCTTCTGGAGATCCAGGTGTTTTTCCGCGGCGACTTCCGGTTGAGTAAGGCGTTGCGTTGAGTAAGCAGTGCGCTACTGGTAATACCACAGGACCGGCCACCTCTCAGGATACTAATTTTATTGGATACCGCGCGAATGTGCTATAATAAACAAGAAAATTACAGCCATAACACTTTTTGAAGAACACAATTAGAAAGTTCATGTGATATTAGTATGGGGTTCTAAATTTATTACCATTTTGCTCTCTGTACCGTATAATCTTATTAACATTAGGCAGCTTCGCGGTAAATAACTGAATAAGTGGAACCAATAGTTTACGTACGGTAAACGGGAGGCTACAACAAGGCTAGCGTTGTCGGTAACTCCAGTAATGAGGAATAGAATAAGTATGAAAAGGCAAGTAATACAATCCTCCTCACCCATTTACCCATCTTGTGTAGCCGGCATATAAATTTCGGTTTCGTTTCATATTGTAAGAAGCCTTTAAAACTAATGGTAATTACAACCAATTTCAATAAAATCAACACATCCTAACAACATGTTAACATAATAACGCTACAATATTCTAATCTCTAGATATCACACGACTCATTTTACCTAAACCAGCATTAAGGAAACAGCTAATACATATTTGTGTACACAATATTCCGAAAGAACAAACAGCGATGCCGCAACTTTATAATAATACGATGCAGATGCAGAAATATTAGCATAGTTGAAATGGCTCCCGCTGTGGTCGTAAAACAAATTTATTTTGTTTATAATAAATGTTACGTAACTGGCGCCGTCACAGTAATGGCCAGACGAACGCGAAATTTTATTCATCCGAAACGACAAAAGCGAGCGCGAAACGCCCATAAAACTATAAGCCGAACGTTAGGGTGGCCCGCGCATAAATACATACTAATCAGCTAATCAGTTTTGCAGATTTTAATCGGATTAATCTAAATGTTCACCCACATATTTAAACCGTAGATGTAACTGTTGTTGCGAGAAATTTCCGTTAAGTAAAGCTTTGTTCGATGAATTAGTGCGAATTGATGCGTGTACTGGTTTGAAGATTGTAATGGTAACATAAATGGGGGGTTCATCATTACCGTATGGTATTAAGGTCTCTCTTTGGATTTTATGTATATATCAAGCTGTGTTATAGCTATTGTTAGCATATTGCGTTGTCATAAAATAAAGGTCACAGTTTTAAAAAACGCAACGACAACTTGACAATTTAAGAGGACGGACTACCGTTTCACAGCTGGCGATATTGTCACAGTTAACTTTTTTCATATATAATGTTTTTATAATTTATTTAAAACTTATTTAAAATTGGGCTGCGTATACACATGTGTAGACGTATTTTGAATGCTCTTAGCAAATTTCAGTAATTAAATCTAAAAATTAATTTAGTAATTTCTATTCCGCTATCAAGGTAAGCGGCAAAAGAGATTGTGAAGTTAATATCGAATATTAATAGACAAAATTGTATATGTAGATGTAAAGCATTTGTAGAAATATGTGTACGAAGCCCAATTTTCAAATTATATTGAAATAAAATCAAGCAAACAATTTATAGAATTGCGAACGAATTGGACAAAATTAAAATACTAGAAGAAGTATGAAAAGAAGGAATGGTAAAGAAAAGGTAGTAACAAAAACTAACTTTGAAGCACTCACAAGATAAACCATAAAAATGTTAATGTATTATGTAATTGTAATAAGGATACTGGAGTCGATTCCGATACCCTAGCCCCTAAAATCAATGGTAGAAGTAGTCATGTTGGTTATTGGTGGTTTGCTGATGAGCTATAGTTCAGCCTTAGAAAAGCAGGTAAGACCTTCATATTACAGCAGGTGTCCTAGTAAAATTTATAATAAAACCGGAGATAACTTGAAGTAACCTGCAACTTGTGTTAAGGGAACGGATTCTTCCAAAATTAAATTGCATCATTGGGACTTACTAGTTAGAAAAATTCCGCTTAGTGTCAGTTTAGTTCGCAATTCCACATGCATGATTGTAAAACTACATGCCATCTACTAGGTTGTGTTCAGATTTGAAGCAGCGACTTCACGATGTTGTTCTACGATATTTTTCGCTCAATCATTAAGAGGAAAGATAGTTAGCTGAAGCTTAGTTGATCTCTATTGTGGTGCTCTGATCTCCAACAAAGTCTTCCCGTTTATAAATTCAAATTTCTTTGACGTAAACTGTACCAGAACAGGCTACCAGTGTTACAAAGCCAACCCTTTTGCAAAAATTTAAGGAGTGCTATAGATTATGTTAAACTCAGTTCATTAAATATCTGAAACGTAAAGGAAATTTGATTTAATAACCACCTAATAGCCAGGCCAGAGTGGTTGCTACAAAATAGTGTAAAAGCTTGGAAAATAGCATTTCACAAGAAGGAGTTTCTCTGAGTACTGATTAACTACAACTTTTGTATTCCGTGAGGTTCATTTTATATAGCATTTTGTTTTACATGATCATTAATTGTCCCTTCACAGCTCATCACATTGCCATCACAAGACAAGCGCCCTCTGAACCACAGGTGGTGTAGACTATGTGAAAAGCAAATGAAAATTGCTTGTAAGGTTTGAATTACATTCAATTACATGCAATATAGTGACTCCCTTCATCTCTTCGTAGCTGAGCAAGAAACTCAAGACTGAGGTCTAAAAAGCTCAAAAAATGAAGCGCTTTTTCTCATCTTCTTTAACTACAGTGGTTGCACGACAGATCACGCTTGCAAACGCACACCTTCATATAAAGGCAAGAGAAAGAGAAGCTGTAAATATAGATAAAACCAAGAGAGGAACCGAAATATGAGCCGATTTTTTCTATAAAAGATGCCCCTGAGTTAGAACCACTTGCAGCTGAAAGCCTGATAAGGAATCAAACAACCAAATAATCTAGTAGTGTGAGAAAAATATAGCTCAATAAGATAACGAGCAGTAAAAGATATCCCTACTTCTTGAATCCATTCGGCTTGAAAAGTTAAAAGTTCGCACGCTGTAGTCCTCTCCTACTTTTCAAAATTATTTGACGACACTTTAAATTTTGAATTTAAATGAGTGACTGTAAAGCAACTAGAAGCAGAAAAATCGAAACTTATAGTTGTATCGATTTCTAAACGACAACAGTAATAGAGGAAGAACACACGAAAGTTAAACAAAAATTATAGCTATTATAGTATATGTATATCTAGAATCTTTTGAACTATAAACTACAATTACCTGTACATTGATGTACTATAATATGTACGTACATATTATCGAGTACAATACGGCATTGTTGCAATGATTACTCCATACATTCTCGATGCAGGATGGTCGCGTTTTACATATATTATTCACATAACAATAGCATCTGAAAAAGTAAGCAAGGAAAAGGTCTACTACAGCAATTACATAAAATATTCATGATCCTATTGTACCGGACCGATTTCCATTATAACACAATTACACGCAGTGTCATCGTAACAATAAATCCGTTATCGGAAGTGAATCGTCGTCAACAAACCGCAAAATGCGAAACTGTAGATGCTATATTGCAGTGGCGTGCATGCGATACATCTTAGCGAAGAGAATTAAATGAAGACGAAGTAATAGCAATAAGGCAAAGTCGCTCAAATCGTACTTACATACTTCATTTGTGAACAAAAAAATCATCAAAATGCACACATTTTAACATCATCTTAATGACAGCAAGCCAGGAGTGGACGAGAAAACGTTTTAAAATATTTAAAAAATAAAATAAAAATCTGGGTGATGGAGAAATGCCGAAGACGTGTTTAAAAACATTACATTAAGTATACAACTATTGGTATTCACCAGATAAAAGTTAATGTTGACCGGTATTACTTTAATCATGTAGTTTACCTTAAACCTATTCTTATCGCACGCCACTGCTTTATGTTATCCTTGCAACTTTGTCCGATCAAATTCGATATTCTTTGTATCGTTCTAGACATTATCGATAACGTAAAGTCCCTCGAAGATGTCGATTGTGTAGCTTTGCAGTTACAATCGCATAAAAATCATAGTAAGCTGGGTGTCGTGCGACGAATATAAAGATGCGACGTAACGATGTCGTAAAATCAGCGCCATCTATTAGAGGCGACGTTATTGTTTCGTTTTTATTCGTTTGTTGTTGCTCTTTATCACGTGTGACTGTTATATGGGATAAGTTGGCGTGTAGATACATGTAATGCGGTGGTTGGAAAAACAATAAACGCGAAACGACATCAAAGCTTTTCCACGAGCTGGTAATTGAAAGACGCGATGATAACACAACCTACGATTGCATGTGTGTGTGTGATTAAAGAATCGGCACGTTTTGTGGTTAAATCGCGTTATAAGGATCTTCTCTTTAACGAATCCGTTTGTTCCGGTTTCTGTGTGCGATTGTACTGAAAATCATTTCGCGAAATCGTTCAGATTCCGTTTTTTTTTTTGTGTGAAAAAGAAAACCGCGGTAATATCGTCATTGTCAAAATGATAGGATTTAAATTTTACAGTTATTAGAGTTAGACAAATTTTACATATAAAAACAATTTCGTTAAATTTTAGTAAAAGGTACATATGTATCAACAATCATATTGCTTATTATTTAAATAGCAGAATTATCTGTAGTAAATATTTAGCTTTCAATTTTTACAAAACTGCAAACTCCAATTCTAAACGCAAATCGTGAAATGCATAAAGCGAAAAATAGAAAATATGTTTAGCTATGCATCTCAAAGTAAAAGAGGTCAAATTGAGTTTTCTATTCAGTTAGCGTATGTAGTTTTTCCAGTTTAATTTTAAATCAACAGAGCTTTTTTACTGCCGGCAACTAGCGTCGATTTATTTGTTTAAAGACCATTACTGTACTTTTGCCGTTGTTAATTGAGTTTCGTTCTGCAGCTATAGCACTAGTTGTTATATTCAATATTGACAGTTAGTATACGCCGTACGTGGAATAGCTTGGTGGACATTCGACCACCTCTAACCGACCGTAATTAACGGTAACTTAATGCGATCTTCAATTTTAAACTTTGGAGCAAACACATCCGGGTAAGCCCAGCGGAGCTTTTAGGCTTTATGTAAACATTTTTTGTGAAAGGACCGGGAAAGTTATACATTTGAGATACTCTTGCCCTTCGTTGTAGCCTAGAAGTGAGGAATAGCCTAGAAGCGAGGAAAGTTGCCACTCAAAAAGTTATCGAATCAGATGGCGAAACCATCAACTGTTTTGAAGCGCTCGTTTAATTTTTCAGGTTAAAGTAATCTATACCTAGGAAGTAATCCATACATAGGAACCAAACTTTTCTATTGCAGTCAGGCTGCACTTGGGGTTGCAAAATCTATAAAGTTTGATATCGAAGAGGTTCAGATCTAGAATCTATTTTTCAATTCACAGGAAATTTTTCTGAGTCAACTTGGTTCCGTTCATTGAATTTCTTATAAAATGGTTGTATTTGTGGATCACCTGAGATGTCAGATTGACCTAATTGCTGGTAACATACCAGACATCGCTAATACCATCTTCAAACGATTTTCAGAACGTCTTAGTCTTTCGTTTGGAACAGCGCTATTGAGATTATTTTCCCTAAACACAATAAAAACCTATCACTCGCATTGTGTGATAGATAAGCCTTTTGTCAAATCTTGCGAAACCAGCTGAAACCATCATCTTATTGAGGCTTCGAGACATCATTATTGAAGGAAATCTTTTGCCCGATGTACGGTTTTGATTGACTATTAACTCCTTCGAATTGCGCAGGATGTTTGCAAAATGTTGCAGCTACTGTCCTAGATTTTACTACGACCTTTGACTTAGTGCAGAATTATGGTCGCTTATATAAGATGTTACGCCTGGGAATCAAATCTAAGCTAATTACTCTGATGTGATCTTATCTATCCGCTAGAACATTTTATATTGAACGATTCGGCGTTGTCTCGGCGTCCAGATGTCTTTCCAGTCATTGAATACCAGCCTCGGAATGTACGCTGATGACACAACCACTTTGGAGACGCTAGGGCACCTGCCCAGAGGCTACGTATCGATGCAATGAAATATATTTAGGTAACGCCTGGAGATGGTAGGGAAAGGTAAATCTATTTCAAGGTCGTTCAGTGTAAACAAAGGAAATTAATTCTACCTAAATTGAAGACTTTGTTATTCGTATGTAACCGTTTAAGGAGGATTAAGACCTCAATAGGTCATCTGACCAAATTCCCTCTAGGGACTTTCCCACCACGCTGAAAAGCGAAGAAAAGGAATATGAAAGCCAGTTTTATGCAATAAATTAATTTCAAAAGCTTTGGCAAAGCAAACACAGAGCAATTTCTTATTATTGACTGCTTTCTCCGTTACTTTATCTTCTTGAAAATATCTGTACTACTGATTGAATTGATATTAAGAGAGACTATTCGATACAGAAACAGTGTTTTGTGGTTTCATCACACTTTACAGTGAGCTAAACTTCGATCTACGTCTAACGTAATCATATTAATTAGATGCTTTTATTTTAAAATCACTTTGACTTCCCCAATTTGGTTTCATATTACTTTGCCACATCCAGTTTTAATGGTGGTCAACTAGCGCCTGTCATTATTTAGGTTGTCTTTTAGAATATTTGTAGTTTTCAATACGAATTTCACGCTATATTATTGTCATGTAATACATTTGTATTTCGTAGGAAATATCATGATTAATAATGATTTCCTTAATGGTACTCTATTCGCTTTACCCAGCTGATACTATCAAATGGTAGTAATAATTCTTCGCAAAGAAATATTCTCATGTGTGCTGAGACCCTTATCAACGCACACAAAATTCAGCGAAAGATTCATGCAGCCAATTTCTTAATCTATTTCCACAGTCCCATTCGTTCTCCTGCATGTAGGGCACTTTGTTCCTCGCACGGCTAGTGTTTAATTCGATAAATAGAAATTTATCGACATATCGACTTGGTGCACACCAGAAAAGAACAGATATATTCGAGAAGTGAAAGAGGGAATCGGAGCATGTGAGAATCGCGATGAGATGCGAGAAGAAGCTCAGCAAAACGCGAACGAAAATAATTGCGAATTCCGATACACACGCCAGACAGAATTTATACCCGATACTCGAAAGCTATCGTTGTGTATATGTACTGGTGAAGGTTGGAGAAGAAGAAGAAGAAGAAAAAGAAGGAAATAGGGTGAGGAAAATAAGAACAGAGAATCGATACGGTTTATAAATTATTTGTTGTTCAATCGAACCGCTAGCGTATCACGCAAAATTGATTGTGAAATGCTGAAAAGAAGTGCTGCCTCGGAAATACTGGAGGATTGGGTCCATCTGATGCGAGAAGTTGGTAAAGCAAAATGGGAAAATACTTAGGAGCGAAAGAAAATGAGATGGTGCAACCTGTAAACTGGAAAACGCAATTTATTTTATGTGATTGCTTTTTGAACGATTTACAAACATTAAGATTCTTGCCGAGTATTATTATTAGTAGAGGGTATTTGTGCTTACTTTAATTGAGGTACTCTGCAATTATAATGGAATTGGGCTCATTCCTCAAAAGCTTTTTATACTTTTTCAAAGTGACTGCTGTTTTAAGGGTAATAAGAAATATTCAAATGATACGGTTTGAAGGCATCATTTGCGTCATCCCAATAATTGAAACTGTTAAAGAATGCAGTCTAATCTTGATCCTTACACCCGTAATAAATGGTATTTCTAACCCGACTATATTTATGGAATTGAATTATCTTGATTGAGAACAATTCATTGGCCAGAATTGGTTTCTCGAAGCACTGGGTTCACCAATTCACTACAGGACCTGATTTTGAATCAAATATTATAATCATAATCTTTGACATTCTTCAATGAGGGATAATCTTTACTGAATACTTCTCTTTGATATTTATTTTAGGATTTGTTAAATAATTATTCATAATCATTCACCGTGGTATTGAAGTTTTTCGATTGAATCAATTGACATGAACCAAGATCTTATTCTTTGGCATGCTATTCTTTATATCCATCCCACCGCTCACAACTTCTTAGATTGAGATACCGGAAAATTTGGTCATATATTGATCTTCCTTGATTAGATCACCTATAATATCGAAGCCTCCTGGGTAGATTTAGACTTAGATTATCGCTATAACATTTACGTCAACGTTCGATCATTCTCCTAAGACATTTCTTTGAAGACTAGTTTAAAGTTTACGAATAGGAAATCGTAACATGAAGATAAGTCAGGAAGATATTGAAGCACACAGGCTTGTTCTTTTTGACAAAATTTCACAAAAAGTAATAGTCTTGTACTGTCTTTTTATTTGTTAAAATGTTGGTCCTTGTTTGTGGTTGTTTTTGGTCCTATTTATTTATCCTTCTAACCATCCCACTTTCGAATTCGTATTCGATTTTTGCGTAGGTATAACGTGGGGTCGTCGTCACAAGCATCACTGTCATCCCAGAATTGCTTATGTATATCACTTGAGCACACATTTACAGAGTAAATAATCATCACGGCCATCACAATCATGTCCTTTTAAGCTCTATAGCTCGACAATCCGTTGATTGATTTCATTACTGGTGATCTCGTTTTGAAAGAATATACAGCTTTCAGGTTATGTATTATTTAACTAGATGGCGTTAGAATTTGTTTTAACTTAAAAACTTCCGTTATCTTTTCATATTGCATACATCAACAACTCTTGTTTGCATATGACGATGTTACATTCACGAGCAAAGGAAATTAGAGCTAGGCAAGTAATCAAATTATTGGCCACAAACCTACATGGACCATCATTACGCACCTTAACCTTTCAAACGCTTAAAAATCTCCACGCAAAAGGCAACATTCAATGTTTAATTTTCGAAATAAGAATAAATTAATGAGAAACAACTCCTTGCATGTCAAAACACCAGGAGCATATTCTTTCTCGGTTTCTCGGCCTTTTTTCCTCGACGATTCACCAGTTTATTGCCATTTTTTTCTATATGATTTCAAGTTACATTAAAATCTCCTTAACTTTTGGTTAAGTGTCAACTATTTTGGAACGATGTTTGCACGTAACTTTCTCAGTTCTTTGAGTTCTTAAAATCCTGTAGGGAGAGGATGTTCTCAAATCCATCAGCATTTCTTTGCATCATCCATTCAGTTATCAGGTCCTTCGTTGATAAACTTGATCTAGTTGAGTTTTTTTGGGCGTATTTCCACAGTTTCGCAAAAAAATAGTGTTGCAGTTGATTCCAGATCTAAATGCAGACTTACCTCGACAATGTGAAGATCTTTGATGCCCTAGTTTGTTTCTTCTCATTTTAAAACACGTTTTAGGAAAAATTTGAAGATTTTCATATTCAGATAATTCAAGTCATACATGCAACCATGATTACCGATTATAAATGTTCAGGCTCTCCACAGAAAATTTAATCGATACTTTTAGATCTTTGTCTGGAATCTTATAACATTTGAGACTTTTTCCTAATCATGAATTGAATGAACTCATTAAAACCATTAATTTAAGGACCGTTATTTCGCAATTTGTACTACATAATAAGATCACGTTTTAAATATCGTTACCATTTTAGACCCGCTTATACATCAACAATAACGTCGAAGTTCACAAAAACAATACCTACTAAGGGTAACATTACAAAAACAAAAGCCGCTAGGTGAATGTATACAATGAGCCCCAATTCCTCACTTGCTTCTGATGATCCCTTATCACGGTTAATTTTTTAGGCAAGATCTGGCCAACGCACGTAGCTGCCTATTGTTAAATTTCGATAGCAAGGGTTGGAGCCGTTATAAATCATTTTGATAAAATGTGTTGTTGCTTGTTTGGTAATGTATAATATTATTACATGTGTATAAGTATGAAGTTAATTAGACATGAAGTGGTGATTTGTAATAACATGTATTGTTGTGCCTGTTTATAATTAATGAACAAATTAGGTATTTCGAAATTTGAGTTGAATAAATAAAGTAAACAATGAAAACATTATCTCAATTTACATCTACATATATACCCTTCCAAAACTTTTACACTAGGGCTGTTTTGGTAAACTAGGGAAAGATCTAAAGTTCATTTCAGATATATTAAAATTACTTTTATATGTGTCCAATGTTCATTCCTTAGATTAGGTTGAAAACCGCTAAGGTAGAAATGATGGTCAGGTACGTAATTTATAGAGTTTAGCAACTACACTACCATCACTTCAACATTGTTCAAGTTTCAATTCCCATTGGTGTTGAAACACTTTTTATATTTTTCATTTTAAGTCTTTCTAAAATCCTTTCAATGTAATGTTTTTGATATAGCTTCATTGCATTTTCCGTTTTTTTTTCTATTAGAAAGCCTAGCAACTGCTTTACTTGGTACAAGACAGTTATTTCAAAGCCCTTATGTAAATTGTTTTTGTCTTGTTTATTTGGTGTAGAAGTAGATCTATCCACATACACAGAACAAGGTCCAATAAATAATCTCTATCTGATGTTTCTGTGATCTAAACAATTCTAACTTAATGGTGTATTGAAGTTAAGATTTGGAATGAATTAATCGGTCGAATTATTCATTCCACATTACTGGTGCTTCCTTCAATTCACACAAAAGTTTATTCAATTTAGATACTATCCTTATATTATCATCTTACAACCGTCTGGCATTTTTATGGACATTTCTCTTCAGTTTTCTGTTCAAAAATACGGCTTTTATATCGGTTTGGTGAATACCGTGATCATGTTACATTACAAAAACGAATAAAGTATCATTAATGAGATATTGAGAACTGGAATCATCCTGTGCATTCTATGAAAATAACAAGCAACAATCGACTATCACTTTATTCGCAACAGGATCCCACAAAAAATAACCGTTAACATGATAACTAATCATGACATTCTTTGTAGTTCTAGAAGATTATTATCCGCAAGTTTTTTTTTTATCTGAGTGAAACCTGTGTAGGCTGTGAACATAATATTCTTAAGTTTGATGCATTTGGCTTTTGCCATACCACATTTCTGCAGAGGTGTCATTTTTTTAAGATACTCAATTGTTCTTCAATTGCCCAAAAAACTGCTGCAAGAGCTGCATTTTCCTACGTACAACGTGCATTCTTCAACACTCTAGTTTGTTTTGGAGTAAACGGTACAGTATAATATAAAGATATTTCTAGCCTAGAATATATGTTTCTAAATTCTCTTGAAAAGTACTCAGTCCTATTATCATAACGAAACAATAGAAACATTGACAGTTTTAGTCGAAATCTTAAAGGTATCTAAGTCGTTGTATATTTCGAAGAATCCAATCATTCTATATTTCTTGAAGACATGCCTTACAAATCGCAGTCCATCCACCATTTTCGTTCGAGCAATCTCCTCCGCTGATGTAGTATTCAAATGTATACACCATGTATACCACAACATTTGATTTATTAAGTTTAGATCTTAACACGTTGTTGACCGACCACAATTTAACTCGTGTTTTCATGGCCAAACGTTGCCATGATCAGCAGATAGTGACGACGAATTGGAAGAAGACTGGAACGAACATGATATTACATTAAATTTAGAAAATGATTTAAATATTCCTGGTGCAACTATTGAACTTGGTGTTGCACTGACTGCTTTTTATTGATTTCGTGGCTACACAAACCAATTTGTTCCAATCTCAAATGAAAGAGTTACATAAAATCTCTGCTAAAACGGAACCATGGACGAAAGTTACCACTAATGAAATAAAGAAGTTTTTTAGATTACTGATATTGATGAACCAAACTACACAATCTTATTAGAGAGATTATTGGTCAACAGGTCTTTTAATTGAAGCACCAATATTTATGTCCAGAATGCGATTTGAACAAATTTTTAAGGTTTTTCATCGAAATGATAATACAACTGAAGACAGACCTTGCAAAATTAGCTTGTAGATTATATCATTCTCCAATTGCCAAACAACTGATAACTGATTTGAGATACTTCTGCTTTCAGAGATTGATTTAAGTAGGATGATAGGAGCCGGGTTTCAATTCTCCGGCTCGACTTACCATTCGCTGTTGGGAGCAAAGTGATTATTAGCGCGGCATTGTAAAAGGCGGTATGATGCTGTCACAAAGCCATTTGAACATAATTTACACGCACAAAACTCTACTGCAAGAGTTGCATGATAGCCAGAAAAGTAATACAGTTTACGGAGTCACAGCAACTAAGCACCCACCACACATAAAAAAACGTGTGTCAAAGATTAACTGTTCTTTCAGAAATGAAGCATTTTCAGAAAAATAATTAGAGAACAAATGATACTAACGAACCAGTAGCACAACTTTATGCAATTAGTTCATAGATATTTGTTTCAGGAGTTTGTAATAAATATCCCTCTTAGTTATATTTTTGTAATCTTATCGTGTAACAAATGCACAATCTAAATAATGTAGTAAGCTCAGCATGATACTAAATTAAACCCTTTGGAATTAGTTTTCCATCTGTTTCACTACATTATTATTCTACTAGAATGGGAGAATAAAAATTCACAAGCTAAGCTTAATTAAAGCCACGAAGAAATACGGTTGAAAAATTAGTAAACCAGTAAGTTTATCTGAATCGTAGAATTCAAAAGAAGATTCATTATGAATTTCTTTTAATCAAGTTTTAATTTTCTGTAGGTATATACCCGGTTTTCCCTCTTCATTTCGTCAGTCGCAGCTCGTTTGCTGAAAGAACCAATTAAATTCGTTTTTATGAATTCTAATTCATTTACGTTCAATTTTCATTACAAGATTTTTCAATTTAATCGAAAGTAAAAATAAAGTGCTTCCGTTGGCAACATTTAATTAAATTGTAATAATTTTATCAGTTTAATTATTGCGTATTTGTAGTATTCTAAATTTCAAAATTAATTGGACAGATATATGTTAGCCTTTTGTAATAGAACTGTATAGGTTGATACAGTTCAATCTGGTGGGCTTCGCCGTTTCAAATTGTCCATTAGCACAGAACAAAATAATGTAAAAGGTAGCATAATGAAAGCTGACACGTAATCCAATTGTTATTGACGTATGTACTACATTGAATTAATGTTTTCATTTCTTTGCAGATCGCATCAATCACTCCATTACAGTGGTGTCCATCGGGTAATTAATATCAATGTAACATATCCATTGAAATCTATAAGGTAAGCAAAATTTAAACTGAAATTCAAATATTACTTTTCAAATCGTATTGATGTATTTATATTGCGACCCAAAGTTATAAAATGAATTAGTAAGAGGCGGTTAATTATAAAAGTATAAATCTTAATCATATTTGTTCCATCCCTTAAAATAATTCACCGTTTATTCTATAGAGCAGATGCTGCTATTTTAATCAGTGTTTGTGTTGATTGAGAGCCTTCTTCTTGCAGATACCCTATCGGTTTTTTTTATTGTGATTATGACAGCCCAGGGATTGGTGAAAAAAACCAGTACGAAGGTTCTAACTACATTTGGTGTTTTCCATCTTTTCGTTAATGTATCAAGAGTTTTGAATTGGATTTAGTTGCTTGATTTCAGATTTTTTTAGCTTTTTTATTTCTTTTTAAATCTGATTGGAGTGTTTAGGATTGTGGATTAATCAGTTTTAGAATTTTAGGACTAGCAGGATTTTATTTGTTGATTTAAAATTTTTGGATTTGTAAAACTTGGATCGTTAACTTGAGACTTGATTGGGGTTTATTTCTTAAAAAAAAATTTTTATGTATTGTAGAATTTTTATGTATTTCGGAGTTTTGTATTGGGTTCGATTAGAATTTCACAGGATTTGACAGCATTTTAGGTTGTTTTGGATTCGAGTGGTTATCTGATTTTTTTGAGCTAGTTAGTCATTTTTTTCGGTTTTAGGTATTTTTTATTATAATTAAGTGGTTGACACTGAGCGCTTGTATCTAGTCAGAAACTTTTGGATTACTTCTCACATTTTGAAATTTCTGATTTTGTTTTGGTTTGGGTTGAATGGTTTTCTCTGTATCTCAGAAACGTTTTTCATTTACAAAGTCATAGTGTCGTTTCCTTTTTTGTGTGCCGCACATAATGAATCTTTGTATTGATTGAGAGATTTATCGTTGCACATTGATAATTTAGCCACGATTGTGCGGACTTACCATATGTTAATTGTTTTTAGATTATGTGTCCAATTTACTCTGAAATCAGGGTATCCGACTATATTGATCATCATCAAACCTAACCCTTTTCCACTGTTAGCTGGTAAGCCTATTTGACGAATGAGTTGTCTTGGAAAGGAAAGCGCCGCTTACGATTTAACACAAATTAGCTCGATAAGCTTCCGATACAGTATGCCGATCTCACCAAAACCTTGGCGATGCTTGTTGGTAGTATCCAATCTTAACTCAATGGTTTCAAAATCTGGCGCTACGCTTGAAAAGACTCATTCTTTTCTTCTTGATGAAATTTTGGGTTAAATGATATCATAAATGAATTCTTTAGCGTAGCTATAAACTTACTATTTTTCACAAGATTGGTTGTTAGACAAATACTGTTCACAGACTCTTCTAATAAAAACTAACGTTCTTTCAGAAAAATTATTTGGATTTTTTTAAATTTTAACAAACATGCCAGTGATTAGTTTCTTCTTTGTCAAGAGCACTCCACAATAGCATCGTTTTAATTGCACAGCAAAACGAATTTAGAGAAAGAAATTTAAAACTTGCTTCACTGTAATTAATAAATTAGAATATCTTCTGCATAGTCGTTCAATTTCCGTCTCAACAGGTGTCAGTGTTTTTACTATCTTCGCTTTTAATATCCAGTTTTGCATCGGACACCAAATTTCCTACTTCTACCTTTGTAGTTGACGAGGTAAATAAAGGCAAACTTTGATATCAGAGATTTTTATAAATTAGTGCAATATTTTTATCCAAAAATTGACTTTAACAAAACAAACTAACTTGTCTCTATTTAAGTGATGGATTAATATCAAGGCAGGACAGTTTTTGGTTATTTCTAACACTGCGGCTGAATGGGCGGGTCTATTGTGTTACTCCTACCTTAATTTCGATACTCAAACAGGTTAAGTATCTCCCTTGATCAGGTTTAAAAGCCCATTCGGTAAATATTTCTCCAGTGGTAAATCTTTCTCCAGTGGTAAATCAAACGCCCTCCTCTTGATTACAGACTCATTCATCTTTACAACAGTTAGGTTTTGCAGACATTCCCGTACTTACTGGTTTGAAGGCTATATAATAAGATGCTAGAGCCTTTAAGACTGCCTATCTACCAGAGAGAATATATATCGCTTCCCCTCGCGGTTGACGAGTGGTTCACATACTTTGTAACCGTGGTTTTTCTCATAAACACCAACACCGAAATTAGTAATAGCTCTCCCATAGTGGGTCCTCCAGTTGTTAGTATCTCTCAGTCTATACGCTGCCATTCTAGCCTCTCCCATGATAAAATATCAAGGAGAGATAGGTTTAGCATGGTCTCCATAGCAGCCGTTGGGGTGGTCTTAACAGCGCCAGTTAGATATAGTCATGCTAGTCTCTGAATTCTCGAGAGGTTGTCACCGCATGCTTCTGTCTAATTTTTGGCCACCACAGTTTAGTTTAGAGTTCAAAGTCACTCCTCGAAACTTAGCCTCCGGACTAATCCTCCTTTATTTAATTCAATAACTATAAAAAATGCATCATCCTATATAATAATCTAGTTCTTTTAACAATGTAGGGAAACACGTTTAAAAAAGTAGCATTTCCCAAAAAGAGTATTAAATATCACAAAAACTGTCAATTGCAGACTTCTATTTGCATACATAATATGCACCTGCTTGTAGCAAGCTAACTCGACACTCTTGACCTACTACGTATTGGAAAATTCCCGAGATCTGAGTATCTAACGTTAAACCCTAGTGTCGACTTCGTGTATTTTAGAGTGACATTTAGTGAGCGGATTATTTCAGAAGTAACTTATGATTGATTTCTCCAAAAGTATATCTCGAAGTCCCAAGAAATCCGTCAAAACTTGAAGATTTCCGTTAGCGCTGGAAAAACTACACAAAGAATAAATTTAGTAATTCGGTTAATATAAAGCTTTTCGAAAGAATGTCGAAGAGCTATAGAAACTTTAATAAGTTTACATTTGTTATCATGTTCTCATAAATTTTTATACGGATAACACATATTGTTACTGAATGAGGTATGTCTTCTTAGATCATCTTCAACGATATATAAAGATTGAGAAAATGTCAGCTTTTAAAAAATAAGAAACAAATTTTACATATTAAACTCATATTAATCAGTAATGCATAAAAAAGTATATATTGACAGTCGTACCATGCCAACAAATGAGTATATGTATGTAAGTGCATCTAAATATAAAAAATACATACTTTATGATTCCTAGTTTAACACGAATAAGTTGATTTATGCGCAGTATATATGTACGTTATTCATCATGGACTTTTTATTCTAATCATAACCATTCTCCCATCTATATTCAATGTCGATAAAATTAATGCAAAAAGGCTTTACTGTCGTGCATTTGCGTCAAACGTTGCCGATAAATACATCAACCTTATAGTAGATATGTAGGTGATGGTTTATTTCGATTTATAAATAGAAATTAATGGATTTACGCCATTAGATGGTAGGAATCTCATCAAATAAGTGTCCGACTTCTAGTTTAACGACGAACGTCTGCCGTAAAGTAAGCACAGCTCTATTGTTTCGTAACAACGAACGTATTATTTGCCACCGGGTGGAAGATTTATACCCCGTTTCGACATTAGACAGTTAAACTGGTTAATTATACATAAGTTATCTCGTGAGGATGCATGTTCTTGTACCTATGCGGAAGAGTTAGTTGTAATTGTTGTTGTTTAGTTTACTGTAATGAGTTATCTTAAATAATTCAAGTGTGCCTAAAACGTTTCTTGCACTATGATTTTGTACTACTGCGTATAAGTTTAAACATGTAATTACGATCTTCTTAAATATACATATGTATTATGCTCTATATGAAAAAAATTTCCAAATCAAACAACTTTGATACCTTCGAAATAAACGCTACAAACTTATCGGAATCTCATTTTTTGTGAAATGTAGCGTTAGCAGAATCCAATAAATGACTACAGCACAAATAACTATTAAATTGTAGGTGTACATAATGAAGAAACCCAATCGATATCCTGAAACTAGTAAAATGTTTGAGAGAAATAAGTGATATCTTCAAATTACATATACAAAGTACAAATAAAGAAAACATATTTGGTGGAGGAGCTACATTATATGAACTTTATAAAGAAGTGTAGCAAATCACAGCAAAATATTCTGCATGTTGACGATCCTTTAATGGTAACAACAGCTGCTGTAAAGTCAAATTCAGAAACCAGTACAGCAACTGTCAATACACCAAACTAAACATTGGCGGCGAAGCAATTGGATAAAACTAATAAATTACGTAAAATCAAACGAAAAAGATATAAATGGATGTATACAGATGAAGAAAGCACTTGAAAAGATAAATAGTCATAACCAAATGATCATTGTCTTTGTAATGCGCTATTATATAGATCGATAATACATAAGTACTACACCCATTGCCTTCCTAACTATTTACATATATGTAATATATATACAGAGCATTCCAATGAAAATGATCCACTTTAAAAAAAGTCGAAAATATCAAGGAATACGAAAACAAAAACGAAATAGGTCGATTCTTGCTTGAAAGTGTAAATAGTATGCAAAATCGACAAATGTAATATACGATGTAGTGCCATTTGAAATTTTAATGTTAGGTGCGAGGGGTGGGAGGAGGAGGTTGTGGGGGGAAGACATGGTTTTGTCTTACTGGTAAAATAGTTTACCCCCAACCTGTTTCGGCGTTTATTCGTTGACGTTTTCCACTTATTTAAGGCGGATCGTTTTTATTGGAATTCTCTGTATATACATATAAACATAAGCACAATCTACTTCTCTAAAGTAAATGGTAATAAACTTTAGACTTCTATCAGAAATTAATTGAAGCATCGGTACTGTAGTTTTCATTCTATAAAACTATATTTGTAAATCAACACCATTAATGTACTCAACTGAACTAGAAAACCCAGGTTTTCTTAAACATCTCTTGAATCAAGGTACTGAACAATTCAAGAATTATATTTACTGTTCAACGCTTGATCTAGAGGAATGAAACATACTCGTGATAATTAATCTGATTTTGTCGCTTTTACCTTTTTGTGCGAGTGTAAATGTGTTTAATTACCTTCTTACAGCACTATATCGCTGTTTCTAATGCTGCAATGTTAGTCATTTTACCCTCAAGAAGAAATGATAGATCGATCAGAATACAATTCCATAAGAAAATGGTACCATCCATTCGGAGAATTGTAGTCCGAAGCTGAGCTATCTCTTACATCACTGTGTAGCCGCCTAAACATTGCGACTATCGATCCAATTGAGAAATAATTGTGAGATGAAGAAGAACAGAAACAGTAATTTGTTGCCTGAAACTACTAACTTATTGCGGAGATTTTCTTTTAATACACCTAATTGACAATATCATCTGATTACGATATCAGGAGGCATTTTGACGCAAATTTTCTGTTGGGGAGAGGTAATAGATAAGATAATAAAGCTGTCATATTCTATTAGTGAGTCAGCACATTCATCAAACTGCTATCTTCCCAATAATGGCGGACGATTTCAAATTTAAATACGTTTTCATAATTATATTATTATTTACTAGAACAAAAATATTGAATTTTCAAACTTTAGGGCATACTGCACATATCTGTAATTCGGTAAAATATATTGACAAAAGGCAAATCATATAATATAAACTGGTTCCTAACTCAACACTACGTAATTACGTACAGACATTGAAGAAAAGGGTATCTGAACGTACTAGCGTAACGTAAGTAGGTAAACTATGCATCTATCACGCCACTTTGACCTTTGACCCCGCGAAGGAATTTATTTTCATTATCTCGTTATTATGAAGGTTGTTCTTGGAAAAAACAAGTTTCGATTCCCGTTGCAACATTAATTTTGGGTAGGAATGTATGATGATCAGGTATTGAACGGCTTTGATCAGGTACTGAACGGCTTTGATGAGGTATTGAACGGCTTTGACCAGGTATTGAACAGCTTTAATCAGGTATTGAACGACTTTGATCAGGTATTGAACGGCTTAAATCGGGTATTGAACGACTTTGATCAGGTATTGAACAGCACGGTGCTGTTCAATACCTACATTCCTACATTCATACCCAAAATTAATGCTGCAACGCTAATCAAAACTTGTTTTTTTCCAAGAACAATCTTCATAATAACGAGATAATGAAAATAAATTCCTTCGCGGGGTCAAAGGTCAAAGTGGCGTGATAGCAGCATAGTTTACCTACTAACGTACGAAACCACAGCAAATTGTATAGAATGAAGACAAGCATAGACTGGGATCTACGTATGCTACATCTCACTATCACTTCCGATGGAAGAAATACCTCCTAAATGCACAGCATTGCAGAGCAGCAATTATCAATGACACCGAACATGCTGGGAAAACACCGT
The DNA here is from genome assembly GCA_023690525.1 of Holotrichia oblita. NCBI lineage: Eukaryota > Metazoa > Arthropoda > Insecta > Coleoptera > Scarabaeidae > Holotrichia > Holotrichia oblita. Next base: position 25,015,928 of record CM043022.1, read on the forward strand.
GAAAGAGCGGATGCAAAAACGCGAAGATAAAAAAAACCTACCAGATCTTAAACAATGGGAAGGCAACCAAACAACCTACTAAATAGTAGTAATAAAAAATTAGCGTATATTATTACCACAATTTCTCGGTTAAAATATGGTATCGTCTTCAAAAAAATACAAAGATATTTATTTATCCTAATGGTCTCTCTCAAATTTTAAGTGAATGGGAGAGGGAAATAGAACTACAACGTTTATTACGTTACTGTAACAGAAAAGAAAGCATGGAACGCAGGAAAGTAAATGTAAGGTATGCATGTGACTGCTTCCTAGCTCCAAATGGTCCAACATAACTGAACAATAAAGAGAGCTAGTATAATCCCAAACAAAATCTAACAATAGAAACAATCCTACTGAAACTAAAATCTTTCAATTCCTGAAATATTTCCACTTGTAGGTCAATTAATTAAATACCAATTTATTCCAGAACATATAATATTATGTTTTCGTTAAAAAGACTTCGTTTGTGGAAAAAATTGACATTTAATGTGTGTCAAATTACTAATAATATAAATATAAATTGTCATGCCTATCAACAAAATGATCTAAAAACAAAGAATTCATTGATATACCGAATTTTAATTATATTCTCAAGTAATAATGAAGGATATATTGATTTAATACAACTATAAAAATCTAAATGGTTTGAATTATTCGTATATCAATCTATTTTTTGTCAAGCTCTAATAATTCTGTTCAAGGACTAGGGAAAAATATTGTAAAAAAATCTAGTCAAGTGTGTCGCTTATTTATTCTTTTTTGTGATTAATTTATTATAAAACTCTTTAGGATAACTATTTTTTTCTAATATATTTTTAAGTTTGCTTAAATTTTCTTTTTAAAATCAAGGTGAGTTAATTTAATAGCCTGATCTGTTAAATAAACTGTTAATTACGCTTTTTCTTTAATTCACCGAAGTGTTTGAAAAATGTTTTAACATAAAAATATCAGAGTTACATATTTTTTCAGTACAACACTTTCATAATTACGATACATCCTTTAACTTTACCATTTAACTGTACTTTCAGCATATAAACATAAGTCTTTATGAGTAGATATCAAATATTGTATGACTTCACATCCACAGCAGTGGCTGCTTACCCGCTCGTAAACCTTCTTAATCGCACATTTACGGTGAGAATACATACTCGTGTGGTTTTATTACACATTGTAGTCAATTTGAGCTTATATGCAAACTTATAAAGTTTACATTTATGCTTAATGCAGCAGCAATAAAGCAGGAAGAAACACTACTAAAATGTTCTTGCTTTAAAAGCAATTACCACCACCCACATTCCTACAAAATTATAATATTTACATAGATGTGCCATTAGAAGACATGCACATAGTAACAGAATTATTAGATTGTTCTGTAATCAAAAAATATATATATTTAAAAACGGAAGAAGAGCTGATACCATCGTTAAATAATAAATGAAAGATAAATATAAACAAGGGTGTTAATCTTAAATCTTCCATGATTAGATTCAGTTTCGTGTAACTCGATAAACTTCGTGAGGTTTTCAAGCCAATCGAGATCGTTATAAAATAATCAAACTCGTTAAGTGATTTGGGATATCGGCTTGGAGGGTATTTGATCGTTTAGAAATCAGAAACGGTGGCGAAATAAGCGGAAAATAAGCCATACGTTCCTTCCTGGGTCTCCAGGTCGACCTTTCCTTTGGTCGTTGCTTCCGCATTCTTTCCCTGTTACTCAATCGATAACTTGCCCAATATTGGTAAAGTACGGCTGTAAAATACGAGGGTATACGATGATTTTCGAGATAAAGATGGAATTCGATTTTATTTTAAGTAAAATTGTTGCCAAAATTATTTCAGTTAATTCTTATAATTTTTTACAATAATCAAATAACCACCCGTGGTGCAAGGATAGTTTTTTTTTCTCTAATCATAACATCTATTTTCTCTAAAACGTTTGCCGTAAACTATGTCATTAACGTCGTTGCAGCGTTGTCGATTTGCATTTTCACGCGCCGGAAATATGCAAAACGGATGGCCGTGGCGTATTAATCGGCGGGAAAGTAGCGCAAATTAAAATCGACACGACGATCGTGGTACCGATTTCCAATTACCATAACTCACATGGCACGCCACCGTGGAAGATCTTGTGCATCGCGAATAATGGGACGTAATTGTGCAGCGCCGGCAATTATGTGCATCTGTGCGATACTGCGGTTATACAAGGCCGCTGGCCGCGTTGTTGCACCGCACGGAGATCGGTTAATCGACCCGAATGTTCTTGGAAATTTCGCATCCTGCTTCTATTAAGAGAGTATAGTCCCACATACCGAAGTAACGGCCATCCGAGAACCAAAGCGATTACTGGAAGGATATTGTATTGAACAGAGTCGTATTTGGTGCATTTTTGTTTTATTTTTTATATATTGTTTCAGTTTAATACTACAAATCTAGTCCCTACAAGTGGAAGACAAAGCAGTTTCGATTTTGATTTCGAAAACATAAAAAACGAGGATCAATTTTAGAACCAATATCGATCATTTAAGTGTTATTTGTAGTAATTTAATTCAGGCGTGTATTTTATTAAATTAAGCTGAACTCCAACTATTTGGTTACATGCTATGTAACTTCTGTTACTGTCAACTACAGCCAACCTAATATGTCCATTTATATCCCTATTTTTGTCGTTTTCCACTTTTAGATTTTACATTTCATTATCGTTTTTAATTAATGTTTACTTTCATTATTGAATTGTATTTACATTTCTTGGTTTGATGATAATTTTTCTTTTCTCCCATCAAAGTTTGCTTTCCTATTTGGTTCACTAATGCAAGTTTTGGCTGTAGCTTCAATTTTCTGTTGTCCTATCTTTTTTTAATTCGTTTTCTGTTTTGCTTCCCGTCATTTCATTAATACGTCTTCGTTGGTTAAAATTTCACCACAACATTGTGTTTTTAAAAGAAAACATTTTTTTGTATTTTAAGAAAAGAAAATGCTTTAGATCGGATCTAATATTTTGACCTTCGTGTTGCTCAAGTTCTTCTAAATCGAGCTGAAATGTATCTGCTTTGCTAAGCAAATTGTTTTCAATTGTTGTATTAGGCTACACTGGTTGCTGTCTGTGATATATTTAGTAGCAGATGAGATTTGACTTTTTTGTCAATCTTCTAATTCTTCAGCGGATATTCCAAAGTTACAAAGCTAGATATTATATTTTCATTCTTCTTACCGTACAATATTCATTCTGAAAACTGTTTTTTTTTGTTAGTCTATCACTTTCCATAGACAATCAGTTTCAATGCTTAGGACTTTTTCATCACTAGTGACAAACACAGTTATTGAAACGGTGTAACCTCTTTGTTAAATAGTTCGGTAATTTCACAAGAGCTATGTAGTTACTAGTCACTTCATCTAAAATTCGAACGTTTATATGACTACTATGATCATCAGAAAAAACTAAGGCAGTTTGTGCAAGTATATTGGTATCAGGTCTTAGTTTCTCGCTAAAAATTAGGGTTCTTTCATCCAGCTGTTTTAAGAGGTAGCATAGTGAGTACTTCGGAAAGACCTTGGAGCTGCACCTTCAAAAATAATTAGAGGTGACCAAAATGGTCCATCAACTCCAGCGCACGCTCTAATGGTAGCAAATTCTATACTACTTTGTAGTTCCCGCAAAAATTCTGCTAAATGCTTTAACCTTTCCTCCAATCACCCGCAAGCAGCTTGAATCGCCTTTGACACCACTTTGATCGCAGTTACACATAAAAAAGCTTTGTCAGGATTATCTTTTGATTTTTCTAGCGTCTTTTCATAATTTTCAAAAGTATAATAATTTCTGACAATTAACAGAAATGTCAAGTCTTTAATAGTTCTCTGTGTACCTATATGTCGTCTTTCTGTTCAATACATCTTCCACGGCTCTTTTTAGATCTTATTGGGTGTAGGAAGGCCCAACGGTCTTTCTTCAAATCGGGTATATTTACATTTTCTTGAATTCACTACCATTTACTTTTACCCCATTTTGATATTGTTATTTTCACCATTATGAAAATATAGGCCAAAACATAAACATATCTTTTTCTGGAATTCAAAGAAGTTAACTTGCTTAGCTTAGACAGAAAAATCTTTCACGATCATGCAATAGTATGATGTTGATTATTGAATATACTTATTTTATAAAACAATCTAATTACAGGCATTTGTCAGGCATTTTTGTTTGGGCCGCTCGCTGAAGGAATTTAATTTTAAAGAACTGGTATACGTAACATAAATATTGTCATACATTTTAACAAGAACAACATCGGTTGCTGTTGCCAGGCAAGTTTTTAGGCGGAATATAACATCATAATGTACGCTTTCTTAGTTTCAAGAGTTCGATACGATTCGTAGTTGTCTAATAGGATCAGTACCGGATGCTCATATTCCTAGAGAACCTGTTGGTGCTTTATTATAAAAATGATTCTTGTTTTGTGGCCATGGGAAAATATATACCGCTGCAACTGAAGTACCTCATTGCGTGTTACGTAGATAATGTTTAATACTAAAGTAGGTACAAAAAATTAATCAAACCGAGCACCATGGAGACGTATTGATACATTAGAGAGAAACATATTTTAACACATTAGGCACAGTTTTAATTTTTTTATAATTAGTCATATTATGTCCTACCATTTGGTAGGAAGTTAAGACAAAAATCTGCAAGATGTAATGAGTAACACTACTCCAGTTCCAATTTGTAAAATATGAGCTTTTGATGACATTAAACCCTTCAATAAAATTTCAGATTGTCAAAAATTATTTCAAAATAGGAAATTGTTTGCAAGTTTTTTTATAAATTTAATAACATCTATCTTGGAAAGAATAGATAGTAAAATAAAAGGATTACTATCTTTTAAGCATATGACTATAGGCAGGATAGTACTTATGGTTGGAGTTTCGACTATTGTCTGTAACCTCTCGCAAGGTCAATACTTTGGCTACCATCCCCTGTTGGGACATAATTAATAGCGCAACAATATTTCTAGCGAAATTCAGTAAGCAAAAACTGTAATAGGAAGTCTCGATAAGCAATATAAGTTAGAGAGCCTCTACAGTTGCACTCACCACAAAGAATAGTTGAACATTTAATTATAATCTAATATTGATGATATTAATATCTCTACTGAGGTATCTAAATTTTTATCATCGTATTCCAAGTTTTAGATTGCACTATGACTTCTTTTGTGGTGAACGTAGCTGCACTTTCTGGTGTTACTCACGTCGTATCTTCTGATAATGAATCGCAAAAGTTATTCAGGACAAGAGCAACCAATATCATCTTTATTAGGGGTCGATAGCCGCAGTGGCTAGGCGACTGACTGTCGTTGTGGCAGAACGATAGGAGCCGGATTGCAGTTCTTCGGAGAGGCGGTGACATTTTTTCGGAGAATTGAAAATCTGGATCAACTTACCATTCGTTGTTGGGAACAAAGTGATTTAACAGCGCGGCATTATAAAAGCCGTATAATGCTGTCACAAAGCCATTAGAACACAATTAGACACACACAAAAACAACACCGCAAGAGGTGCAGTTATAGCCAGGCAAGCGATACAGCTTACGGAGTCACTGCAACTAAGCACCGACCACACATAAAAAAAAAAACTTCAAAAGCACCAGCTTCTGACCTCTGACTTAACTGAACAATTTTGAAAACAATATTCCAATACTATTCTGTTAGTGCTGCCTGCTACCAAAGTGCCTTAAATAATTGAATATAAATATTAAAACAGACAATTACATATATCGATAATGATTGATCCTAAATAATACGGCCTCAACATATTTTCGTTCCCCACCTGTCTATTCTAGATCTACTGCACTCAATGCAAGAACTGTCTCTCCGTTATATTGTACATACCAATCTTTTAAAGGACATGTTCTCCAACAATAACGCGACTGTTTCCATTCGTCTCCAAACTGGTCATAATTTTAACTTTGAATTTCAGAATGTTACAGTTTCGGGAAATAAGAGCAGTTACAAGATATTTGTCTATATTGTTATATTCTCGCTACATTCAATAACGAGTATTGCTAATTATTTATTAGTTAATCTTAATCTAGGGGAGACCGGGGTTGAAAGTAACAGAGGTAGGTTGTAACACCTCTTGTAGTTTTTTTTAGTTTTTATTAGATGGCGCGGTAAGGCTTAGTACAGCGTTTAAAAACCTTAAACTCTCGACACGCAGTATTGTTTTTCTGTTGTCGTTGAGAATATGTTCAAGATAAAACTCGTCTTTGCTGTTCGGCTTAAAGTAAATTTGCTCTGTGTTTTTCGAAGTGGTTTTACCAGAAGCTGTTGAATATCAATCAAAAGCTACGTTGATTATATAAGTCTATTTTTAGTTGGCTATCGATCGCCATAATATAATTCACCATTGGAATTTTGGTTGTGTGTGATTCTCTTCTAAACTGCTTTAGTTTACAGTTGGGGCTGGTAGTAACAAAGTGAAATTGCTGGATCTTCGAGTTGCCACGAAATTGCGAGACCAATACAAGAGACAGAAGTTGAAGTTGCTGAACCCTTGTCTAGGCCAGTTTTGAATTCTCGTCTGAAAGCCTAAAGCCATTTCCAAAAGCACCGAAAAGAAAACAAACTACTAGAGGGCGTAAACGCCGCGCCGTGTGTCTGCAATATTAACAGACACTCCCGAAATGAATGCATTGAAGGAAGAACAAAAAAAGAGAACAGTTGTAAACAAAGAAAAGAAGAAACAAGTCGCCAAACAAATATTCAATGAGAGACAGTGACAAAAATGAAGAAGAAGACGAGGAGGAAACATTGTGCCCCATGTGTTCTGAATCCTATTCAAGCAGTTTGCCTCGGGAGCAATGGCTGCAATGTCTGCGATGTAAATTATGAAACTGTGTTAGAAATAGAAAAATTTTCTTGTGCAGATATTGCGACTCGGACGATAGTTTGTCAGATTGAATAATTTTCTTGAATTTTTTTTTGGCAAAGAATTTCAAACAATAGGTTTGTTGATAAATTATATTAAAAGACCTACCTATTGTTGTTTGTGAATGTTAATTATTTCAATAATCTGCTGTTACATCTTACCCCAATGGCTGTTACTTTTTGCCCCAACGTTGAGGTTGAAAGTAACATGTCACTGCACATATATGTAGGATAGGGTTTATTAATTTATACACCTCACTTAACTTTTGTTTATTTATTAAATAAACAAGAAACACTAAGAATATTAAACATTAAAAAAAGAATACAATACAACATACATCTGTACTACATAACGTCTTATATGGCACTGTTCGTGCAACGATGATGCGTGCGCAGGCGCACGCCACCTAAACTTTGCATATACGAATTATTTCACCCCACAATTCGGCCATCCTACGGCAAATTCGCCCTCGAATTATTCGCTATTATCACCCCCCATGGCCCACGGTTTTATAAATTCGGCGCATGTTGTAGTGCTTATTGGGCCATCGCATTTGCCTATCTTCACGACGTCATAGGTGTCTTTCGGTTTAACTCGCGTGATTTCATAAGGTCCTAGATATTTGGGTTTCAACTTTAAACCTGGTCCTAGTTGTGTTCTCTTTATTGCTACTACATCATGTACATTATATTTTCTCGCAGATCGCCTTCGCAGGTTATACGTCTTGCGGTTTTCCTCTTGACAGGCTAGGATTTGTTTCTTTGCCTCCTCTCGCAGTTTACCTCGGTCTTCAACAAAAGTCGTTTCGATTTCTTCGTCAATCATCTGTTTTATGTACAGATCTTCTTTTCCTCTCATCTTGACACCAATTAACAATTCGAACGGTGTAAAACCAGTACTCCTTTGGCATGTGGAATTTATAATGCGCTGAACTTGGTCGACGTGGCGATACCATTTTGATACTTATTGGGTCTTCCAATTTTGACAACTTCGTTAATATAGATATTATTACTGAATTCGTTCGTTCTATCTGGCCATTGGCCCTAGGCAAACCGGTTGTGATACAATGATGAGTCACATTTTCCTCTTTACAATATTGTTCAAATTCATCCGAAGTAAAAGCTGTGCCCCTGTCAGATATGATCACGCCAGGGTTTCCAAAATGCTTTTGTTGTACTTTCAATTTGGCAATGACTTCCTTACTCGTAGTTGACTTTACGGGGTATAGCCATACAAACTTTGTAAAACTATCTATTATCGCTAAGATATGTCTATAATTTTTATTTGTCGACTCCAACGGTCCCAGATGGTCGATATGATATGTATGTAGTGGTATCCCCTCTTTCGGTATAGGATTAAGTAACCCTTCTTGCTTTCCCATTTTTCTGCTCGTCAAAATGCACTTTATGCAGTTAGAAATACATCGTGTCACTTTCGTACCCAAATTTGAAATATAATAGTCTTGACTAATCACATCTTCGGTCTTCTTTTTGCCAAAGTGATTTCTTTCGTGTACCATTTTCACAATATCCATCTGCATATCGCTTGGAATAATGAGTAGGTCTTTTCCATTTTCCACCTTATATAGAATGTCATTTTTCAGAAAGTGGTTATCATATTCGTGCGTCGTCTTCAATATCCTTTTGATCGCCTGAATTCGTTCATCACGTTCTTGAGCTTTTCGTATTTGAGCTATCACAGTATCTTCTACGTGAATTTGATAAACGGGGTATCGGCTAAGAGCGTCGACGTGACGCATTGATGAACCTACTCTATGGACAATCTCATAGTCGTAATCTTCCAAGTACAAAGCCCATCTTGCTACACGTGCATTTAGTTCCTTTTTCCGCATCGTTTGACTAAAGGCCGCACAGTCCGTAATTATTTTGAATTTTACACCCAGCAAATATACTCTGAATTTTTTTAGTGCCTCAACGATTGCAAGCACTTCCAGCTCGTAGCTTATGTACTTACGCTCAGCGTCAGAAGTCTTTTTACTCATGTAATATGTCGGATGAAACTTATTGTCTTCGTCAGATTGTTGTAGCAATACGGCTCCATACCCCTCTTGACTGGCGTCGCAATGTAGCTCAGTAGGTCTTCCTTGTTGGTAAATATTCAGAACGGGTTTATCTGCAAGAATTCTTTTAAGCTCTTCAAATGCAGCTCTCTGTTCCTCAGCAATGGTAAATGGCTTATTTCCTTTCAGTAATTCACTAAGGGTCTTGCGATTGTGGAGTATTTAGGGATAAATTTCCGAAAGTAGCCACTTAAACCTAGGAAACTTTGAAGCTGTTTTTGCGTAGTCGGCATCGGAAAACGTAGTACTGCCTTCGTTTTGTCTTCTGATGGATAGATTTGCCCGTTTCTGATGATGTGCCCCAAGAATTCTACTTCCCTCTTCAACAAGTGACATTTCTTCCAATTAATGTGCAATCCATACTCGCTGGAAACTTCAAGAACAGTCGTCAATCTTTGCAAAGCTTCTCTCTCATCGGTAGCTGGTATAATGAGGTCATCCATATATGGTAACACTATTCCATCCCTCGTCAGGTTTCTAAATATTTGATTGATAAACCGCTGAAATACTGCGGGTGAATTACATAAACCAAACGGTACCTTAGTAAATTGGTATTGACCTGAATGTGTGACGAACGCAGTATACTTTTGGCTAGCTTCTTCTACATCAACATGAAAGAAACCGTTTCGCAAATCCAATGTACTGAACACTTTAGCATTCTGTAATCTGTCTAGCTGGTCTTCTATCAGCGGGAGAGGATATCTGTCTTTTACAATTTTCCTATTGATCTTTCTGTAATCTATACAAATCCGTGATCCTCCATCTTTTTTCTTAACAACTACAACCTGGCTTGAATAGTCAGAAGCACACGGTTCTATTATTCCTTCCTGTAGCCAATCACTAACTTGTTGATCAACTATGTCCCTTTCTACAAATGGTAATCTTCGTGGAGTGTGGTAAATTGGCTCTTCATCTATAGTTGTTATTTTCATCCTTACGTCTGTTGTGCGCGTCTTCTCGGGACGATATGATGATATCATGTCTTGTATTTTTTGTCGCTGCTCTCTAGTGGATGTGGCGCCAATGTCTAAAGGTGTTTCCAAATTTATATCTATAGCCATTATGTCCAACCCAGCCGGAGCTTCTCGCTTGGACATAACGACAGTATCTCCATCTATAATCATATGAACACCGGATAATAGTTCTTTGCCTAATATCATTTCCATTCTCATCACATCATCTGGAACTACATGAATTTTGGTAATAAATTCGTCATCATCTATTTTTAGTCTGCACATCATTGAACCTAATGTAGTAACTTCACTATTTCCAAATCCACGTAATGCCATGCTTAGATGGTCAATAGTCTTTCCAATATCCTTACACACGCTTTCCTTAATAATATTTATTGCGCTTCCTGTATCTATTAATGCTATAATTGGTTTATCCTCAATAAGCATATTTTTTGTGTATGATAAAGGTTCAATCAGGTTGACGTTTCTTGATGGTTTTTCATTGGATCTTGTAGCACTTTCTCTTTTGTCGCAGTCGAATGATCTATGCCCAAATCCATTACATTTAAAACATTTACTGCCTTTTGATTTGGAAGGACAGTCTGTTGATTTATGACCAGTTACACCGCAGTTATAGCATCTAATATTCTTGTTATCGGCCACTTTTGTTGTTCCGCGACAAGGTAGCAAAGGACGTTGAGGGTGTCGTTTGTCTTTTACGTCCTGATAAGTTCGCAATTTTTGTTTCAAATCTTGCAAATCTTTGGCGCTATACAAAATCATTTTGTTATTAGCGTCGTCATAAATACCATCAACGATGTATTGAATAACGTCAGGCTCCTCAATACTGCCTCTATTCGCTAATTCTTTCATCACCAAAAAATATTCTTGCAGCGTTTCGGACTTACCCATCTTTCTGTTACTTAACATTCGGTGAAGTTGAGCGTTGGTAAGTCGTTCTCCAAATTCGTCGAGTAATGCTCTTTTTAGATCTCGCCAATTATTCAATCCTCTTTCCCCGTCTACAAATAGTCTTGCCAGCCCTGTTAGCTGCCTTTTGGCATACAGGAATAGATATAAATCATCCCAATCTACCATTTTGCCTACTGCTTCTATATCCTCTACCCATTTTTTAACAGGGTAACTGCTGCTACCATCAATACCATCAAACTTCCGGACTGCATCTTCCACGTCTCGAAAAGTAACAGTATTCTTCTTCATGTCCCTTCTCGAGCTCCTATCATCTTCCTTTGCCTCTGCATCTTTATCATCTTTCAGTTCATCCGCATTCAATTGTTTATCTTCGTCATCGTCTTCGTCATCCGTTGTCGAAATAGTACGTAGTTTATCGAGATTAGCCAAGTTATCGCAAATTCGTTGTGTAATTTCGTCTTCGTTCCCAGTATATTCGATGCATAAAATGTTACAAATGGAAATTAAATCTCCCAAAGCAAGATTTTTTTTAATATATACTAGTTTAGCATTGTATTGATCCGAACCGCTTTTGAACGTAAAACCAGAAAATTCTCTAAGCCTTTTTCTATTACCCCGATCACCCTCTGACTGAAATACTAATTTATGAAACGCTTTTATCGTTTCTGCCTTCGCGACTTTTATATTGACTAATATGGATGGGATATCTTTCAGCATCATCGTTACACTGTCTTTTCTTATCTTAATAATAATATAATAGAAATACAATAGAAATATTTAACTAACAGTTAATACAAATATTAAAATGGAACAATATGTACTATTAACATGTTTAGAACTGACTTACATAAAAATATGTGTTGGTTTAGGTCTATATTCAAATTATTATTCAGAGAATTCAAAAAAAACGGTCAACAGTTCAATGAACTCGAACATCTGGTTGTTTACACACGCATGCGCATATATTTTGCTTACGCTTCGCCAGGTAATAACATCAATACTCATGCGCCGTTACGTCGCGTCGTTGTAAATGGTTTTAAATAAAAAGGTCAATTACTTACGATTGTTTCTCGAAATTCCTAATACTATTTCACAATCTTGAATATACCTTGGTAGGCTGTACCTACTTAGATGTAGCGTCCGCCGTCTGTGTTTCTACGTGTTGTCAGCTTTTACGTCTTCTTAACCTTCTTCTGTCGTCGTAATTTCACTTTGTTGCTTTATCGTCTTCTCTTCTGTTTTGTGCCCGTCTTCGTCGTCGTTTTCGTCCTTTTACCGTCTTTTCGTTTTCTTGACCGTCTTTTTGCCGTCTTAGCCGCCTTTTCGTCGTTACATCGTTCGGACAATGCCCGTTGTTATATTTCTCATTCCATCCCGGTTGAGCCCCCAAAATTTGTAGGATAGGGTTTATTAATTTATACACCTCACTTAACTTTTGTTTATTTATTAAATAAACAAGAAACACTAAGAATATTAAACATTAAAAAAAGAATACAATACAACATACATCTGTACTACATAACGTCTTATATGGCACTGTTCGTGCAACGATGATGCGTGCGCAGGCGCACGCCACCTAAACTTTGCATATACGAATTATTTCACCCCACATATACATATTTTTTTTTGTTACCATGCTTAACAAATCATATCAAATAAGTACCTCCAAAGTAGCTTTAATGTCTGGTCTATCGTTTAATCAACATGGATGTCCAAAATTGGGCGAGAATTAAAAAACAAAAATTAAAAACATAGAAATGTTACTCTCATCCCCGGTCTTCCCTATTGTTTAGTTCTTGATAATAAACTATTGCGAAAGCTTGAGCAAAATAGCAAGAAGCTAATTTAACTTTTTTATGTGTGGTATAAAAGAGACTCTCTCAGAGCTAAGTATAGAATTTCAAAAAAACCCTAAATCCATTTGACAACACATATCACATTAAAAAAAAAATTGTTACGAATGAGAAATTTCAGCATAATATACGGGACACCATCCAGTAGATATTCCGGACCTGATAGTGAAAAAGCTCGATCGCGAATTACAATTGCAAATAACGCTGTTGCGGTGCGGCGCTGTTTCGCACTCTTTAGGTGAAAAGGCGCGGGCACAGACAGTTCGGCTAACCCGGTGGACGCTTAATCTCGCCGTAAATCCGAAATATTTATGTATATTGCAGTTTCAAATAGGTTATTTTAGTTTTATTATATGGCCAGCACGAGGATGTATTCGTATATGTGTATACTGGGCTTTGGGATCTCTCGTAATTTGGTTACACATGCAGTCGTTTAATTTAACTTCTAAATTGCACCGGCTCGCCTCTTATTAATACGGGATTACTCCTCGTCGCTGGTGGAACTTTCGGGAAAAACACGCCGAACAGTGATAAAATTGTCGAAATGGGCAATATTAACACATATATCTGGAGAATGGATTGTTATAGCGCGCGGAAAAGTTAGATGATGTATACCACATACCTAAGTCTCAAAGCTCCAGCTACAAACAGTTTTATATACGAAAACTGTAATAGATATAAATGTTCAGGAAAATGGTTTTTCATAATGGATATTATTTGAGTGTAATGCATCCAAAACGATATTAAAGTTGAGTTTTTTCTGCCAGTTTCAAACAAAAGTACTACATTTTGTTAGCAAAAAATGTTTAGCTTACAATCTATATTCCATGTAATGAGTAACTATTATTGGTACGAGAAATATTACACAGAATAACGATACCGTTTAAGGTATGTTTGACATTTTTGTTTTCGTATTGAAAACAAAATTGTGATCGAAATCTAAACTAAGCTGTTGGTGAATTGGCATATAAATAATTTCAAAAAACAATTCGAGACAAAAGATGTTCCGTTGTTAATTCTTTCAATTATTGGGCTTCGTTTTAAAAGCTTTATTTTTAAATGACCTCATGCAAACCTGAGCTTAAATCTGATTGCAAGCAGCACGAAAATAATGAATTGGTGCCCAGAATTGAACCAGATGCTGCCATTAGAAATATTTGGATTTTCTGGATTCACATGTAAAACTACTTGGAAACATCTTGTCTCAGAGAAGCTTTATTTAAGTATCTTTGGCCAATAAGATAACTTATAAAAGTAAATCCCACGGGACGATTATTGAGTATGAGGCTTTGCATCAGCTCAGTATCGACATCTGTCCCCGTATTGGAACAGCATTCGTAGTGTTTTTGTCAAAAATCACTTTTTGAAAAAGAAATTATTAAGGAGATTAGAAATCGTAAGTGTAAGCGAACTATAAACAATACAAAAACAAATTCAAAGACATTGTATTGTACTACTTTAAGAACAATCAGCGATTATTATCAGGACGCTATTTTCAACATTTTGTTCATATCAACTGTAAGTTTTTAGAGAAAGCCTTAAAAGTAGTATCCAAACAACCGACATAACAGTATATTTAAGAAGTAATTGCTAGTGATGCAGCGGAAAGAAAGGAATAAGCAAGAAAGTAAATCAAGTGTCAACTTGACAGTACACAAAGGGAGTTGAAAATAGTATATTACACAATGAGCATTTAATGATAGCTATTAAGACACGAGTATGAAAATTACAATACGAGGCGATGCCGAGAATTGTAATGAATACGAGGGCATTAATTTTTACTATATTTAAATAGATACAGAGAACTGTCAAGTTTAGTAAATGTTTATATCTGTCAGATATGTAGTCACGGCCATATTGAATATTGGAATGTTGCATTCCTATTGGACATAACCTTGTATCGTAATAAAAAATCTGTATTCCTATTGGATATAAGTAAACCTGTATCATAATGAAAATCTGTATCGTAATGGACATCATTAAAGTACAGATTCAGCATATCTAATAATACAATTAAAGAATGGGAGTAGAAAAATAATTTTAAATTGTATAAAATCTAAATTAAAACAAAAATTATACCACCTAGAATTCAATATCAAACGCGAAACAAAACTGCAATAACAGGAACGAGATGAGGACACGAAACTGTATTGTCATGGGACACATACCCTGCTGTTTTTGCTGTAATTAGCGTTGACAGCAAACTAGTCATCCGCGTTGAGGGGAATGTTGAACAAGTGTAGAGTTTATAGTAAAACGTCCACCATTCTGTTACAACTGTTGGAATGATTTTATGAACAAACTCGGATGAACTACTTCGAATCTGTGATGCATTAAAGAGTGTAGTTGGAATATATTGATTTATGATGATTTTTTTATCAAATATAGTTGTTGGTGTTAGGTTTACAGAATCAAATTAAACATTTTATACATTTATTACATTTAAAATACTATTGCGAAGACAAAAAAATACATACAATATAATTATAGGACTGTACAAAAATAATATAGTATTAAAAACAGATATTCCAAGGAATATTTTGAATTTTTAGCTTGAACTTGTACAGCTTAAGGCCAAATAAAACAGAATAGATGTGCTGCTCTTATACTGCAAACACTTCTGATATTGATGAAAGGTAAAAATTTCTAGCTTGACACCTTCAAGAATCTCTGCTGGGAGAAAAATTTTCTTTTTGTACATACTACACAGACTATTTCGTCCAGAAAAAAGATTTGCCTGCAATTTACATGAACAAATTCAACACGTTACGTATTTCCATTCTTCTTTCTTTCCTTCCTTGCAATATTATCAATAAACTTGTGACTAGCTACAAGGACCGGCAAGTTCTATAACTGATACCTTACAGTTGGAATGTATTTCGGATTACGTGCTCCACACTATAATAAAAACACAAGAATGCTTGCTGTGTTGAAAATAATTTATTAATCCATTTCTCTCTCTACAAAGTTCCGATTTTTTCCCAAAATATTCGATCTTCTATTTTCCTCGTGTGATGTCGGGTGAGAAAGACAGAAAACCCTCATTACATTTAGACGTTACATGGAATTAGCAGTCAAGCAATGCCTGCTTCAAATTTTTAGATTTTCACTCTTCTTCTGGTGAAGGTTCTATATTTTTTATATTTTAGCCAGCCGAGAATATTATTTCCATTCTTAAGATCGGTTGAAAATCAAAACGTAAAGTCAGTTGCTGTTTTTCCTCCACACGTAGACCGTGGAACCAACTACGATGTTACAGTAGATTGTACAGCCGATGGTATCGTCTGTAGACCCCTTTATGGATGTAAATTTTCGTTTAAGACTACATTCAGGCCTGCAGTCGTTTCAGAAACTGTTCATACATTCGCGTTCTTTTTCTTCTATTTCGACAGAGATATTTTTGATGTTTATCATGGCTCCAACTTCTAGTCTATTTCATCAACATTTTTGCTTGAAGAAGCGAGAATTTTTCTTGGGCAAAATTTCTATCTTATTCTATTCTACCATTTGTGTGATAGTTGCGGCTAATTCTTTCTTTCAAAGTTCTTTCAGTTGTTGCAATTTCTCACATTTACTCCTGCACTTATTCTGTAGCTTTATAATGCGAAAAGGCATTCATATTTGCTAACATTTTCTTTTGCATTTGCTTTAGACTTTTGATAAGATTTCCCAAATTTTTTCTATTAAAAATTTCGAATTTTTATCTAAAGTTGAGATAGAGTTTATTTTATTTGTTAGTTAGCGAAATTTTCCAAAATGTTTGCCCTTAGAGTTTTCAATTACAAATTTTTATCTTCTAGATATGTGGACAAAAATAGTTTCCGGTTCATTATCGGCTCATACTAATCTATCTGCACACAGAAGAGTGTTTACTAAGCGCAAGTAAGACTTACTTAATTTAAGTAATTCTCATTCTCCTACATAAGCAAGAAAGTATTGTTTTCTGTGAAATATTTCACTTTCTTGGAAATCCAAAGATATATTATCTTGAACCAAATAACTCTCCATCCAATCGCACCGCGTCAATATAGGTACTACTTATGCACTATACTATAGTTACTGTTGCGAAGAAAAATCATCGTCTTGTGTCAAATAAGCATTCTTGTTCCAAGAAAGAACTTACTTCTCTGAAGAAAATGAATGTAAGAAAGTCAACTTTCTTGCCCTTTGGAAACACTTTTCTCATTGTGGAAGGTGCGTTTGGAAAGCCATTTTCTTCCCAGAAATGCCTTCATTGCATTCTTGTTTGGACTCCAACGGCATAGCGCAACTTCCTTCGTTACCATCGTAAATTACTGCGGTAAGTTCTTGGACTGTATTTATTTACTTAGTCCAATAGCATCATAGTATCATCAATTCAAATATTTCTGCTAAGAGTCAGAATGTATCGAAATTGCGTTAGAAGTTTTTGTACCGAAGGTGTTATTTGATGAAATTGCTCAAAGCGATCTTTTATAAACAATTTTTCCTCCAGTAATTTCGCAGCTATGGAGTCTTCAACGATTACCTTGATATAAAGATTCCTACCTTGCGAGGAGTTTTACTGGCTTAATTTTTTATTAGCATAGATATTCCTTCGATTTACTATATAAGTAATTTATTATTTCATCATTTTTACTTAGAAGTCTAAGAGCTCAGCCGTTAGATCAACATCTTAAACATTAAAATAAAATTATAAAGTACCTAGATCCATTTGTCGTTAATTAATTTTGGGGACTACGTCAAATGTTACTAGATCCAGTAGTTTTGCTAACCTATGCATCTCCTCTCGAGCTTTACTGCTGTATTTCGGGAAACAGAATGAGATTCATCAAGTAAATTACTATCACCTGACACAAATTCTTGAGATGAATCACTATTGATTATTAAATGTATCACGTGCATCAATTTCTGTGTCGGTGTGTGTCATCTTGTGCAGGTGACCGCTTAGACAGCCGTGTCCTGTTAATAGACATCTTACTGCCCTAAGCTGACTCCTGTTTAATGCAAGTAATTCAGCAGTTAATCGTTGTGACGGTCGTTCCATCATCCGTGTGCCTTTGTCCAGCTTGGACTCCATGGTTCCAATTCAGTTGGTGTTGTTTTATAATCCACTCATTAATTGCACCACGTACTGCACTCTTTGTGGTACCTAGAGCTGACTCCAGTCCAGTAAATTTCATTTGATAACCCTCCCTCGCTAGCTGGTCTGCAGTTACATTGCCCGCTATACCCCTGTATCTCGGCCCCCACACCAAGGTGATCTTATTGTTTCTGGCCAGAACAGTTAGGTTTTGCAGACATTCCCATACTAGTTTGGAGGCTATATAATAAAATGCTAGAGTCTTTAAACCTACCTGACTGTCAGAGAGAATGCAGATCGCCTCCCCTCGCGGTTGGCGACACAGACTCTCTAACGCACAAGTTTGTATAACATATATTTCTGTTTGAAATAGTGTTCTGTGATATTATAGATTGAAACGACATGCAGATTGTACTTGCAAGCACTTAGTAATGAGGCGTTAGACAGGAAGGAACAGTCATTTTCAAAAGCGAAATATAGCTTCCATAGCTTACAAACAATAATGGGAACACTTCCTGACCTGATATATAAGCTAATCTGTTAGTAATGATAAAATCTTAGATGTTTTTGAAAGTTTAGAAAATTACAAACACAAGTTGAGGCGATTGAAACGTGACAACTCTCCGATTCCATGCTGCTTACTATTTATCTTATCCAGAAGAATGATGAATAATAATTAAATTCTTGGAAGCCTCTCTTCATGAGAAAGAAGGAATCCCTTCTTAAAATATTATGAGTTTCTTCTAATATAGTACACCCTCTATACCAGCTTGAAAAATAAATAGAAAATATTGATACAAGAGCAACTACGTTCCATTGTATCCCATTACCGATCGTATCGTATAAGAGTAAAATTACAAAATTGAACTTGAATATGCTATATTTAACAAGCTGTAATTAGCATACAGTGAAATACGAAGATCAATTATTTAAAATTGTTTCAGCTCGTGACGTATCCTATCCATCAACAGCATATATGTAATCATCAACGTCGGATATGAATACCCTTATAACACAATAATCCAATTAGGCTAATGCTCTCAACTATACCACCTGGATTGCTTATTCATACGCCAAATTGCGATTGCACACCACAGCGCACTGAGGAGCTATTTTGGCTTGCAATACCATGTTTTATGGACGTCTCTACGAGTGAATTTCATAAATCTCATCACTTAAATTGCATTCCCGTGTTTTCGCGCTCAATGGCATATCCAATTCTATTTATAAACTTCTTTCTTTTTAATCTTCTATCTCTCAATAACTTCGTTTAGGTTTTCTATTAGCTAATTCCATTTACCATTACTATTTGACGTGGGCGAAATAGGAAATCATTACCGTTTAAATATTTATCAAAGATATTTCTTTAATAAATCATTTATTCATTTACTTTGAGTGCGCCGAGTTACTCATCTTCGAATTGAGTTACTATTTCTCTCGTTTCATTTCAACTTTCTCTAATATTTCGCTACGTGTGGAAGCAGAGAGCGCACATTTCTTGAATTAAATTTTATAAATAAGACAGTAAAATTGGAAATGTACGAACAAGCTTTTCCCGAATGGAATACGTCACAGGAGTGTTTAGTATTGCAAAATGTAATTTAAACGTATCATTTTACGAAAAGTAAATTATTTTAATCATATTTGTTACAAACTTTATGTCGTGAAAAACTTTTGAAATGTTGTTTGCTTTTTTGTATAATATGTTCATTAAACATTTTCCCAGACAGCAATTTCAAGTCCCTATTTTTGTACCTATATGTATTATACATATAGTAAGCCAAATTCAAACAGTTTATTAAGAAATCTATATATTAAAAAAAAATCGACAACCAATCCTATTGGCGTAAACAGTTTGCTGGTGATGTTAGTGTCGATGAAAAAGGCAAAGGAATCGTAATATGAAAAACAAAACGAACAATAGGCACAAACGGAAAGTGTTTTTTTTTTAATATACATAGTTACAAGTGGAAGATGACGATTGTGCCAAAAAATGTTTCTAACGATTCTTGGCGTTATTGAATGCTATTCAGCGCTGAAAAAGTTTGCTTACCATTAAGGTGAAGTTGCTAATTTATTCAATTCTGATTTATGGTACCCTGTTCTGTTCTAAAGCCGTAACCACGCAAGTTAAAAGGCTGATTATTCTTCAGAGCTAGGTGCTAACGATATTGCAATTCTACGGCATCTTGGATTGTGAGCAATGCGCTGATTCACAGACACTTTAACTTTGTATCTCTAGGTGAAGGCGCGATGACACTGAGCAGAAGAACCCTTGCAAGGGACGTTGGGAATCTTCAGACCGTAAATGCCGCGACTAGATGAGCTATATCTTCAAATTCTGATAGGGCAAGCCTAAGGACCTTTCTGACCAGCCTTATACGTGGTGTGTAAATTAACTAACGAAACTGATCTTTTCTAATTTTTTTATTGAAATAAAATTACAAATTCACATTGTTTCCTTCAAAGTAACTACCTTGGGAAGCCACACAGCGCTGGAGACGATTCTTCCATTCCTCATAGCAGCGCTGGAACTCGGATACTGGAATAGCTTTCAGTTGGTCGGTTAGGGCTGTTTGAATATTCTCCACTGCCCCAAAATGACGCCCTTTGAGATGAATTTTCAATTTTGTGAATAGAAAAAAATCACATGGACTTAAGTCGGGTGAATAAGGAGGCTAAGGAGCCACAGGAATGTTTTTACTGGCCAAAAACTCGTTGATAGAAATCGCGGTGTGACAAGGAGCATTGTCGTGATGCAACACCCGAAGTTTCTCAAGGACTTCTCGGTAAAAATGTTGATTCACTATTTGGCCTTGAGGCACAAACTCTTTGTGAATAATTCCTTGGCTATCAAAAAGCAAATCAGCAATTTTTAACTTGCTCATTCTTGCTTTTTTGGCCTTGGAGAGGTTGAAGTGTGCCAGGAGAGGTTGTGTGTGGCGCTTGGTTTCCGGGTCATACTCAAACACCCAAGACTCGTCGCCTGTAATGACACGTTCCAGATAATGCGAATCGTTTTCAAATGCTCCCAAAAATCAAGGCACCTTTCCTTTCTGGTGTCCATTTGCTCTTGTGAAAGATTTTTCGGAAACATTTTTGCACAAATTTGTCTCATCCCCAATTCATTGGCCAAAATTTGATGAACTGTTGTGTGAGTCAAATTTAACTCTTCACCGAGCATTCGGACTGTCAAACGGCGATCTGAATGCACAAGATCGCGGATTCTGCCAACATTTTCATCGCATCTTGAGGATGAAGGCCTTCCGCTGCGAGGCTTATCTTCAATTCAATGTCTTCCTTCTGAAAATGCCTTAAACCACCTAAAGACCTGAGCTCTCGACAAAACACTGTCTCCATAGGCCTGACGCAGTTTTCCAAATGTTTATGTTGCACTGTGTCCAAGTCTGAAGCAGAACCTGTTAGCACAACGTTGTTCGAAATTGATGTCACTCATTCTTTGAACGCACTAACAAAACCTTTCTCGCAAAAAAAAAAAACTATGGACAACGCAACAACTCTAGCGTATTCAAACTTGTACTAGACGCGTATCAGATGTTTACCTGCTTACCCCTCCACGTGCCGCGTCCCCAGTGTTGCCAAATGGAACACTAGAAAATCAGTCTCATTACTTAATTTACACACCACGTATACAGTTGAAGACCTTAGATCCTTCCCAAGACAGTTTCTTCAGTCCAACCAGTACGGTTTCTTGAAATTCCTCTAAAACAGTATTGTGTGAATCAATGGTAGCTACTATTTTAAAATATTTCTTAGTATACGAGGACTCCTAAAATAGTGTGGCCCATCAAAATTATGTTTTTCTTAAAGATTATGTAATACATATATTAGGTGTAATCAGACTACATGAAGTTTGGTATCATCTACCCTTCTGTACATTATATTTTTGAGTTAAACCGATTTAAAAAAGCTTATAGGGCTTAAGTCTGGGATCTGGCAAGGCACTCAGAAAAGCCACTCTTGATAGTGCGAAAAAAGTGTTTGTTAGATTTACTAAACTGATATTATGAAACTTCGCTTTACCAAAAAGTAGTACAAATTTTAAAAAAATCACAATCTGTGGCTGTTCGATCGGATGCCCATAAATATAAGTCTTCGCGCATTGGAATGTGAGTTTAGGAATTCTCCATAGATTGCAGAAACTTATATCTTTCTCATTAGCAATCAAGTACTCTTATATTTGTATTGGGATTTTCAGTAATAGACTGCAATACGTCCAATTTTGTTGTCTTCATTACCAGTGATTGACAACACCGCTAGACCAAAAACTAGACAGTAACCTATTAAATACTTACTTTCTTGGATGGCCCTCCTGGCGTTTTTTTTTTGGAATGTGTGAGGAATAAAGCCGTGAGGACCTTTTGGGCCTATAGAGAAATGTTTGGCAAAACATGGGGGCTGAAACCTATGATTGGCTGTACACGAGAGTTATAGTACGCTCTATATCTTATGTATCGCTGGTCTGGTGGCACAAAGCTGGTTTGGGCTTGACCAACTGCTGTAAGGTCCAGAGGACTGCCTGTCTAGGCATTACAAGGGCTCTGTCCTCGACGCCAACTCATGTTGTGGTCGGATGCAATCCTAGAGGCCTATAGAATACAGTGGGTGCTGAGGCTGCCCTAGGAGCACTACATGCTATCAGGTATTACGAGGTGGTATTTCATTGCCATATGGCGCTCGCGAAACTGGCAGAACATCACAGCACCCGCTGGAATCAGAGACTGACAAACTAGCAAGATGTGTCAGCGAACGACCATTCACAGGTCGAGAACCTACGTGTGGGAATTCTTATGACAGCATCAAAACTTTTGTCAGATCCGAATTCGTTACTAGTCATTGCTTCTACAGAAATGCACTTGCCGGTATGAGACACTGTAAAACTTTTCGCATCCGCCCATATGAGAAAAGACTGGGCAAGGCAATTTTTGTGATCAGAGACAAGATGCGATTACTCACAGGGATCTTAACCGGTCACTACGCATTGAATAAACACATGCATCGCATGAGCCTATGTAGAAACTGTGGGAAAACTGGAGGGAACTCCGGTCCCTCTTCTTCCTGACTGCTCAACAGTGGACAGGGAGAGGCGGAGATACTTTGGGGTTGATCGATTGGACGATCTCGGAGTAAGTCAATTAACTATTGACCAGGTTGCGGACTTTTTTGTCCGGGTGGCACCTAGACCTAAAATGATATGGAGGCACACTAGATCTATCTTTTGGCCGAGCTTGCTTTTGGGGGTTGTCCCGCCCGTGCAATCGGAAAAAAGCTTTTAAATACTTTCTTGGATGGTCCCTTTCAAAATATATCTGGGCATAATTTTTCGATGCATTTTCTAATTGCCATGTCAATTTGTTGTTAAAGTAAGTGCACAATAGTAAGTCTACTTGAAGCTTTAGCCAGTCGATTGGGTAATTGTCCCACTATTTGAAATTACAACAATTTTTTTTTAATTAATTTATGTTGAAATAAAACAACTTTTTCGAAAATATTATATTTTCAGAAAATCGAAATGTTTCAAAAACTGTTATTTATTACAACAGCTTAGCGTAAAAGCTGGGATATATCACCTGTTCTAAATTGTAAACTAGAGAAATAGAAAAATTGTCGTAAAGTTGTTTATTTTATTTATCTGGTATAATCTTGATATCAATCGCTAAGTACCAGTAGATCATACGAATATTAACAAAAACGGATACCTCGATAATCAAAATTATTTTTATAAGCCAATTAAAAATAACCTACCATAAAGAATACAGCTATATCAGTTTATTAAATTAAAACCTGCGCAAAAAAACCAACACTACCTTCATTACATTCCACAGCATTTACTCTCTTACGATTATATGCGATTTTATTTATTCAAAACTTTTATTTCAAGCTATATTACTCCACTGGGTACCTTTTTATGTTCGGAAAAATTTCGAAGGATAATCGCAAAATTCCGCTGACGCTTTATTACACGCGGAACGACCATCGAAATTTACTCAAAGTGTACATCCTTCTAAATACGACTCGATGAAATGACTTATTGGAACGTTTCTCATCTTCAACACTTTGCAAACTGGTTGGAGTATTTATTGACGTCTATTGCGTACAAGTGTCAATACCAGTTCGGCATTTCAATTTACACTGCCCGTATAAAATAACGAATGAGTCAGAAGCTGTCGACTAAGGGGGATCATTGATCCGACTCAGCTCTACAAATCAAACAAATAACTGTTTTTTTTTTTTTTTTTTTTCTCGTTTTTTCGTCTGTTGCGTCCCCCGTACGAATTACAGATGTTCAATATTCGGTTCTCGTACTTTCAGACTGGATACGGCGTTTAATAGAGAACCGGATAAATTTCAGATTCAGGTCTCGTTTGTGGAGCATGTAGTGGGGGTGATTTCCAGACTGTAGAAGGAAATACGGAGACAGATGGGAAAAAAATGAAATGGAGAAAATTAGGAACGGTCTCCTGCACACCCAAATGCACAGAGAAAATAATGGCGTTGAAACGATGCGAAGTTTGCGATATTTTGGCGTTTACTGCTGAGAAAGAGGAAAATTTGACGGTGATGATATTTGCCAAGCGTGTTTAAAATTTGATGGAGGGATGAACGTCGATAAAGAAAAGGAAGCACGGAAAATGTTTGAATGTTGCGAAACTTATTTGTCATTTGGTGTACTTCAAGGACGAATCACATGATAAAATTTAAAAGAAAGCGGCTAGAAAAGACCAAATCTGTTTCACATGTCCTCCGGTTCTGTATACCTATATAGCAGAAAATTGAAAAATAACACATTGATAATTGGTTCTATCACATCATCATTTGCTAAAAGATCTTTCAAAATTTTATAGACTATTTTTCTTTTTCCATGATATACATATTCGTATTCCGAGTCTCAGAGGAAAGAGAAAAATCGCTCTGTGTCTACAAATATTTCCTAACATATACACAAGAATACAGCGTCGTTGTGGAAGATATATTTTGCGTGTACTGGCGCCATTAAACCGACATATCCGCCTCGGTAACCGCAACTACAAGCTCGCAAATGCTTCTCGCGCGTTGTTAACGAAATCCGGGACCGAATGGCGCAGTAACAACGTCGCACGTCGCGATACTAGGCATCATTATGCGAAGGGTGAGCTTCCTAGAAGAGATCCGGTTACTCATGTTAGGAGGAGAAGGTATTTTTCACATATGATGATACCGAAGCAGATACAGTACCGCTCAAATGTAATACATAGTATACCAACTAAATTGTTAGAGAATTAAAAAATGTACAGTTGACACAACAAAAAAGGCAACAAGGTAACAAAAAATATCGGGTATAACAACAACAAAAACAGTTCTTGTTCCTTAAATTCTTTTTTTATCTCAATAATCTTGAAATTGTCATGTGATTACTTTATTACGCATCAAATATCAATTTATAGTTTCTACACTTCTCGAGTGTCGTAATGCATTTTTAGTCGGACATGACACACTAGTTGAACTTCGGATTCGATTGAAACTGGAATTGGTAGTAGTCTCCCGGAGACCGCTATACACGATGAATGTCGAGTGAGATTGTACTACTTCAAAAATTAGCATCAAAATTTAAGTCCAATTGTCTTGAGAGGTTTATTGTTGCGGCCAAGGCAGTACAGGTGATGCAGATCCATCTAGAAAAGCCATACTCTGCTTTTGTGTCGAATATCCAGATCGATACAGGAAAAGCATGTTGTCGTTGCGTTTCGAATTTCTAAAACGTTGAATGTAATCTCACAAATTTCTGCTTTTTAATTGTTTCGATCAATGATAGCATACCACATTGAAGCTCTAAAGTTATATCAGCATCGAATGACATTGCAGCTGGTAGAACACCTTTAACAAAAACAGCAGTGGATGGTTAGCTTCCACTGGCTCATTGTTTAATCTATGTTCGTGGTCTTTTGCTTTCTAGAATTACTTGGAATTGAGTGGTAATGAGAGTAAACAAAACAGCCTTCTACATACATCCGTATTTGCATCAGAATTTAATGCAGATGTTACCCGCTTGCTAATAAACTCCAGAATACGATTAGACCAAGAAACTTCTTGTAACCATTTCATTTGTTCTTTGTCTTCGCTGCGAATTTTGTTTGTTACATTTTATTGTGAAATTACTAATTAATTAAAAGAAAATTAATCAAAATAGTATTAAAATATTATTTTACCGATCGCAAGCACCGAAATGTTCCTTGAAAGCCACTGCTCCAACTGTTCAAATTTGTTTTTTATGCCTACAGATAAATACGAAATCGCGAATATAATTACCAATTTGTTCATCGTCCATAATAGAACCGTTGGTGTTTCTTGTTAACCTTTGTTTGTCGGAAGATTTCTTTCCGGAAATTCTGAAAATTAATAGTATGGTTCCAGTGCACAAGATATTCATGACGTAGGGAGTTATATGCCGATATCTCTGCCATCAGTTTTTCAAAAATATTAGAGAAAGTTATTCATGTCCGTCTAATGAATTATCTAAGTCAGAGTAGCTTAATACCTGAGACACAGTTCGGTTTGCTTCAAGGAATATCCACTACTGATGCCATTTACCGAGCATTACAACTTGTGTATGAAGTTCTAGATGGGAAAAGTGTTATCTCCGGTGTCTTCTTCGATTTATCCAAAGCAGTCGACAATGTGGACCATAATATATTAATGAACAAATTATGTGGTCTTGGCATGCATGGAGTTGCGTATGATTTGATTTTTTCGTTTTTGTCGGGACGGAAAACTATTGTAAATATACATATGTGCTGAAGTTGAAAATATAAAGATGACCTATAGATCATCTACGTTTCATAATAACCTAGGTGTCCCTCAGGGCTCCATTTTGGGTCCCACCCTATTCTTAGCTTACGCCAGCGATTTAACAGCACCATTAGAGTCGTGCATATTATTACAGTATGCAGATGATACTAGTTTCATTGTTACTGCTTCATCGATCCCTGACGTCTCGGATTCGATGTATGCAGTCGTTGAACATATGAGAAGTTGGAGTAATCACAACAGTTTAACTCTAAATACTGATAAAACAGGACTCTTACGTTTTAGATCATCATCGGTATCTATTCCTTATAGTATGTATGTACGGCTTTTTAATAAATCTATACCAGAGAAAGAGTCTGTGGATTTTCTGGGTTTGCACTTAGATAGCAGCGAGAAGCATTGTGAGAATTTGGCCAATCGATTGAGTATAGCAATATATGCAATTAAAAATCTTGAAGATCAAGTAAACTTCCAAGGTTTGAAGATGTTTTACGTCGCATACGCCGAGTCGCATCTGCGTTATGGGATTGTGTTTTGGGGTTCCAGTACTAATGTGAGGAAATTGTTCTTACTACAAAAGCGTTAGATGCATGGTAGATCTAGCTCCATTGACCTCTTGTAGAGAATATTTTAAAAATTTCAACATTATGAGTCTTACTTGTCTATATATGTGAACTTTTTTTTGATTTTCTTCAAAAAAAAAAAAACGATAACTCTTTCACGAGAAACAGCGATATTTATAAAAATATGGTGACAAGAAATTGCCAGAATTTATGTGTACCATCTCATAACTCCGCGTTGTATGAGAGAAGTCCGATGTATAAGGCTATTGCTGTTTACAATAGATTCCCTAATAACATAAAACAAATAAAATCTTTGGTGGAGTTTAAAACCGAAATTAAAGAACTCTTAGTCACGAATACCTTCTAAACATTGAACGATTATCTTGTTTTGTAATTATATATGTATGTATGTATGTACCTCCATAATGCGTGTTTAGCATTTTGTACTTTTGTTATATGTATATACAGGGTATCCGGCAGAATGTGGAAAATCTCTTGGATGCAGATAGAACATGAAGACATAAGATGACAAGTTCTAATAATTTTTTTTCCTCCTTTCTACTGAGATATGCGTCCCTGAAGGACGCCGCTGGAAAACGGTTTTTCTTTAATTTTTGTTAAGGTACTTAATAAAATTTAATAAAAAATTTAATGTGATGGACACTATTAAGGATCTCTTACAATATTTAGCTTTTGTAGTGTACCAGGGGCGGGCTAATCTTTACAACTTAATGTCTAAATTTTTAACAGCCTGTTATGATAAAGTCTTCAAAAAAATTAAACTGGATAGCTTGAATCTTAGACTAAAAAAAGGTACTCTTGCTTATTGTGTGATGTGATAAGGAGCACAGCTTTATTATTATTATTATTGTTATTGTTGCAGCTACAACAGTCCTTAATTCGTCGTACCCGCGTGCGTATCAGACTTCGCAGAGTCCATGTTGAACCCTTTTGTGAAGTTTTTCAATAATTCCGTCAAGTTTGAACACAATTTACACACACAAAAACTACACCGCGAGAGTTGCATGATAGCCAGACAAGTAATACAGCTTACGGAATCACTGCAACTAAGCACCCACCACAAGTAAAAAAAATGTGCCTCCGGGGACAGCACTGCCTTTATATTAAGTACTTTAAAAAAAATTCAAGAAAAACCGATTTTCAGCGGCGTACTTCAGGGACGCGTATCTTCGTAGGAAGGGCCTGTAGGAAAAAAAATTATAGGGACTTGTCATTTTATTTGTTCATGTTTTATCTGCATCCAACAGATTTCCCACATTTTTTCCGGACACCCTGTATATATATTTATTGTATAGTATATTTTTATTATGTACAATATTAACAATGTCCATGTTCCTTTTGTGAACGATGACAATAAATATACTATTATTATTATTATTATTCATGAAGTATACTTGATATAAAGGAAATAGGAAGACATTGTAAATCTTTGTGAAATTAACACCACTTTCCAGCGTTGTCTCAGAGCCGTTGATTGCAAACACAAGAGTGGTAAAACCAGATCAAAGAGGCTTAATTACAGCAGTATTTTTCATTTGTTTTACTTGCTGATATTGATGCAAAATATCGTTTTATTTTTGACAGTGCCGGCTCTGGAAAAAATGTGATTTCTTGATAGCATTTTTTTTTTGGCAATGTACAACAACCTATAAGTTTTTACATTTAACAAATTCCTTTTTGCATATAAATCTTTAGCACTACATGGATAGATTGTAAGAAAACCTGAACATGTTCCCTAAATTTCAAGTCGCAGTCCAATAATATAATCAAGTTTTTTTACACTATCTTTGATGAAACGTAAAAGCGAATTAGTCGATTAAACTTCACCAAAATATGAGTAGTCAAAATTAACAGATTCGCTATTGAGACACAATTAACAGCAAACATTACTTACGGCAAGTTAATGTTGTGAAAAAGCCGTGCAAACACATTTATACGCATAATTTACAAAACAAGAGCTACAGTTGGTAGTTTGGCAAGCAATATATCTGAGGAAACTGCCACACCACAAAAAATAGGTCAAATTATTGATCTTGGTGTATGAATCGAAAACGAACGAATATAAATTTAATTTTACTTGTCGGTGCATTCACATATGAAATATACGATATGCATTGCCAATAATACGAGTATATGGGCACGATCCTGACAAAGGATACAAATATTAATATTCCGCTTCAACAGAGACACTATGCAATTTTACTGTGCGCATATGCTTATGCATATGAGGGACTAAAATATGACAAGAGTTCCATGACCGTTTTCCGATGACAAATCTTGAGGACGAACTTGAATAATTATCACCGGTTGTATCAGGCAATTTCCCAGCTTAAATATCGTTTCTTTCGGAATTTCACGAGAAAACATGCACTAATTAGTTCCAAGAGGTTGTTATACAAATTCTTTGAAAGTACGAATAACTATGGAGCAACTTGTTAATTAAACTAATTACCGTTCAGCGGCGTATGCAGATCCATTATGCTTGCTTATTTAAATGATGGACTGTTGATTAAATCTATTTGCTCTAGATATCAAACAAATAACAATAAACTTTTATACTTGAAGATCGTTTTATTGATTTTGAATGTATACATAAAAAGATTCCGTGTGCCATCATAAAAAGTTTAAGTGCCAATAACAGCAATCACTTCAATTGTATTTTAAGTACCCGAGATTATTTTCAAGAATATGCTTTCATCGCTAAGTGATTCGTAGATTTTTGCCATGTAATTAACAAAATAGATCCACAAAGAAAGATCACGTGTGCAATAGAGGGTTAGAAAATTTAAAAAAGGAAAAGAGAATGTTATGGTTAGATGGCAATGAATATAGATGCCGGGCTGGAAAAGCATCAAAACAAGGATCCGCACCTCATGTATTGGTGTTACTTTTTAGTTAGGAGCTTTTTATTTAATGATTATTATAAAAACGTCAACTCCCTATTGAACAGAGCCAAATATCCCGATAAAGAAATCCAGAAAAATATTTTGCTGAGCAGCTTTAGCTTTACTGTTGAAGAAAACGACTGCAACCGAAAAAAAATCTCTCTCAAGCAAAAGCTTAGCACAAATCGGCTATATAGTGCACTTAAGAAGTCATACCTTGAAATCATAATATCATATAGACACTGCTGCGAAGTGTTTGAAGATTTTCCCAACTTGAGGTTTGATCCTTGAATTATATCCAAACAAACATATTTAAAAGGCACATATTTATGAAAAACTAGACACATCAAAGAGAATCAACGTGCATACACGGTGCCTATGAAGGACCATAACGTTAAATCTAAAGAACCAGTTTCTATTAGCAGTGCAATAAGTAGAGCTGGCAAATAGTTCCAAAAGTAACAGGCTTCTAATTGGTGGCAATCGAAAACTAACACCTAGAATAGCGTTGTCTTAGACTTTTTTTATAGCGAATTTCGTGCTCTACAGAAAAGGTCATGCAGTTTTCTCGATATCTTGCCCTGTTAATCCTTTATAATGAAAAAATGAAGATTGTAGCGTTTTTCGTGACATCAGACAGAGCAAGACATCGAAACATTTGTAAGACCTTTTCTATAGAGCATGACATATTTTGCAAAACTGTGTGCGCCAACACTATTATAGCTGTTATATGTTAGTTTTCATATTGACTATTTGTCAGCAGTAATAAGTAATAACTTAGGACAAAATCTTTTCATTCCAACATTTATTTTTGATAACGACAAAAGCAAATTACACCTCCTGTCCAGAAACCACACCAAACAGCTGAGGTTGGTGGTCCTGAGTCACTCTAAAGTACCTCGTCCACTATATGGGACAATTTTGCTTAGTTAAGAAGCGTAGAGAGGTTAAAATCAGCCCATCCGCAGAAGAATTTTTTTGCAAACTTGTTATTCTCTTCTTATTTCGTGAAAATCTAAATTACAAATATTTTTCGTTTATGTTGATCTGTTGGTTTCAGTTCCTACATCAGATTTGGATGCAATTTAAAATGTTTTTCAGATACAAACGAACAGAATATGTCTTAGTATTATCAATCATATAGTCCGTAAAGTATAAATGTAATCCTGTAAATCTTATAAAGTAGTTGGTGCTATTTGAATATCATCCCTGCTAATTTATTACTTTACCATCTTCCTTATTTACTTATTTTGAATTGAAATTTAATTTTGCCCACTTTCATATTCAACCGTAAAAAAAACATCAATTTATCTAATGTTTGCATCTCCGAGAGTCACCAAGATGAAGTGGACCGCCTTCCGCTCCATGATTACCCCTCAAAAGAAGTAAAATGAACATTTAATTACCATCTTCTACACAATTACATCGTTATTCGCCCTCATAGCTGAATCCAAAAAAAGTCTCAACTCTCTTTTGATGCCGGGCGTCGTTCCTTTATAAAACCATCTCATTTAAACATTACGACAATATTACGACACCAGCAAAGCCGCCTTGGAAAATCTCTAATTGGAATTTTTATTCGGCAAAAAAAGAACGAAGAGAGTAAAACAAAAAATATGGAGGTACGATCTGAAACGAGAGTAACAGAGAAGGTATATATAAAAAAGAATAATCTTAAGATGAGGGTAGGAAAAATGAAGACTTTGAAATCCGGTCGAAATGCCTTTTCCTTCGCTTTTTTGGAGTGGGGCGAGAAATTATCAGACCTCATCCGGTTCTAATCGGCGATGTAGTGAGAAAAAACAGGAGCAAAATAAGAATTGAAAAAAATGAAACGATGACGAAGATGATAACGATGAAACCTGATGATTAAAACGTAGCATCTCACGAAGCGGCACAGTCTGTGATTAAGTTCAAATTGATTGGCTGATGCGACGAACGGTATGACGAAGGCGGTGAAAGATTAGGTGTTGTTGAAATTTTTCTGAGCGTTTTTCCCCTTGTTAATATCGCCGCCGAAAATATAACAGAATATACGAGGGAAGTTCTAGCGCCCGAAGAAAGAGGAATACTCGAGATATTTTTGTGCTGTCGTTCTGAAGTTTTTTTTATGTGCGAGGGGGTGCTTTACTTTTGACGCGAGCATATGCAAAATTGAGTTTCCACTTACTTTTTTTGTAAAAATCGAGTATAGTACCATATAAGTTTAGAAATATAGTCTCAAACCTAAATAAGGGATACTATTAATATGAAGTAAGTTTTGACAAACACCTGTCTTCTTTAGAGATTGTTCATTTAGTTATAAAGAGTGGGTCATCTGTGATTGATATAGAAATTGGTATAACAATCACGTTTTACAAACTCACAGATATTTCGCGTCAAAATCTACTGCTTTTCCTTATCCTTTAACGTTTTCAAGTGGATAGCAGAATTTTTTGCTTCTTTAAATGCGCAATTATTAAGATAAATGGCAAACAACTGTTTGCCATTTTTTAATCAATTCACTTTACTGCTGGAACTGAAACTTTAATTAATTATTTAATTATAGACGCATCAAACATAATTAAAGGAATTATATTCACTTCTGTCACAAGTTCTAGGTTTCACAAGTTTCTAGGTTTCTATTTGTCATTGCAGCAAAAGCCAACTATTCCAATCAGATTGTATCTCGTAAAGACAACATAAATAGCCAGCCAGTGTGTTTGTGAATCGATATAATTGGACGTCTTTCACGTACATGGGAGTCATACTTTTATCAATTGAAAAAGAAACGATTTTTGCTCGTTATTACCTGAACTGTCAATGTATTTTCAGCTTTTTCTCTTGTAATATCTTTATCTTCACCTAGCGTTGCATATCTGCTGATACTTCTTTTATAAGCACTACCATTTTTTAAATGCATCTCCTAGTTACACATTTTCAGACATACTGTTCTCCATAACTTTTTTCAAACTCTACTCAACATTTTAATGAAACGAAAAAGAGATTTTTCTTCTGGCCGCCAACAAATTTCCAACAGACGTCACTAAGTACTAACAAGCAGTAGGACCAGCCATGCACTTGCATGTGAACCTGTTCCACACAAACCAGCTTCATCTATCAATATGCGATCGAACACAGTGTACATATTATTAATCAGAACATAGATTACATTGTTAATTGGTCGAACAGGTATCAGTGACTCTCTTCACTGTGACCTATAAGATCTACTGTGTGTACCCTTAATCTCTTAGTTCCAATTGACCTCTTAAGTTTCTAAGGAAGTTTAATATCTTCTTAGGGAACATCAGCCTGTTCCACGTGCGTCTTCTTGAAATGCTAATAGCTCTGTTGGTCCACAGCCACGCAGTGGCACGTAATATGTTCTGCAGTTTGGCTGTGTTCCGAGCAGAATCGACATTTATCGTTGTCCACTTTGCCCATCTTCTTGAAGTGGTACCTCAGAAAGTTTTTGACTGGATGGTACTGAGATCGCTCTTATGGAGGTCTAACAGGGATTTTCCTCTTGTGACTGAAAAAGTTATAAACTCTTTTAATTGTCCCGCAGTGCAATTATTTCTATGTGGCCAAATATTGATTAATAAAGTCTTCCTCTAGTTCTAACATTAAACAGTTTTTTTTCAACAGTCAATTGTAGCAACTCCAATTATAATTAAGTCCCTTGGCATTCACGCTTTTCGCGTCAAGATTTATTGTATACAATCCTCAATCCAGATCAGAATTTTTTAAAATTTTGTATGAAGTTATTGTTCACATTTACGAAACACTGTTCTTTTGTCTGATTCGCAATATTAATCGTGCATAATAACGAAAAAGGCGTTCAGTAGACGTCTAGTGTTTAATTTTAGTTTCTCCTTTACTTTTAAGAGCTTTCAGAATCACAAAAATTGTTTTGCTGCTGCTGCTGAAGTCATACTTCACATTCTACGGATAGGCTGTGGTCCATGAATTCCACTGTGCTCTGGTTTTTTTGACAGACCTCTTCCGTCGAATTTTTCCATATGATGTCGTTACAAAATTGGGTCCGATGTGTTAAAGTGGAAAGAGTTTGGGAAAATTGAGGAGTGCTAAATTAATGTGGAAAAATTGGAAAATTGCTGATGCTGCCACGTGTGATGGACTACTGCTCCTTTCTCGTTCTGATACATATTTATGGCTAACGATGGCGAATGTAATTATATTGGGTGTCACAATTGAGCATAAGACAAAATTCTATTGGCCAACTTGTGATATGTACCTACAGTGATTTCTGATAATATTGACACAATAAGATTAAAATCCATCCTCTTTAAAAACTGTTCTGTTTAAAAGTGACCTATTTTTCAACATTTTTTACGCTTATTTAGAAGCAACCACTACAATAATCTAAACAATTTGCAATAACTTTAAATTCATCTGCAAATCAACATCAAGATTTCTTCAACATGTTTTATCAGTAGTAATTTTTCCACTTTCGTACAAACGGAATTCAGTCCTCTCCGTCATAATAAAATAAATTTCGCTTTTTATTTCGTATTCCTCAAAAATATAAAATGTTAACTAACCAGAAAGATGACAAGATGACTTCTGCGGAATGCGCATCTAATTTTCCACCAGGATAAATGCGTATCGGGAAATCCTTCTTCAAACGTCGAAGCCGCCGTCGCCATCAAAAAAAGGTCAGAGAAAGAAAAACATCGCGGGAAGCACACGAGAGCAAAGCAAAGAGAGAGGGATCTCTTCGGGTTTCTCATGACAGAACCCATGAGGGACGTTTTAGCCGATTCATCGCTTACTTTACATACGAAATTTTATTTTAAAAAAGAGTAGCTTTTTGCGTCTTCCTCGTGCTCTTCTCTTTCTCTTTTTGTAGTATCCGATGGAAAAATAACTGTGCAGACGTATACAATTTTTTTGTAGCTTTTTCTGCCCACATCGAATGCCACATAAAGCTTTTGGACATGCTTGTGGGTTTTAGATACTTTTTATATTACAAGATTGATGTAAACCTTTAGTATTTAATAAGGTATGCAAGAGATACGTTATAGGTATGTCTTAGAGGGATAATGCTGTGAACTCTGTATATATATTTGAATAACTTCCACAACTTTAAATAAGCAACATAAAATGTTATAGCATCATAACTGACGTTGAATCCTATTAGGCTCTTAATTTGCCAACAAGAATTTCAAGTAGTTCTGGACATACATACATACATAATAGACGCTATAGATAAGAATTTTAAGGTTAATGCATTAGTAATAATTTTATTTGAGCAATCGCAGTCAATTAAGTGATTGTCATCTATAACTTTCGAAAATTTAATACAAGCAATTAGACATTTTAAAATCTAACATTAATTTAGACCCTATAACACATTAATTGCAAAATAATACAATTACATAGATACTTTCTAATTCTGATGGCTTTTACTACTGTAACAAAGACTAGATTCACGTCGGCAGAACATTTTTTTATAGGTCACATCAATAAGTATACCTACTATTAATGGTAGTTTTCTTCTCATTTGTCTGTTGACATTTCATAAATGTCATTGAAACATGATTGAAACTAAAAGAATTACTTAAAAATAACCGCGCAAATAACGATGAGGTAAAGATAAACAATGATTGTACATACATAAATGTTATTGAGATACGTTGTTTGCACAGCAGGATTTCTTGCAAAATCTCGGAATAGCCTTGGAATAAAAAAACATACAAGTTGATCCTATAATCATCATCGATTTTAATAAAGTTTCAGTAATAGACAGTAATTATTATTATTTCTAAACTTATATTTAGCAAAGTGGACTCATTTTATAATGTTTACACAACCAAATAAGTCAATTAAAAAGCTTACTATAAGTTCAATAACCTCTAAGTACTATACTACTAGACTAAAGGAAGTGTATAGTCGGTTACTCGTTGAATATTTATTTCAATTTTATTGGAAAGAGAAATAAAACCTATGCAGGAAATATTAAATAAATCACATTATAGTAATGACACAAACATACTATAAAATTTAATATTATCATTAATCATACAATAAAATGTAAACAACAATGAATTGTTCATGATAATGCTTTTACGAGTTGTTGAGAAATATACCCAATTGTAATTATCGACAGTTTGAAGTTATGAGGTAAATAAAAAATTATATACGAATGGTCTTTAGGTGATTTAAGGTTATTAAGATAGAAATGTCAATC
Organism: Holotrichia oblita; assembly: GCA_023690525.1. Taxonomy (NCBI): domain Eukaryota; kingdom Metazoa; phylum Arthropoda; class Insecta; order Coleoptera; family Scarabaeidae; genus Holotrichia; species Holotrichia oblita. Next base: position 25,052,230 of record CM043022.1, read on the forward strand.
TGTGTGTATGTATGTACATTTGTTTAACTTGATGAATCATTTAATGTGAAGGACGAATAAATTGTGTAAACATCAATTTGTTTAGCGGTAAAAATCTGTTATTAATAGAAATATAATTATCTGTTATTATGTCAGTTTTGTCGTACTAACGTGAAGTAATGGTCATAAGTGTTTGCCTATCTTAGCCTATAGTTATCGTTTGTAATTTAATTTTGTTTCAAGTATGAGTGTCTAATCCTAAAGCTAAAAAGTTGGTGTGTGTTAAATGCCTAACGACTTTATCACATACACTACCTCGCTTTAAGTGGAGTAACAACATTAATTATATCTTAACAGAGAGTTGTAGTTCGAAAGACGTACCAACACTCTGAAAAAACCCTCAACTTTTAAATTCCCACTTCATCAATAGGCCCTTTTAAGACTATACCAGCGAATCATTACTAAAGTTTGAATTTTTACCAACCAAAGAAACATGCTCACCTGTCTATCAGACAGACTCCTAAGTGTTAAAACTATTAAACGTCATTATAACCCTGAAACTAAAATTAATCCTTTGTGTAGGTCTTATCAGTCCAAAAAGCTTTTATAAATTAATACACAACCGAACAAAAAAATGGAGGTCAATGCTTGGTCTGATTGATATGATGGCCGAGCATAACATGAAACTCTAAGAATGGTTTGATTTTCAGAAAACTACAATTCTGGCAAAAAAGGGAGTCATCACAAGAACAGATGACCAGCTTTTGTCTCTGCCAATTTGCACAATAGAACAATTTCTGCGGTTCTTCTACGAATTTGACTTCAAGAAATTAGAGATGTAAGACTTTGTATTCCTGGGTTGCCTTGTTGAAAGGTGACTGCCGATCCTCTACAACATTGCAAGATTGGCGTCGAGATGCAAGATTGACTTTGGTTTTGTCAGACGGACGTTGGTGAGTAGGAAGAAGACCAAAGAAAAATACGCTCAAGTTTATATTGTAAACTTTACATTTGCTTATGGTTATGGTTCTGGCATAAGTACTAACTAGCATGTAATATAGACAGATGCATTTATTTGGCACAGTATTGAATTCGTCTTCCGAAAGCTCATTAGCATGTCTGCCACAAATATAACTACAATCGTCGGTGGTACAAGTGAGAGACTAAAAATTAAAAACCCAACTTCCACCTAATTCCTATCTTGCTTCTTCTTTATTATTTCTCACTTGTACCACCGATCATGCGATCCATGATCATTAGAGGAAAGCGTGGCAATTGTTTCTACAACAATTTGTGCCTTCGACAGCCAGAATTGTCGGAAAATATCTGGATAAAGTGGATATCACCTTGTTTCCAGTTGAATTTCGTTTAAAATCTAAATTGGTCCTTCTACTACAATAAGTCGTAAATTCCAAACAATATTTTTTTCAAACAAACTGTAGTACAATGTTTTACAATTTATAAATATACATATGCCTAAGACAGAAATTGCACAAAGATATCACAACGACAAAATTAAACTTGACATCAATGTTTTGATTCTTAATATAGTTTTTACGATCTACTATCCACAGTAGCCTAAGTACTACTACTAAGAAGCACCGAAACTTATCACAGCGAGGAAGGGGGAATAGCAGGCTTGCCAATGCGTTAATTCTGTGTATGTTTTACAACCGACCCATTCTAGATCTATCTCTTTTCTTTCTGACTCTGGTTGCTCTAACCGTACTGTATATCCATTTAGTGTCAATACAACAATTTAATTGAGCAACTACCAGGGTCAATCATTTATGAATGATGTAATATTTTCTTGTCGATCACCCCTATAATCTTGATTTAACAGCGTTATTGGACAATCTTGTCCGGAAAAAATTATGTGTGAATATTTACAAGTCACTAAAGGAGCTTATCCAATCGAGAGATAGATTCAAATCACCAAGCCTAACACAAAGTGAAGTCAAACACATAAAAGCCATGCATGAAGCATTCGAGAAATAATTACGTTAATTATCCGTTTATCATTGCAAGGCAAGTGTTTTGAGTATGGAGAGGATCATCTCGTCTGTTAGTGCTTTTTATAGATTTTAAGCAAACCTAACCGAATAAATAGGGAACAAATGTTACACGATACAATTGAAGCAATTAAAGTGATAAATTTGGTAAAAATGACACGTCATAAATCTAGAAATTAGTATGGTAACATATAAATAAATAATAAATATTGACAGGAAGAAAGTATAATAAGTTTGAGGTTCCACCAAACAAAATATTATCTGTGAGCTGATTTCATTCATTGGCAGTCGTTATAAATGATGATTTAAACCTCAACTTTAAATCCTCTATAATTATTGTAGCAGAGAACGATTTGATTGGCCCTTTCTGTGTCTCTTCAAGGTTGCAAGTCACACCAAAATTAGACAAGCTGCTTGCCCGAACAAATATTGCACTAGAAATTGGCATTACACTATTGTATCCTATCTGAAAGAATTTTCAATTCAATAATGTATAGATCTTTCATCTTGATAACTAGGATCAACCAAAAATTACATGTCTACAAGGGTAATAATTTAATAGCAAATTAGAAATGTACAACTTATAATTGCCAACATTTTTACGCGCAACTCATGATAAAAAGCTTAAATATTTTGTTCAAATTTTACGTTTTACACAACAATTTGTAATATACGATTTACATGCAAATTATATGTGCATATTCAACGCTACATATGCCAATTTTAATAATAAATATGTTATTTTCTTTCCATCTTTTAAAACAAATCCATATCATTTATGTTTTTTTTGTGTTGTTTTTGTTTTGAAATCTAGTACAATAATATATTTAACTTGTATTATAAACAGACAACGATAGAAAAAATAGTCCGTATTATTTGTTTGTTTTTGTTTTTCAATCCTTGGCACTGACCGATGATTTGGCTCACCGAAACCAGCAACTGATTTTTCGCATTTATTGTAGTTTTCAAAGTAACAGCGAAGCTACAATTTTGCACTTCAAAAAACAAAAAAGTAAATAAATTGGTTTTACTGTACAAATCTGTGAAACCGCTAAAGAAAGTCACAGAGAAGGTACCATAAACGTAACATATTTCTTATATTTATTTTTAGTTAGTCTAATGCCCTATTAGAACAGTTTCGATTGGTAGCTAAATAAAAAGAATAAATGGTAAAAATAAATGGATTGGCTGTGGTCATAGTTCAAGTGACCAAATCAAGAGTAAAAATATTCGACCTATATTTAAATTGTGACTAATTTGTTACATCACAATCTCACGGTTACGACCGCAATATAAAAATATATCAACACCCACTCTGTCAAAAGAAACTCCAGTTGCTGCCTACTTTTTTTTCTTTCTCTTCGAAAGTAAAATTTATTAATAGACATCTGACATTCATTTCGATACATATATTTTTCATATCTTCTGGCTGATGTTCAAAATTTCGAAAGTCTAGTTTATAACTTAGCTCGTCCGTGGTTATAGCTTATAATACGCGTCATTAAATCAAAATGCAGGATCTGTGATCCGTATTTTATTTGTTGTTCACTACTAAACGCACGTCATGCAATCCATTCCCGAAAATAAAAATAGATTGTATCTGATCTCGATCCAATGAAGCAAGTGATTACTCGATAGTTTATCGTATTTTTAATTCCTAAAATGTCTGTACATTTTATAATTTATTCGAGGAGAGAATTGCAAAACATCTAAAACAAAATTTGAGCAATTTAAAATGAAATCACAGTTTATTTAATATCTGCATGATAACAGATGAAGCAATACTTTATCCTCAGGTTACCATAAAAAATAAGAAACTTTTAATACTAAAACATTTTCCGAAGCAATGCAAAATGTAAATATTCCTTAGTGCTCCTTCAAACTCATACTCCATCCTTTTCGTTCTACTCATTCCTTTCGATCTTTTTCTCCAACATCATCACAATGAAATATTTCTACGTATTCGATGTTTGCTTTTTGAAGATTCCACGATAAATTAACTTTACGGTACAGGAATATTCCATGAATTCGTACGCTCACTCGATACCGGATATAGAATTAATAAAGGAATCACGTTTTCAAGCTCTCATCTCATATGTTTTTTTTTATTGTTTTTATATTTTCGCTCGCTTGTAAATGTATGATGGCAGCTGTAAGCTTACATAAATTAGATTTTCTAGCGAATGCTAACGTAATCTACTGTTCTTGCGTTATTATAAATATTTTAAATAGAATATTTAACTAAAGTAATTCATAAGTTAGCTTACGTAAAATATTATCATTATTCCTGATACCAATCTTATTGTAACTTAAATTAATTATTTCATTAAAACGTATCTTCTCCGTCGCAATAAATTACACCATATATTTTCCTCTATCTGAATTAATCTAGGAGGCTTGATATTAAAGAAAAATGTTTTATAATTAAACGAGACTTACACAAACGTGTTGTAAACAAACCTTATACGGCAAATTCTCATAACATGACCAAATATTTAGAAACTACAACTAAACGAGGATATACAATCATTACTTCCAGTTTGCTTCTGGAATATCTTCGTTGTATATTGACTCACATCTGTATACGTTCCAACAATGTCTATATTAGCTACTATCCCTGGTAAGGCTACCCACTACCAACTTTATATGGAAAACAGAGGAACAAGCTCTCAGATATAGAGTTAATAAGAGTTTTCACGTCCGAGCCTAGTTGAAATATGCCGGACGTGTACAACATGCAACATAATTAAACATTCTACTCCGGCTATGGACTTACAACCAATAGTACAACTTTTGGCTAGATGAACTTTTCAGTAACCTTACCGTACTGTAGTATGTAGTTGCATGCATGTTCTATTCAGTATATTTATGAGATTTACGAGATATACTACACCGAGAGAAATATCGTTTTTCGTTTTGCTTTTGGTCAAACTGGAAAGTTGATAATGTTCGAAAAGTTTGAGATAACGTGAATCATACAGGTAGAAAATAAATTATAAAAAAATACAACACAGTGTGTTAAATTAGTTTAATAACCAATAAAACTGATAAAAAAAACGTTTTCAAACTTCAAAGTACTTACTCGAAAAATGTGGTTAATTGGTTTTCAAAATTGGGTGCGCCTTTATCAAGTGCATTCCACAACAATTAACTTGAAACAAATTAATACTTAATTTCAAGTAATTTTTAAATATTAGGTTTGATACAGTGACTGCCGCAGATAGTTTCTATTGGTATTACCTAATAGGCTCAAACTATTCGTGATTATAATTTATAAATCAACGTTTGTTTGAATCAGTACTTTGTTCTAATAATTGAGTACTAAAAAAGTCATCAATTACAGATGTCGATTTAATAATTGACTATACCACTAAGCAGATTTACATTTATATACACAACAATAAAACATTTTACAAATGACAAATTTAAATGGAATCACATATTATTATTATTATTTATTTGATCCTTGCTGGACATAAATGTAGCCTCCTTATCTTGTTATTCATAAGTATAAAGACCGCTTTTAACCATTGTTGTGACATTATAGCAAACACCAGCAAAACTTTTAAGACTTTTGTAGGACATCACCACTAGAGAGCTGAATGCTAGAAGAGAAATTAGAATCTGTTTTGTAATGTTTCTATCGTTTAATCCTCGATTTATCGTCTTTCCTCTTGTTTATTTTCTCCATTTCTTTCTTTTTTTTTCTACGTTTCCTTTTCCTTGTTGGCAACTGTTTCTTTTTTCAATCTTCCGTCCACTAATTTCTTCTTCATCTTGTTTTGAAAATATAACTAGCCTTGCTTACCAGAAGCGACTGATAGTATTCGCCCTTTCTGTTTCTTTCGTTTTTACTTTTATCTTACCAATTGCTACAGCTTAACAGAATAAGTGTCTCTTAAACGGGGTTGGAACGGTTAACAATCCAGTTACAAGAGAACTGCCATTATCATTAGAATCTTCCGTAACAATGGTTTTCTTGTGGAGTTGTGTGTCCGGAAGTTGTCTTCCAAGCAAGTTGTCTGTCAAGTAAAAGACTAGATTTAATTCTCGAGCTACAGAGACAAGTTCAACAATTTTGTTGGTAGGAGAACCGTGACGACAAAGTACTGAATTTGCTAGAGAGATTGAAATTGCAATGTTATGTTGCTTCTAAGAGATGATGGAGAAGTTGGATTATTCAACTTTCCTTGAATTGCGTTTAATTTTCTAGCGAATAATAGAATGTCCTTGCGATTGTTCTGAAAGTTGCGAAACATTTTTGGTTTTTCTTCCAAAATATTCGCATTTAAGAATTAATATTTGGCACGTATGTAGGTACATGATAATGAAATTCATGCAAGTGCTAGAAACTTGTGCTTTATTATTTATTATCGACTTATTAAAGTTTCGCAAAATTCTTCTTCTTCTTCGATCCTACCTTTAAAGACCGAAAAACGGAAACATTCATGGGCTGAAGAACATGAGCGGCATTTGAATAAATAGACATCAAAACAGTTCTCTTTTCATCACAAAACTGGCTTGTATGTAGGCTTAAATGCCATCCATGACTATCGAAGAATAATATTACAAGAAATGTTACATTATCATTTTTCAACTATGGATAAAAGCTATTGATAATGAACTAGTAGAATAGCTCACTTTGCATTCATCTTCATACACTTTTCTCCAAGACCACATCAGAGAGAAAACTAAGCTTTACATCAGGTCGACATGGTTCATATAATTCAGTTATCAACATTGCGAGGCATTCCTTATTACCTGAATTTACCAATTGGTTCTTCGAATAAATGAGTATGCCCAAATCTTTCGAGGAGCTTATTTAGAAAAGGATTTTGCCTATTGATTGGTTCGATTCATATATTCATTCATATTAAATTAAGATTTTTTTTTTAATGTGTAACCGTTTTGTTACACCTGATATTAGTATGTGGGAATTGCTAGAGTTAAATAGGTTTCTCATAAACATTAATAAATCTCAATCCACACTTCTCTATATGCAAACAAATATAAGTTTCAATAATGGTGACTTTCAGATCGATCTAATTAGCACCTAGATGCTCTAACTTTTATGAGTAGTAATTTTCTTGCAAATTTACTGCAGAAACTGGTATTGAAAGCTGTATTACACAACACCGTGATTCCTGGAGAGAAGTTTTTATTATGCATACAAGTCGAAAGTACTTGTCTGTAAATACCGTAAAAGTTTTTAACTTTTTTGATATAATACCCGCCATGTCAATTACACTTTTTCCGCTTTTCAGACGATTGTTTGTTTTTAGAAAGCCTTGATGTTTATGAAATATGGGTTATTTAATGTTGCACCAAACGAATTGAGAACGTGTCTCATAATATCACAAATTTTTAAAACAAAATTAACAGATTGCATTTTGCGAATCAGTTATCAGTCATCTATCTTGATGACTTCCTGAATGGTGTTTCTACTTATGCTTAGCATTCCTGGTTCAATTTCAAAGATTGGTTAGTAGAAGAATTTGGAATAGTTTCTAAACAACCCACACCTCCACCTCGTTATTATTATCTAATTTAGGAATACGCTTATGATTCATTTTATCATACATTAAATATGAATTTGGTCACTACTCATACTGCTGGTTATCGCAATGAAATATCAAGTTTTGAATATTGGATTAATGAACGTGAAGAAGATTTAATATAAAACAAATTTACGTAGAGCTACTTATTTGTTTATTAAAACTTCTCCACCAGACATTACTAAATAATTTTGCAGCGCAGACGTGTACAATTTTAATCAAATTTTCTCACTATTGTTATCACCATAATACCATACTTTCCTACTGAGAGCGCTTCTCGTTTTCGGCTTGTCATTGCCACACAGTTCCATGTAAATCCTCTTTCCTCTCATGCCTACAGGTTTAATTAAATTATAAGTCTTCTAATTATAACCTATCAGTCCAAAAGAATGAATTCGCTTTGATCCCAGAATACCGTTCAATATATACAGTTTCATAGTGTATTTTTCCAAAAGAAATGTTTTGCCGGCGAGTTACATTACGTGGAATCGCTTTGAGCTTTGTTGTTACACGACCTAGGCTTGTATTTCGTTTCCACCGGCAGGTGGGACTGTTGTCCCTCCTTCCTTTGTTTGCGAAGTGTGAGACCGCGAGTGTTCCGTGGAAAAATCGCCTATTTTACTCGTACACGTTCACGAAAGAAAACAAAACAGAACCGGGCAAATTCGACATTCAGATTTATTTCCTGGAGCAATTAATCAAGAGCCGCGCCGTCGAAACGGAATAAAAAAAACACGTCAAAACGAACAAAAAAGCTGTCGCTGCTGCGACTACTCGAATCTACTCAACTCAACTCGTCTCGGTTTCTAGGTAAAAAAGGACGAAGTAGAAGAAGAAAAAGGATGAACAGGAGATTTGTGAATTGTCCGAAAACAGACTGATATTGGAGTGAGGCAGTGGCGTAGCAATAATAATACTAAGAATAAATAGGTCAAAATAAAATTCATCTTTGTATGATAGCTTATCCATTCTTCACTTTATCATAAATCTCAATTATTTATGAGATTCCTACGATTTGACAGTAGTTATAGTCTATTTTTAAAGTAGAGAGACGAATTTCTGAACATACCCCAGGCCCAAATCACATGCACGAACATTTTGAAAACAAATTGTACGCGGCAAAATTCAAATAATATTTGCATTTGTGATACGTATATATGTATATTAAGTACAGGCCTTTGCTTAGACTGGAGTTGATTTTCTGATATTAAATTTATAGCCTCACCGTCAGAATTTTGAAGAGGAAAGAATTTAAATATTAGAAAGTGTAAACGGAGGACAGATAAGATACCTAACATTTACTTATTATAAAATATACATTATCATAATACATTTATTGTAAACTTACAGGTTCTGCAAAAATTACAATTTATGGGCTGCTCATAACTATTAGAAATAAATTCATATATCTCTACATCATAATGATGATACCAAACTACAATCAAAATCTTCACTGTCACTATCCTCTCCAACTCTAATGATAAATGGTTCTATTACATCGTCGATGATTATATCAAGATCTTTCATACGAGATTCTTCTTTTATAACATGGTTTATGCATTTTTGCCAAGTAGTAGCAGTTACATTTCTCAAGGCGTCAAGTAACAATTGTCCCACTTCAGATAATTTAAATGTTTTATTTTGTGATATTGCCAGTTCATGAATTACATAGGAACTATAATTATTCTTATGAATTTTAACCTTGCTTGTTAGCCAATTTTGAATATCCACCTTTCTGCATGACGATGATGGTGGCTTTTCAATTTTTCGAATATGATATGATGTATTATCTGTAACTATAACAGCATTATCAGGTAAATAGTTTAATATTCGAGAGAACCATTCTTCAAAAACAGTAACATTCATGGCAATAAGCCATCTTTTACAAAGCCATCACAACTTCCAATGTGTAACAAAATAAGACGACGTCCTTTTCCAACTGGATTTTTTAATTCCGTTGTAAGTTCTTCGTTAAAAGCTTGTCTACGACTGCGAATCCTTGTGTCAGTTCACACTTTCTGTGCTGTATGACCCTCATTCACCCAAGTTTCAACCAAATCGCGTCCATCTTACAATCTCATCTCTTTCGGTCAAAATCCTGTTTCTGCTCTTTTTTAAGTATCTAAAGGAGATAGCACAATTATATAGATACATGTATGTCTATATAGTAAATAATTCTTACTTAAAGTTCGTTTGCTTCATTAGCAAATACAATGTTGATCGACTCGTGTTTGGCAAATCTTCACTATTTTTTACTTGCACCAGCACCTTATCTAATTTTGGAGGTTCATTTTGCCGAAATATATTGTGAACTATTTGCCGTATAGCAGTTTTCACAGTCTCATCAAAGGATTTCAGTAAAGATGGCCTATCAGTAATTTTTTTAGGATCCACACATTTTCCAGAGGCTGTCCAATTTCTTGAGATTGGGTGTATGGGCTATAATTTTTTTGTAAGCATTGATAAGGATCTGCTTTTCGGTACTACGCAAATGAGTCGTCTTTTCACGCATTTTCGGAGGAGAACGAACATGTACACGGCCAGCGGCACTTGTACTTGGTTGTGCATCCATATTGGAGACCAACTATAAAACTTTTAATTGTATTTATTTCGATATATTGCTTGTATATTACTTACGAATATCTCTGGTATCTATTACTGTAGAGCTCTGAAAAGAACTGCTGGAGTATATAATGAAATAACGAAGAAATAATAGAAACAACAACAAGACTTAACCATAAACAGTGTCAGGTGACAGAATCTGAGCAAGATAAATACAGAGTAATTTGGCCTTGTTTTCAACCAATGAGAATTCACTGTCAAAGTGGTCTGTTCAGAAATTTGTCTCTCTACTTTAAAAATAGACTATAGAAGCTCTCGATGTAGTTCCCAGACAAGATAACTAGATCGCTTTAAGAATATGTTTACTTTTGACAACTTGCTCAATGTTTGGTTCATTACAGAAAAGATACACACGTCTACTACTAAATTATATACATACACATACACCAACTACTACTAACTAAGCAAATCAACATCGAAGATGACAAAGCTGAAACAAGTTTCATTTAAATTTTAAAATGGATGAATTTACTAAATACCCTTTTCTTACATCATACGCACGCCACTGGCATGAAGTTCTGAGTTACTGTGTGTGTGTGTGTGTGTGACGTAGGATGTCTACCGCATCGGTTTCGATGGTGGAATGTTGGCAGTAGAGCGTCGAGTCGCTAACGTCAGAACGGTGGGCAGTAATGGTGGCGGCACTGCGTGAAACAAAACACATACGTATGTGGAAACGTCACTACGACGTTACGCTCCCCCTTTGTGCAACCCGATCACATTCTTTTGTCGCGCGTGATAGAATATAGAATTAATGGATGGTGGAAGTTGGTCGAGGGAAAAAAACGAAAAACTTCCATTAAAATTCCTGCGCTTGATTTTGCCGGAGATGTTCGAAATATCCAAGTCACATTATATAGGATGAAGTGATAAATATTCGAGAAATTCCCTGAAATAATTCCCAATTCTAAGTTTAATTATTTCTCCTTTTAAAGCAAGGCATCTGTCTTTTTATTTATATTGCGCAGCGCCATCCGACACGATGGATGATTTCACTGATATCCAAACACAACACGAACATATTTTGTGCACCTATACCTAACCTCACGCCTGACCTTCGATCATAAAAAAGCGACCTCCAGTATTGCGGCATTTCAGTATATAATCTCGCACGTTCAAAGTTCATGCACGGCACACTTTCTACATTTAACTGTTGACTTTTAACACGATTGACGTTTGGTATTTTTCTTGCATCTCGCGCAAGTTTTACGATGAATCGTATGGATCTAATGGATTCTTATTAATTATTAATTATGCACACACGATTATTTCAAAAAACGTAATGTAGTAATACCGGATTTTGTGTACGTAGTTATGTATTACATACGGACCTAAAGGTATATTTATACGATACTTGTGGTTTCTTTGATGAATCAATTTACAATTCCAATTAATAGATTACATATATGTATATAGTTTTAAATATAACAACGTAATTAGTGTTAAATGTTCGATTGTTCCTACATCGAATTGCACAAGTTTAATGTAACGATATACCCGGTGATTCAAAATGGAGAATTTGAAATAACAACGCCTGCGATATTATTATTATCAATGATTAATTAGTACATATCTAAATTACAACTACTTATAATCCTTAAAGCGTCATACGCATATGTCCCAGATGAATGAGATGTTTATTCGCTATAAACTGGGGCAGTTCAGTAATTCGTAATTTAAAGGAGACTTTTGGCAAGTAACTTCGTACTGGGTTCAACATACTAAAGCAAATATTTGCCCTCTCCCGGGCAAACTGTACGATGGGGATACCTATATGACGTTATCTTTCCACATCATAATACGTAACCGAAACTTACCAAGGCTTACCAACTTTCTAAACTGGGTGTATATAAATAACAACGCGAAGTTCATATAATTTATTATACCAAATGGTCTACTTAGATTGCAATAAATTAATTTGCGCATCTAAAACTTTCGGTTATACAGTACCAATACATCATAATTCAGGGTTATCTCATATATTTAATAAAATGAAGACGTATTGAAATGTGTGGTAATGGTAACACTGCAAGAATTCTTTGTTTTTATCGCTCACTTCGACATCACTTCAGCGTTACTAATTTAATGAGCTTTTACATCCGCCAACATTTGCATGTTGATACCGTATGTTACCGGTTTATTCAGCATATATATTTTAATAGAATCAGGAGTTCATTAACCATAATGTAGGCACCAGGACATGCTTTGCAGTACCAGAAAAAATTTTTAAATACTTCAGAAATTGCTGTCAATTTATCAATCAATTTGACTATTTCAATTTCGGTAACGAAGTCATCAAATCGCAGATGAAGGGTACAGGGGAAAAAAGATGAATGTCACAAATACTACTTTCTGAGAAAAATGCATTTGAAAATTGGAAGACTCATACATTATACCTACTCGAATGTACATATGTGTTTCGGGTATTTTTTATACCATACTTACGTCTTTTAACACTCTTTTAGTAGTAGTTAACTTAGGCTACTCAACATCATAGACGTAGATCATACATTATTTTGGGACACCGAAAAATATTCACGAAAAGAGAGATGCACGTCACATAAATGTTTTATTAGAAAAACACAACCACTATTAAACTATTATTGAACAAATTCACACAAATAGTCTTAAGTGGCATAAATCCAATATCACTTTAATGTTAATAGCATTACTTGGAAAAAGCAAATCTGAGTAAGTATGTATTAGAAGGTAGGAAAATATCTAATACTATGGAAAACGTAATAAAAAGTAATAGGTATTATAATATAATACGGGTAATATTGATTAATATGATAAATAACGATGTGTTTAATTGTCTTCATCGTCATCATTTTTGTGTAATATTCAGTTTCAATTATCTCGTTAATAAAACTAACGGGTCGATGGCCGCAGTGGTTAGGCGGCTGACTATTGTTGTGAGAGGACGATAGGTGCCGGGGTTCAATTCTCTGGAGGGACGGTGACATTTTTTCAGAGAGTTTAATCCCGGGTCGACTTGCCATTCGCTGTTGGGAGCAAAGTGATTAACAGCGCGGCATCATAAAAGGCGATATGATGCTGTCACAAAGCCATTGAACACAACATACACACACAAAAACTACACCGCGAGAGTTGCAGTGATAGCCAGACAAGCGATACAGTTTACGGAGTCATTGCAACTAAGCACCCACCACATATTAAAAAAAAAAAAAAAAAAAACACAGTATTGGATAACTGGCACAATTCTAGAATCGATTTCTACAAACAAGACTTCGTAGTCCTCATGAAACAAAAAACACAAGATGGTGTTCGGCCATGTTTATATGCAACTTTAGAGCATTATGTCTTATCTTTACCATTCCAACTATTTTATGTGTCAGTTGTGTTAGACTCATTTTACTTGGAGAAACGAGAATTTGTCTGTTTAGACATTTATAATAGCATGACGACTAGAAATGGATCGATTTTTTTCTTTCATTGCATAATTCCAAATTGTTTGATCCACCCCAAAGTATATTCGCTTCTGCCTGTCCGCTATTGAGCAGTCAGCAAGGAGATGAACTGGAGTTTCCACCGCACCCTCGCAGTTTCTACATATGGAAAAGTTTACCATGCCCATGTGACGCAATTGTTTATTCACTGCACAGTGACAGCTTAAGATCCTTTAAGTGCATTTCAGTAGGAGCAATGCCTAGCAGCGAGTTTAGATGTGACAAAGGCTTTGATGCCGCCATAAGAACTCCCACACGTCAGATCTAGACCTCTCAACTGTTTCATTGACTCTAATTCCAAGGTGGCTTGGCACCCATCTCAGCGTAGTGCTGTAATGTTCCGCTAGTCTTCCTATGGCAATCAAGTACCACTTCGGAGTCAAACCTGATAGCCTGTAGTGCTCAAAGGCCAGCGTGGCAGTCAGATGAAATATCTATCGATCCGTTTACCTGCGGTCACTTTAAAATGCCCTCTACACAGGCCTGGATGGCAATTATTTCGGCCTGGAAGATGGCCAGGGAGCTCCCCAGGCTAATGGTCTCGTCATCGGGTTCCCATCTCTACAAATTCCAATTCCCATGCCGTTAGGCCTTTTAGAACCATCCACAAACCAGCAGAAAAATCGTTGCCTCAACTTGGGAACGAGAACCTTTGCAGTCTCTCTGCTAGAGATGTCTACATTGTATCCGCCACTGAAACTAAAGACCGGCGAGATCTTGTCAACTCTTATGGACAGTGATGCCGTCCGTTCGATGTAGGTGAGGATGCTGGTCACTCGTTTTACTGGAGAAACTTCTACACCCTATGACCGCTTCTAACTACAACACGAGCTATAGCGAAGGAAGCCCAAGGATCGTCTCCATCGCTGCACTCAGCACTAGACAGGTAATCTTCTGGACCTTGCTAAGTGCGTTGGTCGTATAGTCCGAACTAGTAATAATAATTACAATATATTTGAAAACAAAGTTGGCGGTTTTTGTTGGAGCATTCGTTTAATATTTTTGAGTTGGTATCGGCGAGTACAGTCTAGCGTTTGTTTCAAGTATTTTCTGTAATAATGAGGGTTCTTATCTCAAGCGTTACCTTCTGTTGTACATTAGATTGTAACTTTTTTGACGTTGATGATATTCCTTTTGGAATTATATGACAAAAAACTAAACAACTGCTTGAGATATCGCTTAAAATTTCTGTGTTAAATGAAAGAAAGTTATAAACAAGTCCAGTTTGTGCTCAGAATAATTACTTTTTGTATACTCATTTGAATAATAGGTAAAAAACAATAGCTTTCTCTTTTATCCGCTAAACAAAGTGTCATCTATTATCATCGCCTTAAAATTCTAAACATCATGCAGCATTCTGCAATTCGACATAATTTTTGTAATAGTTTTCTTCAAATGTACGGCTTGCAAATTCTTATATACGATAAGAAGCAGCAAATTGGACTAACAACATTGTTTACGACAGAAGAAACTAAATTAAGCAACTGTAATTACTTAAAAGCAGCATTTATGAACAATTTCGTGAACGCATCATCAATGCTTAAATTTGTACAATTATTACTCTTTTACATATTACCTATCGCAGATGTAATTAAAAGTGAATTTACTGAGATTTAAGTTCGACAAATAACAAAAGTAAACATGTATAGTTGGTGCAAGTGTGTGGAATTTTTGGACAGAAAGATGGTCCAAATATAAAATTATTACCAATCGCCGCATGCGATGTTTCTTGTTTTGCTTTTTTTTTGGAATCCACAGTGATTTAGAATGCCCATAATAGCCTCCTTAGGCTCTTCGGTGGTCCAAGTATCCTACAGGTGTTGTAACCGGTAAATGATGAAAAGAGATAACAGTATCCCATCTCCTACAACACAGGCCATCATTATTAACGCTGAAGCTTTAGTGGAATTTATATCACAAATTAAGACGTTTGTTTTTCTTTTCAGAAAGGAGTTTGCTTACTCCTGTCTTGGTATATTTTGTTCTAAACGATTTTAGCGCTTTATTTTGATTATCTAAACGATTTTACTATCAGCTTAATGTCATAGCATGCTAGGTAAAACCTCCACTTAGTATCTGTAAGAAAATTGTTGCTCAAAACTTTCTTCTCCAAAATAAATGTTCTTCGCTCACTCAGTTTCTTTGGTAGATGGAGGGGAGAAAGGGGGTTGGCATAATACAGCTGTATTAAGTGAAATTTTACATAATTATGCCTAATCTATTAAAAATACTTAGCTCAGATGATTGGACTCCCGGAGCCACCCCGTTTTACGATACATCTATGTCTGTGTGTATTCTTTACAATAATTTTTCAAATTAAAACTAAACTTCAAGTTATTATGCACCGATATATACTAAAATATTAACATAGTGACGGGCGTATTTATAAAGAAAGCATTCAGTTAAGGGGATAGTGAGTTTTCTAGGTTATGATTAGATGTCAAAATGTCAATCATGTTCGAACACTATAATTTCTCACCAGTTTAATTGACAAGTAAAGGATGGATTGATGGAAACGGTGAGTTATATTTAGATATGCATATGTGTCCAAAAATTTAAATTGACTGAGGATATAAACCTGGATGAAATATCTGGTAAAAATTATTTGTCTAATCTAACACTGATAATTACTGAATTTAAAAGATAATTTATGGGTCACATTATATCGCAGTGAACTTAAAATGCTTTTATATCGATTTATAACTTCTGTATATAACAGAATTACAATTTAAACCAGCGGAATAAACGTGCAGATCGAACGATAGATAAAGTGATTTTTATCGTCCTCTGCATGAACAACTTCATTTAAATATTATCATCAGAACATGCATTACAACATTTGAATAATTAAACCCGCTCTTTTTCTACCGTACCCATCAATGTAATTTATGAAGGTCGCTTTCGAAAAGGTCGTAACCTTTTAGAATAACGATCCTTGCGTACAGTTTTCGGAAAATTTTGAAATTGGAAAACGAACACTTACTATTCAAGCAGCGATAAAACTTCTACTAACAACGGGAAATTACGTCGATTTAAACAAAAATTACTATAATCGGCTTTTAGTATACGTTGTCGGACGCCCCTAAACCTCTACTTTAATTAATTTTTGTTGTTCCTCGATTTTACCGGTATTTCGCTTTTGCATACGCGGATTCGAAAGTTATGTACTTGTATGTATGTATGCGGTTGAAAGGGAGATTTTCATAAACTCACCTCTAAAATATTTACCCATGCTTGCGACTCATACGGGACTGTATTTTAATTAAATCTAAACTGAGGATGAGAAATTTAAATGTGTGTATAAATTATTAATTATACTGTAAACAATAAAGTAAATTCACATGAGTGTATAAGGTGTACGCGTTAGAAAGTGAAACAACAAATTTCAGTAATAATAATAATAGAGTTTCCATCGTGTTAATTAATATTATTTAAAAACACGTTATCTGAATATTTCGACGTCGTACAATATTAAAACATATTTCATTCATCCGTATATGATTAAAATTAACAAAAACATTTATAAATTTAGAATTAAACACTGCTTCGCTACTCCATCTAAAATCTACCCAAATTTATTTCATATTTCCATACAGATTATTTCGAATGAAGATTTGGCAAACAAAGTCGATCTTATTTTCAGCACGTTTTTATATATAAACACTTTGGTTTTAGTTTTCGAGATATTTAATAAGTCGCTTTTACAATTTTTCGAAATTAATGACCATTTTATTCAATTAAATGCGATAAATCAGAAATAAAGTGCAGTTGAACTGAACAATGAGTCACATATTGTTTGGGATCCATTTCGCGCATTAGATTCCAAAAGTAGTCGCTCAATATGCCATTATCCCCAAAATTCATGGCATCACCCTTCGATTTTTGCCAAATCTTGGTATAGTTGCTCTTCTTTCTCATCGCTGATATTGCTCAAGTTTTAGGGAAAAAAATCGAGATGAAAATGTAGGAAGTGAGTCTTGAAAAACATACATGCTCCAATTTGGCGATAATTTTGCAACGAATTACGGATAATTTGATTGAAATTTGAGCTTACTAAGAAAGATGTCAACAACACTTCGAACATTTTATAAAATTTATCAAGTCCGACCAATATTCTTTCTTTGATTTTTGCGTATGACAATCTGGGAAATAACTTGGTTAAGTTTGACGACGGCTTCGACGAAGATTTTGATAAAAACAAGTTTAATGTGACGAGATGGCAGGAAAGTGTCTTTTGGGTTAACAGACGTTATGTTTTCTTGGCTGGTAATGACTATACCTTGACCGATTTTTTCTAACAGAATGATGGTGATGCTACAATTATTCGAGAGTAAATTAATGAATGCTGTATATTTAAACAAAATTAATTTAAAAATCTTTAGATCGCCACAAATTTTCCATTGGTACTTATTATATTAGATCTTAGTTTGTACTGCATGAGTAATCGAAATGGATACTTTTTTTTATTTCGGTTGTATAGCAGAGCTGCCTTCAAACTGTATTTTGAACCATTAATAAACAAACGCCATTCAGTTAGATCGTTTTCTTGTTTTTGAAGAACGGTGAAGTATCTGATGTCTATTTCTATGTACACTGACTTATGTTTGAGGAAAAAGATGGTTCCACTCCTACAACAGTGTTCCAAACAGCTCTGCTTTTTATCTGGTTCACTTTACGCAACTAAATACTTTTCGTCCTTGGAAGAAACCAAAATAATGCCAGTACGCTTCATTGACTGCTTTTGGCATTATTTTGTCACGTTTTCTGAGCATGTAAGCTTTGACTTTACAACATTGTCTCTATATTTTCACTCGTTCCTAAACTACAACAACACGTTTTGAATACATTTGAAATGATTTTTCTAGCGACATCGTACCTAAAGAAACGTTAGCAGTTGCTTAGAAACTGTTTTTCATCTACAATTTCATTGATAATGTTAATCAGCAAGCTAGCATAAAATCAAGTAGAAATCGTCCTGGCTGTATCGATTATACAAAGAATCTCAATAAGTTGAGTATATATATATAACCGTAATATAGAAGAACCGTAATATCAAGCGCCACCCAACTGCGTGTACATTTTTGAAGTAATCGCAATAAGCTGCAAAATTGAGGCAATATAAAAATGTTCGACAAAAAATATGAAATACCTAAGTCTGCCATAAATACCACAAAACTGGTGGAAATCTCAATAAAGCACACAAAAATCATTAAATGAATCTGCAAGAAATCTATTCTAAAACTTTCTCAACTTAACCCAAACACCCGCTAGATGGCCGAACATGACTTTAGCATCAAATTATTTTTCAAATTGCATTAAAAACACTACCCCAACCCCAATAAAAAAATTACTGAAAAAACTGGGAAACTACATGGGATACTAAAGGGAAAACTGTTCCCAAATAAATTCAAACAAAACCTAACACTTCAAAATTTGTAAAGTAACATGAAAATGCTAACCAGCCATCTGAAATGAAAAGTATTTAAAACTACAAAAAAGTTATCTAATAATCCAAAGAAAACTCGGAAATGTTCAATAGTAGTAAACCATCTCTCATGAAGCCCAACGCTATCGAATCCTAAGAAGTTCCAAAATTATACAATTAAACCTAACCAACCAAAATCATCAAAATTTTCAAGAGGCAAGAGTCTTAAAATTCAGTCAAAGGCTTATACATCCTAATCCGATTTTTAAGAATCCTTGAATGATATGTGGCACCTACAACAAAAAATCTAAAATCAACCAATAACATCCAATTCCAAATTACCTGTACCTATCAAAAAAAAAGAAAAATACCAAATGCAAAATACAATTTTGAAACAACTTTGGTGTTTCTTTAATACTGTAACGTGTTGTGATTAAACACTTCAATTTAAAAATCAAACCGTCAGAAGAAATCAGAGTTGAGCTGGATGAAGTTAGCATGGTACATATCCAGCAACGTTTGGGATCATTCAAGAAGTGTAAATGAATGTCAATACACTTCTACATTCGCAAATAATGAACACTGTTGCGTAAGCTTATTATGGCCATTTTTGCAGAAAAAGTTCTAACAAGTTTCTGTCTCGATATATAGTCGTTAGTGGGAGAAGGATCTACCACCATAGCTTAAAGACAAATACACAGTCAATATAGTGGACATTTGCAGGCGATTATATTCCCTACTTGGAGAAAATAATAAAAGATGAATGGAACGCATTGTGAGTCGTTAATGAAGCAGTTGAGCGAAGAAAACAAACAATATTAACATCATGTCAATGCTAGAAATGAAACTCAAGTTGTAACCACCTTGATTGTATTCACAAGATTTGATTCGCGGCAAGTTGTTCTTCTCTTTCAAATGTGAAGATATCATTCATAGAGAAAACTTTACATAGAACGTCTTCTCCAAAACAAATGACCATTTTGGGGACCTTTATATCTCAGTTACGATTCTTCCAGAAATATATTGATAATCTTTTGTTCAATGAGACTCAATGCCCATATAAAATATTTTATAGCAAATCGAGCTTTTCATCTTTTCAGTTTTCCTTTACATGTTACATTGCACAAAACCTCAAACTAGTTTATAAGGGTTAAGGAATAATTGTGGGATTCTGAGAAAAATAAAAAAAGGTATGTTATCAAATCTACGCACTGTAGCATTTAATTGCTCGCCTTTACTGAACTCCAATAATCATCTTAATTTGTTTGACACGTTTGTTGTGAATCGCTTCGTATATAAATGACAAAGTAGACATTACATAAAAATCTAACTTCGATGATCCAACGAAATGAATACAAGGTTCAAATTAAATATAAATAAACGTCTGCGTTTAACATATTTACTTATTTGTATGAAAGATTTCTTTTTCTCCGGCAATATCTAGTCTCTCACCTTCATAATTATTGTTAAACAATTTCCCATATTAAGCAAACGAAACTGGTTCCTCTTTGACAGGTGTTGCGTTATAAAATTGCCTGAATATTTCGATAGATATAAGTACGCGAGTGGCAGTCATACCGACTTTCATCATAAATATAGAATCTAGTCTCGTAAAGTATTCGTTTTGCTAATTTAACGCAGGAAGAGTGTCGTAACATATTAGACTATCTAATATTCGATGTTAGTACACGCTTTTTTTTCTATTTCCTTACGATGTTTGAGATAATGTGAAATCGTTATTGTGTAAAGTACGTTTGCAGTAACGGATTTGAATGTAAATCCGCATCGCGGCAACTTGCATCGAAGTAATATGTAATGTATTCATAGACTACATTGTTAAATTTCTATAGGAATATTTAAGATATTACCACACCAATTTTTTTTGCGCAAACACACCTTTTGCTGTTAATTACAGCGTATGTAAATGTTACTTCTCTCTTACAGAATGACATTTAAATCCACATTCAGCCGCAAAATTACGTAGATAGATAATTGCAATGTTGTAAACGAATGTGTCCAGTGTGATAATCACTAGACGGCCTTCAATGTGACACCAATGATGCGTCTGAACATTCTTACGCATACAACACACGAACGGGAATTAGGTTCGGTAAAAATGCGTTTGATTCCAAACGAAACAATTTCAACACAACGCAACGATTAGAGCGAGAAAGGAATTAACAGTCGTTTGCAGATATCCGTATTGATAGAACAGAACCTGGTAAGAATATCTCCTTGAAATCTCCAAAGATGCCGTCACTTCATCTTTATCCTTATCCGGATTATACTTATATGTATTAATTCTACGAAACATCATGTGGTTTTGTGAAAGTATTTAAGTCACTGTTTCTAAAAATAACCGCAAGGAAATTACCGAATAATTAGCAATAACAATAGTAACTAAAGTTAAGTTTAGGTAAATATATCTATCAAATTGTATTTATATTACATATATAATCTTAGAATCAATATAGAACACAACAGAATTCATTCTTCCTTATAGTTAGGTATCAGAATAACTGTAAAACAATCTATTTCACATAATGATCGATAGGTAAACAGGGAGCGCATGTTAGATGTCGCACACGATATCATTAATTCTATCTTATACTTCTAAGTATTGGTGATATTAATTATTTGTTTAATACATTTTATAACATCTTTTTACTTGATTTAAGTTTCAGAAATATTACTTTTTCGTAATGAAAAAAGACCAACTTAGCATCTGGCAAATTTAAGATTGCAATATCTTAATTCGTTTTTATGTAAAACTATATTTAAGATGATTATTTACTACATATTGTCCAGCATATACATACCAATCTGTAGTATATTCCAAAATATCGAAAGCAACACTGTTTTTCATTCATTTTGAATTTAAACTTTAGTCTTCTTTATAATATTTTCAATAAAAGCATTTTGTATTATATCTAATCTACAGTAGGATACTACGATAGGATATTGCTTATTCCCCTTCCTCTTAATTACCTTGTTATCTTGTCTGTAGGATTTTTTTTAAATTTAACCAGTAGAATAAACTATCCGTCGTCTCAGGAAAGCTTTTATTAATTGCTTTCAAACTAATAATAACACGTTTATGGCGGATTTTCTACCGCCTTCGTTTTTCTTCTTAGACTCAGCTTGTGTGTGTCTGCTTGTGGTCAGACCAGTGACGACTAACTATTTGTAAAGGAGTGATTAAATTATCTCTACAATAGATAAGTCTGCACTATGTAGACTTTCGATGGGTATTACATTTGCAAGATTGTCGAGGATGGCAGATGACAAGAACAATTCCAGTAACACCAAGTCAATTTTCCATGCTATCTTTAAGAAGTGAATCGCAGAGGATTCTTAACAAATTTGAATATTTCGTAAACAATTTCGTAAACAACTTATCATGTTCATCCGCAAGAAAAAGTTGAAAACTATAAAATACTCCCACATCTCATGACTACAACTTAAGTCTGTAGCGGGAGAGAGAATGCTGAAATACTGATGCCTCTTTCTCTCACAAAAATGATTACTTGAACGGATACATTGTTGTCATATATAATAAGAACAGAGAGACAGAGAGCTTCTTGATCAAAAGAACCAAATTTTGTGAATTGTTTGACATATTCTAGAAATAATCCAGCTTCCTTCATTCAAATTGGTTAACACTTCCAGCTGAACCAATCGGAGCATTTTTTAGCATAAAGCATTTTAAATTTTGCTCCGAGGAAGATAAACAAAAGGGTGAAACTAAATTATGCATTAACTATCCATTAACTGTTACTTGTCATTTTTCCTTCTAGACAATAATTCTGCTTAGTCTGAACTATTTGCAATCTAATTATGTCGATTTTTTTAAACAGATGCTTCACTAAAGTGTTTTTCATATAAATATTCCAATTGGTCAAAAAGTTCGTCCAGATTTTTTTATTAAAAGCTATAGTAGGTAACTCTCGATAAACTCTTGCTGGTTCTGATTTTGTAATTGAGAAATTTGTCAGTCTATGAAAAAAAAAGCCTTAAAAGTAGGCAAAGTATTAACGAGAAGAGATAACTATACTTTTGTAATGACATTCATATAATTTTTTATTTGTGTGATTTGAGATTTTTACGGATCGGTTCTATGTACATTTATTACATTATGTTAGTTATTTCTATATAATCGAACTGCTTTTGTTGCTGCTATCAGAGTGACAGCGTGAAATCTATAATTTATCTTCATCATAATCATTATTATATTCGTCCTGAAATGTAATTAATTTGTGAAAGTATTTTCGCCATAATTTGAGACTTATTCCGCTTTTTTCTGTTGTCTAAACAAGGATTTAATAGTAAATAACTTGCTGATAGATTTGCGGTTAAGTTCTAATATTTATATTTCTGAGAGCTAGTTCTGGAACTCGTAATTAATACTTTTATATAGAGAATGTTAATATCACAAATAATTATTATTTAACTTGCGTTTGCTGGGATTAATTTAAATGAAAAATTGATTGGTGTTGTATTAATTTAATAATTTAAAATACTGTTGTAAAAAACATCCAATAAATTAATTAAAAAATAGAATTGATTAAACATTTTTAAAGAGGGTGCAAACCTTCACACATAAATTTTATTTACCATTCCAACTAGTGACAAAATAATAATTACATAATATAACACGTTATCAATTTCGGATAATTTACAACGCAACACTTGACCAGAAAATCGTTAATTAAAATATATCGCACGAACACCGAATATACTGTTTACCAAAATGTAGATAACAAAGTATTGACGATACACACGTGATCGCCAGTAAACAGAAGTAAATGTAATAATTGAATTTTAATTTGTTAATGTAAATGTCAACGGCAATCCAGTTGATTACTTTCGAAAATGCTAAATTAAATTACACCAGCGTGGGATAATGGTGGCTTTAATCAGATTTACGCATCCTATAACTGATAACCTATTCCGTTCAAATAAATCGTATGCTACATAGTTGGTGATTTGTAATAACATAAAACAGATTTAACCACGCATCGCGGTACACCAAATTATTGTGTCCAAAAAGAGAGCAAATGAGGTTAACTTATCTGAAGAGATAAATTCAACAATTATTACATACATTATATCCAGCGAAATTATTTTAGTTCCACCCAATTTTTTAAACATTTCGAAATGGTAACAAAATACGTCACCTTCATTACTTGATTATCAATTTTATAAAGTTGTGATTTTTTGACATTTTCAGAACATGTGACATTAGATGAAGAGAAATCAGATTTTTTTTTTAATGTGTGGTGGGTGCTTAGTTGCAGTGACTCCGTAAGCTGTATTACTTGTCTGGTTATCACTGCAACTCTTGCGGTGTAGTTTAGTGTGTGTAAGTTGTGTTTAAATGGCTTTGTGACAGCATCATATCGCCTTTTATGATGCCGCACTGTTAATCACTTTGCTCCCAACAGCGAATGGCAAGTCGATCCGGGATTAAACTCTCTGAAAAAATGTCACCGTCCCTCCAGAGAATTGAACCCCGGCACATATCGTCCTCTTACAACAATAGTCAACCGCCTAACCACTGCGGCCATCGACCCGTTTTAATGAAAGTAATGAAGAAATAGAAACAAAATATTGTGATACAACGTTTGAACCACGCTATTCATCTAAGCCTCATTTATTGACTAACGATTTCATATGAGATTTAAATAATATATTTTTGTAGGGTGAGTTGCACTATTAAACAGGGTGATATGTTTGCTTCTATTGCAATTCTTAGAATTATCCCATGATCTGCTCCTTTTACGAAAGGCTCTTCATACCAGTGACAATACTTATTAATCACATTTGGTGAGTTTATATGTGAATACTTCATTTGACGTTGATGTTCGTATGAAAGCATACTGAAGAGTGCACCTTCTACTCCATCTACCATCTACTCTGTTGTATTTTTGATGCAAAATGATATAACAGTTTTTTTGAAAAATTATGAAACGCTTTAATCGTTTTGACCATACTTGCGTGCAAAGCGACGATGGTGACGATAAATGATGTGTTATAATCATCAATATTCATTGCAACTATACTGTCCAGAACAAAGTAGATGTTAAAAACTAAATATCTATCATCTACTTTGATTAGAAGCATTGATAAGCATTATAAAAGAGAAATGAAGCAAATGAAGCAACACACTGTTGTCAAGTATCAATCCGTTTGTTTCAATTTCTTCTAACGCATATTTAGAGAGATTTAAAGTTATTCAAAAACAGTCTAAAATGCGTGATTTTTGGCTAATAAAAACAAATCTTTTTCAAAAGTACAGAGAGATATGTATTTACCCTAATGGTCATTCTCAATTTAAAGAGTATTTTTATGACGAAAATGGTTTAGTGTTTTGTAATATCATGTCTTCTCTTACGAAGAGATTTTCTATTGAACATACCCAACATTGATCATTGATAACAACACTTCAAAAACTTTGCTTGTCACAGGTCTTGTAACACGTTTGAATCTAGATCTCTTCCCCGAAAATTTTGGCGCAGTAAGCAATGAGCACAAGTAATACTTTCATCAAGAGATTTCAACTATCGGAAAGAGGTATGAAGACAAATGGAATCCTAATATGGTGACCAATCACCTTGGACCATCAAGAGCAATGCTCTACATGCAAAATGTAATAGAAAACTGGGATTCCTCACTACTTTCTAGATGTGTAAGAATGTTTGAATATCATGTAGTTAGGAATGTGCAATGTATTCAAATATTTAGGTTTATGAATGCCAGTCCCTCTGAAACCGTGATGGGCAATAAGCTACATATATCATATTTAAATTCGAGAGAAAAAATACTGAGAATCACATTTTTTCTCCCAGTAATACAAAAAAAAACTTCTTTGCTGTTCATCAGTATTGTATAACAAATTATATAACATATAAGTGCCATTATACACAACCTTTTTACCTCTGAAACATCGACTATCTCGTAGATATACGGAATTTGGGAACTCAAAGAATTTCGGTTTGATTCTATACACAGTAGTAGTTATGAATATGTTCCCAGTTAGCAGGTATGTTGTAAAAGTTTGTACATGTAGGTAAAATAAAAACTATATGTATATCTACTGGGAGTACTATACATTCTGTTGCTTGTAAATTCAGGAGCGATGAGTTTTAATAATACGAGGATCTATGTATCTTTGTGGGATATAACTAGAAATTCCTTACAATATTACTCATAGCGAAGCGGATTTTACAATTCACGTATACTGTTTTAGCAAATTAATATATGTATAGGTACTATCTCTGACAAAAGAAATGAATCACCTATTTTGCGGGGTGCCGATAGCGATTTAATCGCTGATTTACTATTTGTTTGGTGAACTGTATGTCTCAGGTATACGGCTTTACATATTTATGTATAAAATACGCTTCAGTTTATATCTGCATATACGAGGGAGCGTTTTTATATTCGCGGAATGAGCGGGTTGTAGGGGGGTAATTAGGCGCATTGGGGGCATGGCATGTGCAGCGACTCATAGTTAGTATAAATACGAAGTTTCATTGTTATTAGACAGTTAGTCTTTGAGCTATCTTCAACCAAGTAACATAATCAGGAGTGAAAAGTGAAATATGGAAAAAATCGAATATCGTGCCGTTATAAAGTTCCTTACCAGGCAAGGAAAATCAGTTGCGACCATAATGAATGAGATGTCATTGGTTTACGGCGACTCTTGTCCAGGAAAAACCATAGTGTACAAGTGGCATAGTTTATTTAAACAAGGAAGGGAATCCCTTGAAGACGACCTGAGGCCGGGCAAGAACATTGAGGTGACCACGCCAGCACTTATCCAAAAAGTTGAAAAAATTGTACTCGAAGATGCTCGACTAAAGAAGAAACACGCAGAAATGGTTGGAGTATCCGATACATCAATTTTTAAAATCCTACACGATCATCTCGGCATGTCTAAGGTCAGCGCAAGATGGGTGCCGAAAATGCTCACGCCGCCGCAAAAACAACAGCGCGTAGAGTGTTTGCGTGCATTTTTGGACCTCTGTAATGAAGACAAGGATGGTGTATTGAGTCGAATTGTTACTGGAGACAAAACTTGGGTTCATCATTATGAACCTGAGTCCAAACAGGACTCCATGCAGTGGCATAAAAAGGGCACAGCACCTCCCAAGAAATTTAAAGTGTCACAATCAGCTGGGAAACTCATGGCAACGGTATTTTGGGACTCGGAAGGAATATTGTTGATTGATTATAAAGATAAAGGTGTTTCTATAACCGGAGAATATTACGCTTCAATATTAGAGCGACTAAAAGAAGCCATTAAAGGGAAAAGACGGGGAAAATTGACGAAAGGTGTGCTGCTTTTGCACGACAACGCGCCCGTCCACAAGAGCCGCGTTGCGTTAGCTGCCCTGCATAAGCTGGGCTTCGAAATTGTGAATCACCCACCCTACAACCCAGACCTGACCCCGAGTGATTATTACCTGTTTCCGAAAATGAAAAGAGCTGCGGGGTAAAAAATTTACTGTCGATGATGAAGTCAAGGAGGCAGTTTCGGCGTATTTTGCAGATAAAGAGAAATCATTTTTTATGAGGGTATAAATAAATTAATTGAAAGTTGTGAAAAATGTATCCGACTTGCAGGTGAATATATTGAAAAAGAAAAATAATTTGGTTTTTTTATTTTCATCCCTTATCCCCCATTTCGCGAATATAAAAACGCTCCCTCGTATGTATATGTATATTAAAATATATATACTTTTAAGCCTTAACGTATCACTTACAACCCTCTTGCATTTGCACAACAATTAGTATACATATTTAAAATTTATTATTATTATTAATAATTAAATTATTTTTTTATTCAATACGTCAATCAATATTTCCTGATATACATACAATACTTATATAGTACCATTATATCATATAAAGTAATTTGCTATAGTGCGTGCAAAGGGACGAAGTCAAATAAAATACTAGGAAAAAACAACAGAAAGAATTTAATCTGAAAAATGATTATTTATCTAGGACGACAAAATACATGATGAAGTTGTTTGCAATACTTAAGAGGGTCGTCTACCAGCTGATTGTTTTACAGCGGTGCCATATTTACATAATTCTATAAATCGTTTGCTTGATTTTATTGCAATAAAATTTGAAAATTGGGTTTCATACACATATTTCTACAAATATTTTATATTATTTTATATATATTTTATATATACATATTTTATATTATTATATACAATTTTGTCCATTAATAGGTATTCGATATTAACTTCACAATCTCTATTCCCGTTTATCTTGATAGGGAAATAGAGATTATTCAATTAATTTTTAGATTTAATTATTGAAATTTTCCATGAGCATGCAAAATACGTCTACACATGTGTGTATGAAGGCCAATTTTAAAACAGGGTTTAAATAAATTATAAAAACATTATATTATGAGAAAATTTAATTGTGGCAACATCGCCAACTGTCAAATGCTAATCGGCCCTCTTAATAATTCAAAAAGATATTTTCTATTATTATTTTTTGAATGTTGTAGTTAAACAGTAATAAACGGTAAAGATTTACTGCAAATAAGTATACAGGGTGACTGGTAATGAAACCGTCATACTTTATAGCGTGTTAGTAAAGATCATTTGCAATAAATATGGCCAAATTTCCCTTATCCAAAGGGCGCCCGTTTTTGACATATAGTTTTTTTTTTTTTTTCAAGTTCACTAATTACGCTCATTCAAACTTAAAATTTACGAAAATAATGGAGCTTTTTCTCAGTTTTTCAGTTTGTCTGCGTAGAGGACATCTCAACACACATTATTTATCGGTGACAATTACGTTAAATACTTGGAAAATTAAAACTTCCGCTTTTGATGAAACTGTAGACACAACCGCTACCTTTGTGACTATTTATTTAGCAATTGTGTCTACAGTTTCATCGAAAGCGGAAGTTTTAATTTTTTTAAATTTTCTAATAATTAACAATAAAGGTTAACTAACACACAAAAAAATCTACTTAACATAACATTTCAGGAAAATGTTGAAGATGATAATGTGATAAGACATTAACACTTCGAAAGGATCATCATTTTCTATAGCCACATCTATAATCATTTGTAATCACCCTAATAATCTATAAATCGATCAGATAATATATGCATACAATATAATAATACCATCATTGTAAAATAAAAGTATTAATTATTTGTATTACCATATCCGTAACTACATTAGAAACTCTTTCTCAGAAGTAAATCTATTAGTATAATTAAGGATCGAGCGCAGTGCTCTAATTCTGTAAAAAAATATTTTTTCTTAATGTAGCATTTTATATATGGCAAATTATGTGTATACGACGACTAACACATACTATTAATAAATATTACAGCGGACACTGTGATAATGCTATTTGTAGGTGTATTAAATTTACAGTGCATGCTATTGCGGAAGATATTACTACCTAATGTCTTTCTACTTATATCTAAAATATTTTACAGCATACAGCCGCTGGCACTTTACAGTTGACCAAGTTGTTTGTCTGTTTATATTTCGCTACCTGATTTTGTCCCTAGGAAATTTTATGGCTTTTCGATTCAATTCTTGTGTCTTTTATAGTACATATATGATGATATTTAATTTTGTAAGAGAGAAAGCGGATGATGTTCCTTCCAATAAAATTTTGTAAATCTACTACAGTGTAGTGTATCTATGTACAAAATAATAGTTCTGTTGAGCTTTAAATATAAGCGCTTTTTAGTTGTAACGAAGTTATTTCTATGTATACATACATATATCCTTGGATTTGCATTATGCCATTATGAGCTAGCTATCTTAAGAGGTTATATAATAACAATGGAGACACAACGCTTGGGGTTTGTTATAAAGTCTCTTGATTTATTCACAGCAGTTTAGGATGGAAAGTTGTGTAAATGTGTATTCGAGCTTGTAATTCATAGGTTGTTACTTTAAATATGTGGTATTTGTCCTAGTACGACTAGTCTGCACATAAATAATTTATGTACCCGTCCTTTTGCTTTCCTTAACTATATTTCGGTCAAAACTAGGTAACATATGTAGTACACAATCAGAAGATGATCTAATGGTATACAATTAACAAATAGCAGCAACAATAGTTCACTAAATGCTGCAGCCAAATCAAGGCAGCGTTGCTAGTGTAAATAATAAAGATCTCGGGCCACAAAAAGGAACCCTGTGGAATATCAGCCCTAGTGCGCAGAAGGGGCCAGAATTCGGCAAATTACTTAAGAAAGAATCTACCAAAAACACAAGACCTCACTAAAGTAACAAGTTTTAAGTTTGCACCAAGACATTGCATTTTGTAGAGTAGTCCGTCGTGCTATACCGAATCGAGGACAGATGCAAAATCAAGAAAAATTGCGTCAGTTGAATGATATACTTCCAGTGTTTTGGGTACTTTCTCTGCAAGCTTGGAGAGTTGAAACTAACCGAAACACAAGTCCACAACAGCGAAAGGATCACCATGCTTTTTACGATAAATGTTATCAATTGCATGATGTAAAAAGCCATGTTGCAATTGGCTCTTGATACTACTGACGACGTATTACATTTTCACTTATAGAAAAAAAACCTTACAGGCTCTGCAGTAAACCATCACCAGCCGCCACTCTCCTGTGCTTGAGATATTTGTCATACAGAACAACCACAAAGATCGACTGCTGCACCGTTTTTCCTCTAAAACCCCGAAGTTAATCCCTTAACTTGGCCGTGAAATGGTGAGCAGCATATCTACTGCACACAATTTAATAATTAAGTAATAAGTTCGCTTCCGTACATGACGAAAATGGAACGAAACATCAGGTGTACTCTCTCACGTTTTACATCAAAAACGAAAAGGAGAATTGTTCTGGAAAGCACTATGTCGACTATGTAGCCGACTTAGTGTGATGACAATAAGCAAAAGAAACTTTCGATCAAATTCATTCCTTGAGTAGCATGCAAACCCTGGACTAGCATGTATAAACAGAAATCAGGTAAAGTGAGCCAAGTCCTCGAACAAAGACGTCAAAAGCAGTCGTCTTTAGAAACTGTAGATCAGAAATAGCAGCATACAAGAACCTAATGTGTTGTCTGGCCTGCTAGTTTGGGAGAATAAGTTTGTCGTCTGTTCTTCGACGCCATCACGCTCATTTAAGGAAAACTTAGACCAATTTTTAGACTCATAAACGACTATTGAAGAACTCACTTTGGACTAGAGCCTGAAAAACAGTCGTGATTTTAACTAATTAAGATTGCTCCTGCAATGCAACCAGAGTGGCTGTAATCTTGGCATTGACTTGAGGATTTAGGCTATGAGTAGGCAAGTAAACAAACCCTTTAGCCTACTTAGATGTTCTTTTTCTGACTGTCTCTCTCTGGTTTAAGAGTTTGCGAGTTTTTTGTTGGATGTTTGTTGTGGTCCAAGTAATGATTGAAAAAGATTTTGTCTGTTAGATAATAATTTCCAGGATGCGTGTGTTCCCAATTTGTGCAGATAGGTGGCTGATCTTTGAGATGTCAGGTAATCTTTACGAGACATTCTTAAAAATTAATGTCTTGACATCTAATCGCTAGCAATTACAATAAATATTTAATACTGGTATTAGATATCGTCTTAAATATCCTGTTACTTGAACATTGAAATCTTGAATGCAATCCTTAATTAAATTATGCAATTACAGCAATGATATAATGTAGCAAAGCAGCAATCGATTCATATTCTATTTCGTATAGCCGACAGGTATAAACCAACGTTATCTCTGTTACTGTCATACAATCAAAACAATGACATCAAAGGGTTTGCTCGATGTGTGGTTGTAACAGCTTCAATGATTGAAATAAGCAAGATGTTATGCGTATACAGGCATGCCGGTAATAGCGCTGTGCGTATATACACGGGAGTAAAGCGTATGTTCACTTGTATTGTGACGCGTAAATCGTGAACATTGAACGATAGAGAATCTGTAATGGGGAGAGTGGGAAGAGAACGTACTAAGCCCATCATCATCAATAATTCGACTCCGGTGCGTAAATTATTCTAATTGGAAGTACTAATAGAGTTGTGCGGTCGTTGTATGGCTTCGCATCGCAATTACTAGGTTAACATTAAATAACTGTTACTCAATTTCAAGCATGGCTGGTCCATGAATTATGTGTAACAGTAGTAGCGGGTGACCTGGGAGAATTCGCGTCCTCTCCTCGGTCGTGTTTACTCTCTAATATGTAATTGTACGTATACGTGAATCAAGAATGTTATTTCGTATACAATAACAAGATACTAGGCGTATGTGTTTATCCATGGAAGACGGCTATAACGTTCACTTTTAGATGTTAATTTCGAGATCGTTGAGTGTTAATTAATCCGAAGAGTATCATACGATAATTGGCACTGTGAGACTCTTTTGTAATAGCTTTGTATATTTATACTAGAATTAACTGTGGCACAGAAGGTGATAAATTTATTAATGCGTAACATGTGAAAGTAATTGAGGAAAATATACATACTTTCTACGGTATTGATTAATATGATCACATGTTCAAATGTCTCTTTGATTTTGGTTATAATTTTTTTATTCGTTCTACATGGTGTGACAACATTTTTTTATGAAAGAATATTTCTATAGTGCAGTATATGAATTTTTGAACGGAAATTATGTATCGAAGTTAATGCTGAACTGCACACAAATATATGCAAGAGAAACTAACATTAAAAAATTATCACTATTATTGTTTATTATTTTATATAGAGAATATCAAAATTCATAAATAAAATAATAACAAAAAAAATTATAATTCTTTCTAAACTTAGTAGTGTGTGTTAGATGCTATAGTATTGTTTATTATTGGCATACAGCTCTCTTGTCAGTATTCCCCAACGATTTTCGATGGGGTACAGATCGGACCTCCTTTCTTTGTATGGAATTATGGACAGATGCTCACTAAAGCCTATCAGAACCATTTCCAGAAGTTCTGCAGAAATAAAAGATATAGGGATTTTATTGTTATAGATAAAAACTGCCGCCACCAAAATTTCGGCTCATCCCAGTTTCAGTGTCCATGCGTAAATAGCGTCAATAATATTTGAAACCATTAGATGGGTCCAAGTTAAATTTCTTCTCATCAAAAAATATGACGTTGTTTGAGATATGATTTCATTTCATATGATATTGCGCAAATTTCAGTATTGTCTGTTTTGAAACTGCTGCACAACAATACAACATCAAACATTGCGTGTTAACCTGTGATCTCACACATCTCAAAACATAACAAGGACAGATACTTTATTGCTCAATACTTGGCATTGTTGATTCCTAAAAAGGTTTAATTTTTGGAGTGATGCCAAGAAATTTTGTTGACGGGCTCTGTAATAAATCATGTCGTCTTAGTAATAATTTATCAATGGTTAAATGTCTCTACTTAGGGAGGAAAACGTGTGTTATGTTTTTTCGAAACTCAATGATAATTTATAGATTATTTTAAATATACTAAACATTTGCATGGTTGTTAAAATAGAATTGTCGTCTGCAAATATTATTAAAAACACATCAGAGAGAAATAGAATAATATTGTTAATATATATACTGAACAGTACTGGTCCCAAAACTGATCCTAGCGGTACTCCATAGATAAAATGTAATTCCTTCTGAATTTAAATGTTTTATTTGAACTCACTGACTCGAATATTGTAAACTCTAAGGTTACCTTAGGGTCTATTATTATAGAAAAACACTAAAAAATACTTATCACTGGTCTACGAGAGACAAGCTACAATTATTGAGAATAGAAATATTGATACAAGTTTTTAGAATTTTTTTTCTTTATCATTGCATATGTAGGTAATCCGGTTGTCCTTTTCGACCATCTTCTAGCAATGTTTTCGGTGTTAATAGCAGTTAAGGGGATGTTTCCGCGCCTAAATTTTCATCATATCGTTCAAACTGTATTTTATGTCGCAACTGAAACATAGATGGCTCGGAGAGTACTATATTTCTATACACATCACAAATTTCCGTTTCAATTTAATGACCTTGTTTTAATTCCGTACTATAAGTTTATTTGCTTTGTATTTGGATTTACCTGAATAATCAGACTCTCGGTTTATCTTTGTCAGTTGTATTGGATTAAGAAAGGGTAGAGCGAGCAATGAATACGTTGGGGTAAAAATTACATATTCGTTTTCTCGAAAGTTTCTTTACTCCACAACTACATCTGATGTAGTATCAATGTGGTATCAATCCGTATTGTACCTAATTGTGTTTCTACTGTTCGCTAGTTGGTTTTTCTAGTCCTGCAAGAATTCGCAAGAGATTTATTTGTTAGCATTTTTATCATTTTTTACTATTATTATTATTAGTGTAAATAAAAATACCGTATATACAGTAGTAATTCCAGGTTTGTGTATATGGCGGTGTTATATACTTATATAAATATTTTATGCTGCGATAGCTTATCGATTTACTAACGGTTTTGCTAGCATAAGAATTAGGTACATGCATAGAGTAGTGTAGAGTAATTTTTTCAGGATTTGCAGAATGGGTAGAAGAGCAAGAAATACATCATTTCGCCAATGTATTCTTTATAAAAACCCTAGACTTGAAAATGCAGGAACGACGGGCAAAAAGTAAAATATGATATTCAGTCCTATATATAATTTTTTTGAAATTTCGGTCTAATATATTTAACTTTTTCTAGATCATATAGCTAATAATGGATTAATTCAAATTAAAAAAAGTACCTACCTGTACCAGTTTACATATCAATAAAACGTTTGTAGAACAAACAATTCAATTTATTATTACGAGTATATCAATAATGAAGTAGTTCCTAAATTAGAAACATTTTATCAGACTTTTATATTTCCAGAAATAATTAATAAAAAAACAAGCTGTGTTATTTCTTACCCGTAACTATCCTTTTATGTAAAAATTAAGGTATTTTTATTTAACTTCTTAGGTTTTTAAGTATCCTTATTAACTTATTACTTTCTGTAGTAATCTGTTGCATACTGGTGAAACATATTAAAAATATAATTTAATAACAAAAATACTTTTTTGTTTCCTCTAATTTGCTAAACTGTTTAAATTGCAAATATAGTATAAAACGATAATTTGGTAAAAATAATTTCAATTTGACATAAAACAAAATTTTTTTCAAAAAAAATACGTAAATAGGCCTTAGATTAATAGTAAACCGCAATATTTAGAAATTTAAAATATTTAGAAAATAATTAATAATTTCTCATAAGGTTTTAAATTTTGTTATGGCAATTGAAAATTTTATTATCTTTGTTCGATTTGGTCTCTTGCTTTATATAGTAAAAGGCACTATCATGCGCCATAAAAATACCCTATTCCATTTGCATTGTCGTAAGAGCGAGTTTCGAATATCACTGCATGCGTCGTGTTGTAAACGTCTAAAAGGAACAAACCTATTGACATTTAATGAGCGTCATCTGTTGCACAATCGCTGAACTTCATGCATGTACATTTGCCTTCGGCATCATATTATTGAGCTTTTATTAAAAAAATACCATACATTTTTTAATTACACTATATTTCTAGCTACTGTGTCTTTTTTATGGAACTACATGTATATATCTAGGTTATGATTAAGAGATATCGTTAAAAAAGCCTTACTTCGTCAAGTAATTTTTACTAATTTTTTTATTGCAGGTCTTCCAATTTTCTTTTGTTAATCAGCAACTCCCTGATGCAGTTATAGTTTTATAGAAATTATAATAATTTCGATATTCTTACACGTTTAGAAATCTACGGTACTCTAAGAATGAGGAAAATTTAAACTTCCCGCACAACTGTGTAACGTCACCTTAAAGGAGGGCCAGCTCATTTTCTGTGTACCACTGTCTTGCAACCTCGTTCAAATTCTTTATACAATCTATAAACAGTAGCCAATGATGGCGTGAGATCTCCAAATGCCGATTTTAAACGTTCCTCACACTCCTACGGGCTCAAGCATTTCTTGATATCATAGTAAATCATTATCCGCAAGTTCTCTCGTGATAATTCCATTTTTTCGCTTATTCTATGGACTATTTCTCATGCACTATTCAACCGAATTGCACAAACTAAACTGCAATTGACAGATAAAATAATGCAATAATAAACAAACAATTTGTTTTGCACCCGTAACAAGATTTTTCAATTCTCAATAATTATAGCTTATCCCTTGTATTCGATACCATGGAAAATCTTGTTATAAAATTCAACAAGAGCAGTTTCTTTCGACTTTCCTTTTATGAAACCGTGCTGAAATATGGTGATGATATCAAATTTATCCAGAAATCCGTTTAGTCGTTCAATGGGTGTGGATATACAAGAAGTTAACGTGACAGATTTGTAGTTACTAAAATATTTCCTATTACCTCTTTTATGTAATGGAATAACAATTGCTGATTGTAGAATACTAATATAATATACCGAACCTAAACAAAGCATGAACTAAATGCGTTAAAGTATGCACCAGAAACGATTTAAATTATTGAATAATGATTGCTAGTAGAACTTGTTTATAATATCTACTAATCATTTCTAAGCAGGTAAAAGGCAAGTTTCACATCTAAATCAAAGGACCTTAACACTGATGCAATGAAGCAAATTTTTCATTAACCTCATTGTTTTCATAAACACCCGCCTATTGCTCACGTGACAAAAGCATGCAAATTGGCATCTATTAAAGATTCTTTTGTCTACAACCATAGTACGGTTCATCTCGGTTAGACAAATTCCGTTAATATCAATGACTATATATCCACAGTCGTGTCACGTGCTGAGTAAGAAATGGCCAAGGAATTTAAATTAGTAGATATGTTATCAATTGTAGTCTGTGATTGTGCAGCAATCCTAGTAAGCTCCTGTATTACCATCGTCATACCAAATTCTGCCATTAGGTTAACTATTGTTTGTGCTTCGTTTGATGTATTCGGGAAGTTAATATTGAAATCTGCGTATATGAACATTAATTAAATTGTATGGGATATATTATGGAGTAACCGTGGTAGTATTGCAAAGAACACAAAAAAAAGAAAGAGAGAAGAAGTAGAAATTAAATATAAACTTTTCAGGTATTTAGACGCATCAATATTCATTTGTGACTATCTACAGCTTTCGAATTTATTTTAAATCTCCATCATAATGTAGTAATACCAACGAGAGATCTAGCAATAATTTCCCGAAAGAACTTCATCAAAAACTACATATTATTGTTTTTAAGCACCGTACCATGCACGAGTTTATAGCAACTTCTGAGGTAAATTTAATTTGAATAACGCGCCAATATAAGAAGTAAATATGTAAAGAGTCTTATAGCTACCACGAATTAAATTTTAAAGACCTTAACAATAAACACCAACTGTAGACTAGTTTATAATTCCCAACTATATTATCAACACTATAAGTGCACGTTAAGTAGCTTATGCAGCTGCTTAAAATCGGAATTTACAGCTTTTTTATTGCAAGCTTAAAGCTTGAAGTAGGATATAAATGCAAATTACAAAGTGCATTATTCAATATACGCTATGCAGAGGGGTTATTAAAAGTGGTGGTGTCGTAATTTTCGATCTGATATACATACATACATCATGAGCTAAGTGGATACGAAAGAAAAGAGTTGGATTGTTAGAGATTTTCATTTAAAACTTTATAGAATTATACAAGAATACTAACTTTGTAATAGAAAATAAAAACCAGAAGAGCATCTTTAACTTTACTATTCATTTCGTCATATAATTCTTTAATACAAGCTGCTAGGAACAAGATTTTTATCAGATAAATCATCGCTCAAGTTAATTGATATTCAGTTTTTTTTTACGTTTCAGGAAACTTCTACTTCGGTTTGTTTAGACAGAATTAAAGTTGAAGCTTTGCACAAAATCTGACATAATTTACTGGAACTACGCGGTCAAAACCCCATTCGGAAAATTGGACCGATATCATATTTTAATTCAGAAGAAATAATCAGAATCACATGTTTCTCTTTCTGAGATAAAAAAAGTTTCTTGTCTGTCCCTCGTTAAGCCTAACCTAAGCAAGATATCAAGGCAAGTATTTATGTTTCTAAATATACGCGCTGGATTATTAATTCAACACTATTATTATATTAAATCCAAAAATTTGAGTCTTTGAGCGATATCAACATTTCTCAAGGTATTTTCACCTTCGTCAATTATCTCTGTACAAATTATTAACATAACTGAATTTATTATGCGTAATAGGCTAGTACTAACTTATCATTAAAAACAAACACAGAACGTAGATCTGTACGTATTTAAACACATAATCAAAATATACAAGCGCCTTATATCACAATTCACACGAGGTTACAAATCTAAATATTGACAGATGCTGTTGTTAACTTCCCGCAATTAATTCAAAATTGAACTTCTTCCAAAATTATAATTATAAGATAAGCATTAAATTAATTTACTTTGACTCGTGAGACTCGTAAACAAATGGCAGGTAATGCCGCATTTTTTGACAAGACACCGCTTTAGGATTCTGTTTTGTGTTCGCGATACATTTACATACTATTTACGTGCGTACGTGATTATTTTTATAATACATAACGAGCTGTTTCACTAAAGAGAGAACGTGCATCAAATGACGATATTATATGTAGATTGAAAGATGAGCAAGTTGGCGGTATGCAAGACGGATTTTGTATGACAATGTGCGGGTAGAAAAAGTGAAAGTACAGATTCCGAGCTCGCCTCACACATTCTATATATTCATGATTTAAACATCGGCAAGAAGAGCCCAACGCCTACAGCAACCCAATGCAATGTAGCGGTATAGTCTTCTTCTCCTCGTATATAACCTTGCATGGAATGACTTCGTAGTCTCGTTCTTGTTGTGCTAACTATACAGAGCCGGAATGCGCAACATTTTAATACTGTTAGAATATGTAAGAGATTAAAATCTATCTAGTATACCATAATTAATATATCTATTTTGTGACCTTTACCACCACCTTTACCAATTTATTCCAGAACATATAATATTATGTTTTTAGTATGCATGCATCATAAACCAATTAAAACACACTCATAAGCGTGCATAATCGAGCCTTTATCGCACGGCGTGCGTATAAAGGTTGCTTGGTAACAGCCAATCCCAAGCGTTTAATAGTCCAGTGAAATGTCAGGAAATGTCAAATGACATATAGGTACATGTCATGATAAATTATTGATTTGATTTCTTCTAATTAAAATTATTGTTGCATTTATACTAAAAAATATCATATTTCCATAATTTTTTAAAGCAAACCCACTTTCGCGTCGTGGCTTTAATCTCGTTACTCGTGCTTTAAAAGCTTGATTATGCAAATATAATATACTATTTCGTTAATAAGACTATTTCAGTAGAAGAAATTGACATTTAATATGTGTCAAAATACTAATAATATAATATATCTAATAATAATATTTTAAACCCTTTCATGGTAGAAATATGTACACATACACAAAAATGTTTATATATATGTTTACAAGTTCTATTACAAGAAATACAATACATACAATACAATTTAGACAATGAATTTTTCTAATTGCAAACCTATCCCACTGGCGAATCATTATATCTGCCCTCTTTACTAAATATTATTTTAAACTACAAGGGGCTTCCAGATCTACCTATTGTTCGATAGTGATTCGTCCGAAACAGCAGGCTCAGTGAAATTAGACATAGCCACTGATATAACAAAACTTCAACAATAACTAGACATGTTTAGTTTACTTGGTAGCACAAGTTTACAGCAAAAAAGCAGCAGAGATCAAAGTTGCTAAATATTGCTTTTGAAGACATTGAAGAAGCATCTGTTGACTCTAGTTTTGTATCTTGTGAAGCTCAAGATTGTAGACCCGTGAAAGATATTCTTCTTTTATTTTCTCCAGTTTATCGGTAAGTTGCTGTTCTTAAAAAACAATGCCTTGAAAGTGTATGAATAATGATAATTTTAACATTTTTGGAGAATTCACGTTTGTCTTATATAAGAGAAATATCGCTCCACTTGTAAGAATCGTCTAAAAATTATACTTTTTGCGTGAAAATTCTCTTCAACTCTTCATCAGTAGCTAAAAAGAAAGAAGTACACCATGAAATTTGGTGTGCCCATGATGTGAAGGGAGATTATGGAGCTTGTAAATAACTGCTATTTTGCTTCGTATTTCTCATAGTTGAAGATATTTCATTTCCACCAGAATCGTATTTACGTGAGACTATAGAAAAAGAGAATACAATTGAAGTTTATGATGATGCAAAGCCATCAACATCTACAGATCCATATTTGATTCCAGTAACAAATGACCTAAATCCCTATATAATAACTCATATTGAACTTAATGACCTAGTACGTTAACTTGAATTGTTAAATATAAAATCTAAACTGCTGAGATCCAAATTACAGCAACGAAATCTTCTGGAAGACAACTTTTGAGTGAGTATTTTTTTTCGTGATCAACATTTGCAATCATTCTTTAAAATGGATGGTCTTTTGTAACGATGTAAATAGGCTTTTCTTAAGAGTTACTAGATTAGATTAGATTAGATTAGATTTGTGGGCAGTGGCACTGCTGCCTTTAGTCACCGCGACCTACAGGGATCTATTGTAACATTGCCCTTCTGGTTGTTAGACTAATTGGAGGCTTTTGATAAACCTTAGAATTAGCCTGGGATTTCCGTCCCGGATGTCAGTAGGCGTTAGAAATGGCCTACTGAAGTGTTGTTGTCGTGTGTGACTAGCAGCAACACAGTTACACAAAATGTGTTCTGACGTCTCTAGATCTTCTTGACATAGACGGCAGATTTGATCTTCAGCTTTGCCGAGTTTATGTAGGTGATATTTCAGGGCCACGTGACCTGTCAGAAAGCCTGCCATCAGTCTAAGGTCCCCTTTGCTGAAAGATAGCAGCGACTGTGATGTCTTAGGCGATCCGGATAACAGTGCCTTCGCCTGCGTTTGTCCTGGCGTATTCAGCCAGTGGGAGACCTTCCTGTTGACCTCCCATTTGTTGACTACTTGTTTTAGGTGGCTTTTTTGCAGCCCACAACAGGGATAGGGTCCAATGAAAGGCATTTTCGCTGTCTCTTTGGCAAGCTTATCTGCCTTTTCTTTCCCTTCGATCCCTTGATGGCTTGGGACCCACTGAAGGGTTACGTGGTTATTGCGCCCCAATTGCCTTAAATTGCATATACATTCATGCAACAGACTGGACTCGTACGTGTAGGAGTAAGAGTTACTAATATCAGCTACTAACCAAGTGAATGGTAATTCTTCCTACACTTTTGCAAGACGACCCTCTGTTTCTATAGGGTATGCAAGAAGGATGAAAGAAAGCTATGAAAATATAACCCACCTTCTACTAAAAATCAACTATGAATAACACAAATGGCAGCTCTGTGGCCATTTGAAAGTGTGGCTATAGTGCTTGAACTTCAACTAGGTTGTAAAAAGTACTGTTATTTTAACTGTGAGTGAGCAGAGCATCAAATTTTAAAATAAATGAATGACCATGAAGAACGCCATTGGAACTTGGATCAAAGAACGTTATAAGTGCATCTCCTATTGACCGCAATTCGATTATACGATCAGCTTTGCACATAAAATTAGATCTCATGAACAATTTTGTGAATCCCATGAACCGTTACGACACTAAATGAAGAAAAGTTTCAGCATTTAAGTTCTCAAGCTCTTCCAAGATACACACTATGATGGCATACTGTGTGGTGTTGAAAACGAAGTTTAACACTTTTAAGATGGTAGCAACTATTTTTTTTGGTAGAGCATAGGGTGTCATGTTATGAAAATATCAACATATCTTTAGTATAACACATTTCTTACATTTCGTACATAATTTTTTTTTCTGGAACAATTATGTCTCTAAAAGCGTTGAGCAGATTATACATATGTTCTTATTTTAATATTATGAGAAGAAAAGGGGCATGAAGCTTAATACACCCGAAATAAAGGTGATGATGATAGTAAGCGAAAAACAAATACACCTCCCCTGATAAGATAAAGAGTTCTAATAGATAAAGAAAATACACTATTTGTACAGCATAACTGACATCAAAGGAATTAACGATATTGAAATAAGTAATAGATGCAAAAGCAAATAACGTATGCTATGCAATGAATAAAGAATTGCTAAATAAAGGGAAATATTAAGAATATTTAAGACAATATATAGACCTATACTTACTTATGAATGCAAATCTTGGCTTTTAAATCAACACCAAAAGAAAAATATTGAATATTGTGGTGAATATCGTTCCTTAATTGTTGGGACTTGTATCTGAAGTCCGACATGTGCGAAATAAAGTCCATACTAACATGTGAAACAGAAATGCAAAATATATTAATTCGACATGTCAGTTATGCTAGAAGCGGAACTCGATGTGTTAACCACGTTAAATGCAAGAACGTTCTGACGAGAACAGACTGGTCACCTTCAATTTGATTTGATTTATTTTTGTGCTGTATATATGTCGCACAATGATCATATGGCCAAAAATTAGCTATATACATACTTTGCTTCTAAGTCTTCCATCAACATTGTACACTCTTCAGTGAGTCAATTGCACAATTTTTCAGTTTCGATATCAGTTCCAATATTTTTTTCTGTGAGACTTCGGTAATTTTTACTGTCCTTCTTTCTCTTTAGTAAATTGGGACGAATTTTCTCACTGACGAATCAATATTTTACTTAAGAAATGTTACTACGTTTAACATTTAAATTATTTCTTGTAGCATTCTATGCACTACGTTGTGTAAACATCTTCGACATCTCTTGAGCCAATAAAATTGGATGTATTCTTGTCTATTAATGCTGAAAATAAATTGCAGCAGTATTTGGAGTCAAATGTAGGTATAATTCTGCAAGTAAGTGCCGCAATTAATGTCGCAGGTTACTTGCTAATAAACGGGGCAACTTTACAAAATTTCATAAAGCAATGAGAATTCGACTAGTGGGGGCATTTACAAATGATATGCAGTGAAGTTCCAATGAAAAAATGTCGAAAGTAAAAATATAAAAGGAAAAGAGACGGAGGAAGCCGGAGCAAAACATGGGATAATGTGGGCCAAATCATAAACAAAAGAAGGATGACATGAACAGAAGCAAAACAGAAGAAGAAATGACGTATATCGCGATAGCCAATTTGAGTGCAACAGGTTTATTGGTTATAAACATATAGCAGTATTATACAAAAAAAATGTAAAGAGATCCTGGTTTAAGAGATTGTAAAAATGTTCACCATGAAACATTAGTAAGCATTGAAGAATAAAGATTAGAATGATTTTTGCAACGGCTTTACAGATTTAAAACAACGATATAGAGAAAACCGAGACCAACGCTGAGAAGAATTGGGTTTATGTCACAGTAGAAAGAAAAAGACATTTCGTTGGAAAGACTTGATATTGAGGAGGTTTCTAACCACTACACATTTCAAAAGGATGGAGCACCCGCTCAGGCTTCTAAAAGATCAGATTAAGAAATGTTGGATAGAAGTTCCTCAAGACATAATTTAACGTTCAATTGAACGATGACGCCGACGACTACAAGCAGTAACTGACAATCGCGAAAGATATATTCGCACAGACTTTCTATAATGTTATAGTATTCTTTATTTCTAGTGTTACTTGTATTCTTTTATATTAGATTCTAATTCCCCACTTTTTTTTTATTATATACCTTAAAATAACATATAACATAAGTCCCAAAATAATAAAAAAAACAATGAACTTATAATAAATGCAGCTACTAATCGCAGCGAAATTACTGCACTTACATTTCTGGACTATTCTAAAGCTTTTGACACGATCAATCATCAGGTACTTTGCTGTAAACAAGCTTACCTTGGGCTAGATTTAACTTCGGTCAATTTAATCAGATCGCTTCTCTCCAGTAGCACACATAGTGCCATTATTGAAGGTGGTGAATTCTACGTTTCCTGGAGTTGTCTCCTCTGGCGTTCCGCAGGGCTCTGTTCTCGGTCCACTACTATTTTCCATATACATACACTGCAGACCAGTCCAATATTGTTCGAACATGTAAGGCACATCGTTATGCGGATGATACTCAAGTTTGTGTTAGTTTTCCCATACGTGATCTCCTACTTTATGAACGCTTCATCAATGATCTTCATGAACTAGCTCGAGCTGACAAAACGCATTGTTTAACTATTAACTCCCCAAACAGTTCTGTTGTTTCC
Source organism: Holotrichia oblita (assembly GCA_023690525.1). NCBI lineage: Eukaryota > Metazoa > Arthropoda > Insecta > Coleoptera > Scarabaeidae > Holotrichia > Holotrichia oblita. Next base: position 25,096,525 of record CM043022.1, read on the forward strand.
TTTGATCATCCAAAGATCAGCAGAGGATGGACAGTATCTCCTTGCAGGTGATTAATAACATTGCCACACCACTCAATGTAACTAAGAGCGTAAGCTTTCTGATTGACTCAGACCATAGATTTACATGAAATTACTCACATCAAATTCAACGTTTATAAATGAAATCGTGCGCTGCTTTTCAAAGTTTCTTATCTTGTTTTATTAAAGGTATGCTTTGCGATAGTTTCGTCCTGTCTCTCTTCAATTACTGTGTTGTTGTCTATAGCCCGTGCATTGACTAGTCCGCTTCCTACAGGATCTAGAAGGTTCAGAAAGCATGCTTGCGGTTTATATTTAATCTTCGACGATGTGATCATGTTATGCCTACATTCAATAGGAGGGAGTTGGTTGAGGATGGCTAATAGGAGATCACTCCATTTCACCTTTTTTGCTCGTCGCATTATTTGCATTAGATCTCCAGCTTATCTTTATGAATTATTGACGCCCAGGTATCATATGCATACTAAAGCAGTTCTCTTCATTGACAGACTAACAGTCCCGTTGCATTCTTCAACGATTTTCAAAAGAGCGGTTTTGGTATGGGAAAAATAAATAATACCGATATCCACTTCGTTTACAGAAATCGTATAATAAACATTTATTATTAACGTTTGTTGTTATTAAATCATTGTTGCAAACGTTCATTATACATTAATAAATACAGTAAACGTGATTTATACGAATAACGTATAAAATATAGGTTTAAGAAACAAATAATAAATACTTTACGATAAATATGCCATTCTAAAATTAAATATTTATTATGCCATAGTAATCATTTATTTCAAAACACAACTAATTTAATAAATTTTCTCAAATTGCCTTTAATTAGTCTCATGTCAATAAATTAACAATAATTCTATCCGAGATATAAATAAAGTAAGGATTAGACTTCGGAAATAAGATATAATATTGTATCAGTCAATTAACACCGTTTATATTACGTTTTGGAGTAAATTAATTTCTTAGATTTACGTTAATTTATTTACTAATATAAAAGTTGAACACGCCGAATTAAATAGACTTAAATCAAAATAATTAGAATATTTAAAGAAACAAAATAGAAAACCTGTAAGAGGCATTAAAGCATGACCTAAAGGCACTCCACTTGATTAATTTTTCATACAAACTCTCTTAACTTCCTAGCTCGCTGATGTATGAGAGTCTACTAAACTTTAAAACGCTCGAACGGATTTTACTGATTCAGCGATAATATTATAACTACTAACTTTTAAGAGGCGGAATTTCATTCATGTGACTTAGTCCTACACTGGCAGTCGGTTTATATCCTCAGGCTTTCTGCGGTGATGGCAACGGCGTCGTGTCGTGTTGTTGATCGTCGTTGGCTGCTAGATGCTCAGTCAGCGGGCTCGGGGAATCTTTAGAAAGGTGAGGAGGTTCTTCGGTTCGCGATCGAACGACCACAACCAGTTACATAGAAATCCTATACCGGGTTCGTACGGTCAACTCGGCTCGCCGCAACAGCTATTCTTTTATAAAGTATCGTCACATATACAACACAAGGAAGAACATAAGAAGTATACGTGCATGCAGTGTTCGAATTCGGTGTGTTAGTTATTCTATAGTTCGCTTTTCGTTCCGGTTTTTTTTTTTTGCTGCGGCATTCGCAAAACTTTACGTTAGTTCTGCTTTTGTTTTTGATAAGTTCGGAGGGTTTATTCGAGAGCATCTTTCGAGTTCGGTTGTGGTTTCTTTTTCTTCTTCACTGTCGCGTGTGTATTATACGTCAAGTTCTATGTGAACCGATGTTATTACTTCGATTTGCTGTCGGCCTTGTTTTTATTGGATAACGGAAGTCTCCGGTGCAAGAACCCGGCGTGTCCTTTAATATAGGGATATCTGACAGGAAATTCCAGTTTTTTTGCGAGATCTTTCACAGACTACTGGTAGGTCATTATTTGATCTTTACAATTATTACAATAAATTGTGGCTTTTTTAACTGTATACTGTAGATTATCAACTATATTTAATCGATCATTTATTACGGTTTTAAAGGTTTATTATTATTTAACGTTAAAGCTTTATGAACTTTAAATCTCTCGAATTAATAATTAAATTTTTTGAATCTTAAAAAATTAAATTTTGCCAACAAAGGCAAAAATATTTGCGTTTTACAATCTGTAGAAATATTTCAAGTCTGCAATAATTTCATAATTTCACTCCTTAACAATCAAACCGATCTGATATGTATACGCACCCCTGTTTTTGTGTTTTACATAGGTCTATTTTTACGACGCTGTAAATCCATTGAATCTCTTTGTAATATGCTTTCTCTTAGGACGGTTTTTACCTTCTCCCTGCCTTTTAATTTATAAGTCTAATGTTCGTTAATAAATAAGTTAGTTGAAACTGCGGTTAATTACATAATTTTATTGAATATAGTGATATAACAAATTAACAAATGTTTTAGTTATTTTATTTGAATTATTAGTTTGTATTGATTATAATTAAATAAGTCACGGATGGTTTCCTTGCTTTCGAACGATTAAATCGGCTTTATAGAACACCCTATCTGAAGGATATGTACTTACGTAAGTGGGAAGAATACTTAAAATCTCTCTTTCTCTCTCTCTCTATTCTGGAATGTTCTATTATTGGAACATAATTATAGCGGATGTTCCAATAAAAATTTATTTAAAAAAATCCGCAACATAAATTGTGATGGCTAAATAAATGTCATGTTGAAGTATTCTCATTTACAAAATGAGGAGCTATTTCCTCAATCAAAGTTTATTAATTAACACATTATCAACATGGAGCATATTTTACGATCACGAACCGTAGATTATGTTCTCATTTCTGCAGACACAATCGTATTACTGGTTAGGTAAATTCGCAATTTGGAGCAAAAATCTGGAGGAAACGATCTTCTTTATCGCCCTTGGCTGTTCACAAAAAAATATACCCGCATACACCTCCATACGGTATCATTGTCAACAAGAAGCTGGGCTTCTAACAACGTTTCATCAGATTGTGCATATAGATCTTCACCTCAAAGCCAGCAAGATCTAATTGAGCTTTTGAAGAGCCAGGTTTAAAAGAGCAATTCTATACCAAAAGAAAGAAACATTAGATCATTAAAGTACAGCGGACATCATGCTACAATGTATTGCTGAATTTTGTTAAAATAGTGAACCCCTACGAACCATTTGCCAAATTGTACACTTCAGACTTTAAACTTTAAAATTTCAGTAATCCAAATAATCATTTAGACGTTGATGACCTTCCAGAAATACACCAAATGGATATTATCAACCCAAAACTATTGTCACTTCTAACTTGTTTCTCTCTCTATCTATTTCCTTCGTCTTTATTGTTTATCCCAGTGGCATGACATGGAGTCGTTAAACTTGCATATGCGTTTTGATAGTTTTTTGAGATGATTGACAGAATTGTTTTGTAGGAACTTATACTGTTTTTAATATCAATACGGCATTAAATACATGTTGGATTCAAGGTTGGAGGTTTTTTCCACATTAATTACTAAATTACTTACTAAAAGAATATTGTTTGGTTTTTTCCACATTAATTACTAAATTATTGCAGTGTGTGGTAAGTGAACTTACATACATATTTATATTGCGAATATTTACTAGATACATACATATATTCTCTTACTTATCCAGTTTTGCCTTATCGGATCGTTTACTAAATCAATTAATATTTTTTCTCCTGACAAGCTTTTAAGTCAGTAGCAGATTTAATAAACTACATACTTTTATTTATAATGACTTGCTACCTATTATTTGATGTGTTCTGAACTATTATTATTATTAATCATTGGCATATATAATGGTTGTAGTGTACTTCTGTTATATCTTCAAAATGTATTTTTTGTGGGGACGGGTTGTAGGAGTGACTCGTTGGCGGTTTCTTTTATAAGGACTCGCGAGGGGAACCCCGGAGGTGCCAAATTGCGTTTTTTTGCGCAAGAGGGTCACCTGGATCAAGATGGAGTGTGTTCAGGATTAATTAACATAAAAAAAAAAAAGATCCAGCATTCAAATGTCGTATTCGCTTCCTCACACATTAACATACTACACTACGTAATTTCATTATAATAGGCGGGCCTTGATTGTCCAATAATTCTTCAATAAATAAATAAAAAAACGATTTTGGTGTTCTGGCCAAACAAATAACTGTCGTTTACTTCGGGTTCGTCATCATCATCAGTATTCTCAAGAACCGTATTTGAATCAGCGAAACTGGCTCTCACTTAATCATATTACGTAATTAATCATCGTATTCATTTTTTAAATTTTCTTCTTGGATATCGACACTAGGTCCATGATCTTCAAAAATTAATCAACCACCCTTTTGAATGCCGTTTAGGTTACAATAAATCTGTAAATGATTTCATACACTAAAAATTGAAAAACATGTTAAGCTGTTACGTGTAATAAAACTGTTTTAAGGACAGAAGTACTAAAATTAATGTTTGTTATAATTAAATAATAAATAGAATACATACAAAATGCAACTGATGTACATAATCTATAAATTGCAATCACTGCAATCAAAGCTAGATCATATCCGAATAGAAGTTAGTCCCTAAAATATGGTTAATTTTGATCTATTCATTGGTTTATACTAAAAAAAAATGGTGTAAGAAATGCCAATCTGGCATCAGTTTAGGAGTAACTTCGGCAGGTTATTAAAATTGATTCATTGCCAATCTAAACTTGAACGTTTGATAGCAAATTTATCTGCATCTGCTCTAAATATTTTAAAATGTAAGCAATAAAAAGCATACTTTTAAATGTACTATTATTGTCAGAATTATAATCCTTTTTAGACAAGTATAAAAAAAGTTTAAAGGAATTACTCTCTTCATTGCAAAATTCACACATCAATGCATCTGCTACACTAACTATAGTAACTTTTCTGAAGCAAATTGAACAAAAAATATTATTACACTTCACACCTTTTTCCATAATGTCTTGGCATTTTTTCCGACTTGATAATGTAATGAAGGAGAATTACTATGAAATCAAGAAAGACGATATGTTTTCATAGATATGCAAAGGTGTCAATTGGGGTGTTTAAATTTTCAACAAAATTCACACAAACTCGTACAATTATACTCATGCAAATTTACTCTTGGCGAATGTGCATAAAAAAACAAAATTAGCTATTAAACGTTTTGGCAAAAATTCTCAAAATAGCTACTATTCTTTGTATAAAACTAACTGTTCTTTACTTCATTTACATATAAAAGTATCCTTAATTTATATTCACAGAACGACAGCCAATCATTATTACAACTCTTCACTTTTCATCCTTAGACGTGGCCAGAATTGTAATGAAATGCCTCTCACACAGAGCTAATAACTGGAAACAACTAACATGTTAACATATCGCTTAGATGTTTTGTGTTAACATTATAAAAGTTATTCCACTTTATATATTGTTTAGATAATTTTATTCAAAAGATCATTATATAGATATGTAGAGTTACTCAAAAATTCCTTAGCTAATATGCTTGAATAAATGTAGGAAATAGGTATTTAACGTTTGTGTATTATTCAAAAGTGCCATAAAAAATAATGGCACTATAAGTCGTTCTTATTTCTCTTACTTCATTTTATAGATTCATAAATAATTTTAAATTACGAGCGCGGCAAAGTTAGTGATGCATCCGTTCTATTTTTTAACTACACAGTAAAACTTTTACAGTCCTAAAATCACTAGCTACGAGTAATTTAATCCCTTTTAGCTACTGGAGCACGGTCCTTGTAAACAGCGAAACTAAAATTTCTCTTTTACTGCTGGTTAAATTTAATTTCATGCTTCTACTACTACCTATATATACAGGAAAAACATTCATAATATATTCTCTAACTGTATATTTAAAGTTTATTTTAGTAATAAAGTAGCATTCTACTAATGGAAAATTTAGTACAACAAGGTTCGCCGGTTTAATTTTGGAAGTTTCAGCCATCCGTTATAAGTAATTACGATGAAATTACAGGCAATTCGCTAAATATATGCCATTTCGTGATATTTCCCATTAACAAGACGTTAAGTAAAACACGGTTCAAGTTTAACCGAGCGTATATATTAACCAATTAAGTGACCTTTTTTTTCGTAGATACTGGGCTGAGATATCAACCATTTCCTTGGAAATATTTATTATTTCCATTAGAACTTATTATGATAATTTTCTGCCCGTTTTGTAGTATTAAAAATCTAGACAGGATAGAGTGCATCATCTGACCTTAAGAATTATTTCCTCGAATAATCACTTCTTGCTTCTCGTAAAGAATGATAATGATTCGCAGAAATAACTTGTTATTTGTTATATACATACATATATATGTATACGAGTACGGTAGACATCATCTATGTACTTAATACAAAACACATACAGTAATGGCATTGCAGTTTATTTTTAGATTATTGGAGGATCGGATCTGTTTTACATTTGCAATGATGAAAACTGTTATCGATTCCTGTGAAAGCAGCTATACTGTATATTCCAAACAGATGAGAGAATACATTGGAAACGATTCTGGATGCCATGTAATATTTATTTTAAGGTTTTAGGCGATTTTAAGATGACAGGCATTTTATTCAGAATGCAACAGAGCTTTACGAAATTCAATTATTTAATTTATTTTTTTGATTACCACACTACACAATACAGTTGGAGAAAAAATATTGTTACCAGTACTTTAGTGTTAGCTGGCAGTACATGAACTTGGGCAATTTTTTCATGTATGTAAGGAATTATAAATATTAATATACTTTATTTTAGAGTTCACGCTTATTAGCGAACCATTTAAGCGATGAAGATTTTCGTAGAATATCGTAAACACTCGTTTTGAAATAAAGTAAAAAATAAGAAATAATGATATTACATAATACTATTGATATACTACTAACAAAATTGTCAATACAAGAAAATATGGATATATGGAGCAGCAGATGTTCACAATTGGAATAATCTCTGGTGACGAAACGGTCGAAGTGCGCAAGTCGCGTCCCCACTATCATTGAAAACATTCTCCCCTGGTAGGTTGCATGGTAGTGGAATAGAGAACGTACACACCTTATAAGAGCTAAAATACTGAATGCTATGCTAATTTACTTCAATATTCGGTATCATGATATGTTAACTATATCCTACATGCGTGCGTTGAGAAGTGGAGTAGGGGTTCTGACTTTCTCCTACCGTTTCGTCACCAGAGATTATTCCTGTATACAAATAGTCAAACATGGCATGATGTACATAAACATGCAAGGAATTCTGGGTTTGACAGCTCCTATTCTTTCAGCTTCACTTCCTCTTGAGATATTGTTCTGGTTCTCTAGTGGTGATGGAGCGGCTTGTTAGAGTCTTTTAGTGGACTTCCTTCATTAATGAATATCTGAAATCAGAAAATCAGAATGAAGTATTAGTTTTGGTTCTATTACTGCGTCACGTTAACCGGAGCGTTTTCGTCGTTGTGTGGTACTTGGTGGACCCATTGATTTTTGCGTATAGTCAATACAATAAATTTTTCTAAATAATGATTATATTTTTTAACAAGACAACTGTCCAGTGCATACGTCACACATCGTTACGCAATGGCTTAGACAACATAGTGTTGACGTTTTACTTTGCCCATCGAATACTGATAAACAAAACAGCATGACGGGACCAGATAGACTCACTTCTCGGTCATTTAGGTGGCACTAATGGAATAGGGTACATACCAATAAAAACTGAAGCTTGTAAAAGTTACTCCAATATATTGAAACGGTAACTCCTATAGTATAAACTACTACAGACTTGTATCGCTTTTAAGTGTAATACACAAAATCCTAGAAGGGGCGTAAACAAAATTGAGATTTTAGTGGCATAAATGACATAACTTTAGAAAGGGTAAGTCCACAGCAACAGCTGCATATAAATATATCCCATAAATGTATGACGAAATGGAAATTAAGAAGCAAGTAGCTGGAATATCATCAATGGAAATATTCTTAAACTTATAATTTCATTTTCATCAAATAAAAAACTTGTAATGGATTAATTAATTAGAAAGAAAAACTCGTTTCACAAAATAATGTAATGGAATAACACTGCATCTGATCAATAAAACATCGATATTATTGTAGCAGAATTATCAGTATTGGAGCCAACTACGTTTTTAGTATTCATAAACGACTTTCCAGATCATATCAAAGCAGCTGGCCTTCTACTGAATTATTCTTAGGCGGCAGTAACAAGAGGAGCCTTTGGAAAACTAGAACAGAAGATTGAAAGGGTGAAGGGAGATATTAGTGAATGGTGCAGCAGGAACAGAATATGTAAATGAAAGACTTGAATGAAAAAACCATAGTTATATATATGGCAAACTCAACAGTGCCTACTTTGCCATGATACTACGAGAATAACTATTCTCGTAGTATCATGCTACTTTGCTTTCACCAAATTGAACTTTAAATAATAAGTACCCCTCGTAAATCTACTATACCTTAACTTAAGCTCACCTAGTGTTTACGATCTTATTAGGGGATGGTTTGGCAATTCAATTTTAGATTTTGGCAAAGAAAATAATAATTAAACCAGTTTCTATAATAGACATAAAAAAATTACTTCAAAGTGGAGTCTCGTAGACTTTCCGAACACCAGAAAACTTGAATGACAAGTAAAATAGAAATGTCAACTATGTATTGAAATTCCATTCGAATTTTTAAAACAAATAAAACGACGAGTTTGGTATAATGGGAGGGCAGCCAAAAAATAAAAAAGACTTTTACAAAAGCTCAGACATTAAAAAAGAGTAAAATTCTAAAATTTTTTGGCTGCCGCCCATTATACCGAACCAAGCCCGCAGCTAAGGTACGAATTTGCTGCGCGCAATAATAAAAAATGCGCCCTGTAAATAAATATTTGATTAAGTATACCTCATATCATACCAATAGAACACATGTAGTAAATAAGGTAGGTAAATCATATTCTTAATTATATTAAAAAACATATAAAATACAAAATTAAAGATAAAAAGGTAAATTAAAATTAATTACAATTGTACAGTTTTGCTAATAATTAACTTATTAAACAAATATTACGTATTTATGGTGATGTTTTATTTATTCTATTGCTGTGACAAAAACAATGTCAATCTCAAAATCTCAGCAAATGTATATAATTGGACATTATGATTTTTATGACACTCACCTGCGCATAAAATAATTATCATGCTTTTCCTTTAAGAACAAACCATTAATATAAGTACTTGCCGCTTGTTTGTCTCAAAAATGCGTGCAAACGTAGAAAAGTGATTGATTTCTTTATTTGAAAATGACGGCTATTACCAACTAAACGTTATTTATCATAATTTCTAATTAATTTAATTTAAAAAAAAAGCTTTTATGGAGTTTTTAAAAATAAAATAAAACGTCTTATTCCATAAGAAAAAACTCACCGTATGCTCTTTGAATGACCTTGTATAATGTAAAATATTAAACTATTTCTTATATTAAACAATTTTACACCCTAGGGAAGTTATATTCATATTTGAATTTTTTAATAATAGAGTTAAATTCTCCTCATTTAAACTCCTTGAAACTGTATTTCTGTTTACATTAAATCGAGTTCCAGTATGTCACAAAAACGACTGTAAACTTTTTTTTTGCTAATACGTCGCCCGTAACATTATTAGTTTAAACCTGTGCACAAAGCAGTTGGATTTTAGACGGGATGTGGCAAAGATGCTTTCGATATTCATTTAATTTAATACAAATTGTAAAAGTGATAAAAATGAACATTTTTTTAATTAACTTAAAACTGTGTGAAAATTAGTGCAGTGTTACGTCATACCAAAGAGTGATCTAAGGTAGGTCAAATTATTATTTCTGCAGAACATTTATAAAAATATTTCCTTTGTTTAATTGCTTGAAAACAGTGTTATATCCAAAAATTTTTAATTCGTTTTTACATTAAATAAACACTACAACATGTGGCTAAATGGATCCGTAATTCTAATTTTGAATTTTAATCCGTGCAAATTACTTATATTGAGGTATGAGGTATGCCCTTCAAGCGTATTAGGTACATATTGAGTAATAAATATGTCTTCACTTTTATGGAATTTTTAAAAATAAAATAAGATTTGTTATTCCATTAAAAAACTTTTAATAATAGAGTTATACTCTGGTCATTTAAACTTCTTGAAACTGTATTTTTGATGTTTACATTAAATCGAGTAGCAGTATATCACAAAAACGATTTCAAACTTTTTGTGGTGATGCGTCACCCTATAACGGTGTTGGCGTACACAATGCAGAAAGCATTTAGATTTTAGGTGCGATTTGGTTAAGATGATGGTGAAAAGGTGTAGGGGTGATAAAGTTAAAATTTGTTTTAATTAATGTAAAATAGCGTGAAAATTAATAGAGTGTTATATAATTATACTATAGTGTCATTTAACTTGGTAAGTCAAATTATAGTTTTTATAATTACTATAATTTCCAAAAATTTTATTATTATGCCTGCTTTCTTTCAATTCGTCTTGCATTAAAAATTTGGAATTTATTTAATATTAAAAATACAAATAGCTTTTCTATTTGCAAATTCATTGATAACATCACTAAAATTATTATAATATACTATAATAATTATAGCTAGATTTGACAAATGACTCTAAGACATTGCACCCCGTAAATAGTTTTTTATAATTATGTTTGGTGTACTCGAAACATGATTAAACTGAGTATTAACAAGTGTGCTGTGGTGACATATACCACAAAAAAACCAGTCGTTGGTTTTTCCGTATTCCATTGATCAGCTCGCCATACCGAGACAAGTAAAAATACGAGACCTGGGTGATTTATTTGATCAACGACTACAGTTTTCCGATCATATTTCTGCAATATGTTCTTCTGCCTCGCGCTCGCTTAACTTTATAATCAGATCCTGCCGCGCATTCTCGAATTTGAGTACTTTGAAAACACTTTTCTTCACCTTGGTGCGTCCGAGGCTCGAATATGCTTCTATAATCTGGTATCCTTGTTACCTTTACCAAAATTTACTATTAGAGAGAGTGCAGAGGAGGTTTCTTAAGTATTTAACTTTCAAGGATTCTGGTGTTTATCCCCCGCGAGGCTGTGATTATGAGGAACTATTAGTCCGGCATAATTTTACTTCGCTGTCCGACCGCAGAGAAATCACCAGCGCCAACTATTTATTGAAATTAATGCACAATACAATCGATGCGCCGAATCTACTCGCTGGTGTGAATATTATTGTTCCCAAATACGACACACGCTCATCGGACACTTTCTCCGTAGCCACAGCGAGAACCAACGTATTCGCCAGAGCGCCTCTTACCCATATGTCAAGGAACGCTAATAAGATTTACCTAGACCCTTTCCATCTACCTATCTCCACGTTACCCCATTGAACTGCATAATCAGTTTGGCTTTCATTTCTTTATATATTCTTTATTTTAATCTGTTTTGTATTATTTCTATCCTGTAGTATTCGATGCATTCATTTATATACCACTGCATTATTTTTTATTGTACTATTGTCCTCTTAGTGGATTTATCTGTTGGGCAATACAGATTATTATTATTATTATTATTATTATTATAACTTTTAATTTAGAAAACGACCTTTCTGCAGTAGCGACAGATACAAGGAGAGTAAGAAGAATTTTGAGAGCTACATATACATAAGTTCGAAAAAGCAAAATCTAAATTATTTGCTACAAAATAATTTAGAATTTTCATAGGCGTTGTGTCCTCACTTACCAGTGATTTTTTTTTATTTCTTCGAACAGCTCTGCACCGTTAATGTCTTTGTCGTTTTCGTCAGTTAAATATATGTCTATATCGAAACAGCTTTTTTAACTATTTCTTGATCAATATTTCTAATATCTAGTAAAACATTAAAAACAATAGCATGCTCTTTCATATGGTTAAATCTTTAAGGTTTACCACTGGTTCATCTGTCGGCTCATATACAAAAAGACATTTTTTTCTTCTAATCCTATTTGTAGAAACTGGTGGAAAATCGTGTCTTCATCAATTTCATTGCTAATAGTTTTTGCCTTTTCCACTAAAATATCAAAATTTTCATCTGCTTCCTGAGTGGAAACAAATTGTATCCAATTTTGTAAAGCGTTAAGACATTTATTTTATTGTTGTAGACGTATTCTTAATGAGTTTACTAACAACGTTTATCTTTTCCAAAAGACAAGGCCATATTGTTAAGGAACAAACGAATTTAAAAGATTTAATTTTTGTAGCCAAAGAATCAGCAATGCGTCATGTATTAGTATCCCCGGACTGATCTGTAGATAATTCCATTAGACTATCATATACTTCGGGTAATTGGAAAAAGAGAGGACTGATAGCTTTTATTCTACTTTCCCAGCGAGTTCCTGATACAGCTTAAATATTAAGAGAACTGATATTTGATTTTTGTATATTCTATCTATATAGAGATTTAAACTTACCTTCGATTATTAATCATCTATACGGTTTTTGCGCTAATTTTGTCTAGTGCACTCACCGAATTATATGCGCTAGCTTGTCTCATTGTTCTTTTAAACAGAAAATAATTGAGTCTATAGCGTGCGCATTTATAATTCTCTTTTTTTGAAAATGTATAATTAACTTCTTAAATTATTCTAACTCATTTGTAGTAATTTAAACTTTATCAAATCGAATCAGTTTCGTGTCACCAAGTACATTACTCACAGCGTTTATTTTATCATTTTGTAATCTAAATGTCACAGACTAAAACAAAAGCTCCCAACCCACACATTGTTAGTACATGTTTAATGTTTAGTCATACAATAGCAGTAACTTTTAATGAGCTTTGTAGTTTTTGTCTAGAAGAATTTGTGGATCGTTTACACGAATTTCGCTTTGATACATTATTTATAATCCTATTCAATTCATTTAAAGACGCGTAATATGGTACTTACAGTTGTAACAATACTACAACAATACAAACACCGTATTATGTTATAATTAGGTGTATCGCTTTTTAAAGATATCCTGACGTAATAATACATTATAAAATTACTTAATATTGTAAAAGTATTTGAAAACAATACAGGTATAAATTACACGGGTTCGTTTAGATTTTAGATTGTGCTTCGAAATTCTCCATCGCATATAATGAAGTTCTAAATCCCATTGTGAAACCACATCAGCAGTAGCGAAGCTTATTTAATCGTATTTAAAGGTGTTAATAGTATTTATTTAACATACTTTCACTTCACCTCAAAAATCTGGGTTCGTCTAATCGGTTTTTGGTATGATTATATGCTTAGATATTGATGCTACGCCGTTACACACATCAAATATAAACTTAACATTCTTCGATTAGTTTTGAGGTTATATATCTACGAGATCGATAATTATTTACGCAATAGAATTTAAAAGTAATGTTGGCGGTAACGGCGTCAAATTATACAATAATGGGTTTATATTTGGTAAAATGATCATTATTACTATAAGTGGTAATAATACATCCTGCATTAATTTAGAAAAGGTACCTAATGGCATATCATTATTGATTGGCTTTATCGTTATATTATTAATGTACATTAAAACTTTATTAGTTATTTGATCTATTTGTTACTGCTTGCAAATATGACAGTCGATACAATGATGAGATATAAATGAAATGTACTATTAACCATATGAGCAAGATTATTGATAAAACAATACAAATAAAACGAACTAAGTGGGCTAAATAAAACCACATAAGGAATTAGCTCGAATATTTTAGGTACATACTAATTTAGACCAAGTTTTGGAACTGGGACATAGATTTTATTTGTTATTTGCTTTTGTTGGCAATTTGCTCTAATTGGTGAGTTAAATGTTTGTCAACGAAATTGTCACTTTTTCGCAATGCTACAAAAAAGTGGTTTTTATTTAAAATATTTTCCCAAATCACTACTTTTACTATTACTAAATATTTAGTGGGTCATTAATATCTTAACTATCAATAATATAGCAGAACCAAATTGTTATCGCTTTCGCCTAGATTTGAATTTATTTCATTTTGATTTTAATGACAGTTTCTTAAGGAGTTCGTTGCTCCTCTCACCCAATATTTGTTATCTATAAACAAGAGAAAGTTCCTATACGTATTCTTATTAATACTGATTAACTCTTTTTTAATTTATTTTTTATCTTGTACGTACGCTTTCATTTTTAAGTAATGTTAAGACGAAAAAACCAATATTATAAACATCACAGAAATGCTTAATTCAACCCCCAATTGCTTTTATAAAGTTAGTAGACCATGTTTTTTTTTTCTTCAAAGAGATGTATAGGGGAAAGTTGCATATATTGAACTAGTTTTGTCACTCTATATTCTAATATATTCGTACCAAATTTGAGAGCTGGCATTCTTAATTGTTGGCATAATAATATAGATTTATTAACATCAAAAATCTAAATATGATAGAAAGTATAATATGAAAAATATCTGCTGCAATTGCCCACTTAATTTGGGCCAATAGGTTGGGGTTCTTTGAACTATAAACTGTTACAAAATAAGGTTACACAGTGAGAGCTAAAAATAAATCAAATTATCAAACTGAAACTGAGAACTCTATTCTAAAAGAAACGTAAGACGTTTGTGCCACGATTTAGTTTCATTTTTTTATCTTTAACTTTTAAATCAATACGACCAAACCCGAAAAAAATGGTCTCACACAAAACTTTCGGTAATAAAAAAAAAGATGTAAAAGATGAACTATTAACAATAAATTCTTGTTCTGAACTGTCTTCGCTCTCCAACTGGTATTTCTAAATTTTCCAAATATTGAAGGCGTTGCTTTTGCTTTTAATTTCTTATCAAGTGGAGCTACGAGGGACCGTTTTTATATTCGCGGAATGAGCGGGTTGTAGGGGGTGATTAGGCGCATTGGGGGCGTGGCCTGTGCCATACGAAGTTTCATTGTTATTAGACAGTTAGTCTTTGAGCTATCGTCAACCAAGTAACATAATCAGGAGTGAAAAGTGAAATATGGAAAAAATCGAATATCGTGCCGTTATAAAGTACCTTACCAGGCAAGGAAAATCAGTCGCGACCATAATGAATGAGATGTCATTGGTTTACGGCGACTCTTGTCCAGGAAAAACCATAGTGTACAAGCGGCATAGTTTATTTAAACAAGGAAGGGAATCCCTTGAAGACGACCCGAGGCCGGGCAGGAGCATTGAGGTGACCACGCCAGCACTTATCCAAAAAGTTGAAAAAACTGTACACAAAGATGCTCGACTAAAGAAGAAACAACTCACAGAAATGATTGGAGTATCGGATACAACAATTTTTAAAATCCTACACGATCATCTCGGCATGTCTAAGGTCAGCGCAAGATGGGTGCCGAGAATGCTCACGCCGCCGCAAGAACAACAGCGCGTAGAGTGTTCGCGTGCATTTTTGGACCTCTGTAATGAAGACAAGCATGGTGTATTGAGTCGAATTGTTACTGGAGACGAAACTTGGGTTCATCATTATGAACCTGAGTCCAAACAAGACTCCATGCAGTGGCATAAAAAGGGCACAGCACCTCCAAAGAAATTTAAAGTGTCACAATCAGCTGGGAAACTCATGGCGACGGTATTTTGGGACTCGGAAGGAATATTCTTGATTGATTATAAAGATAAAGGTGTTTCTATAACCGGAGAATATTACGCTTCAATATTAGAGCGACTAAAAGAAGCCATTAAAGAGAGAAGACGGGGAAAATTGACGAAAGGTGTGCTGCTTTTACACGACAACGCGCCCGTCCACAAGAGCCGCGTTGCGTTAGCTGCCCTGCATAAGGTTGGCTTCGAAATTGTGAATCACCCACCCTACAGCCCAGACCTGGCCCCGAGTGATTATTACCCCTTTCCGAAAATGAAAAAAGAGCTGCGGGGTAAAAAATTTACTGTCGATGATGAAGTTTCGGCGTATTTTGCAGATAAAGAGAAATCATTTTTTTATGAGGGTATAAATAAATTAATTGAAAGATGTGAAAAATGTATCCGTCTTGCAGGTGAATATATTGAAAAAGAAAAATAATTTGGTTTTTTTATTTCCACCCCTTATCCCCCATTCCGCGAATATGAAAACGCTCCCTCG
The DNA here is from genome assembly GCA_023690525.1 of Holotrichia oblita. Taxonomy (NCBI): domain Eukaryota; kingdom Metazoa; phylum Arthropoda; class Insecta; order Coleoptera; family Scarabaeidae; genus Holotrichia; species Holotrichia oblita. Next base: position 25,112,678 of record CM043022.1, read on the forward strand.
TATCTCTTCTAAGTCTTCTTCATAAGGAGTACTTGAGTATCTTAAGTCTTTTTGGCTTTCGGCTGTAATAAATTGTCTGTAGAACTACAGAAACCTGCTTCACGTAATCAGAACAGGTTTTCACTTGGTGTGGTTAAGGCTTTCTAAGGATCAAAATTATGCTCTAGAAACACGTGATGGTTAACAGAGCAAATAGCCATAAAGCTGAGGTTATTTGCTCTGTTGCATTTTCAGCAATCCCAACTGTAGCTACTCCTCCGTATGCTTCTCCAAATAAAGCAACTACATTATATCTAACAAATGGTTTTTCTACATTCTTTTCATCAAGAGGTGGAAAAAAGCATCGTCGAATGGCTACGTGCAGTGCTGGTGTAACTGGGTACTGGAAGTGCATGTAAATTTTTACTCTTAGTAAAAGATATACTGGTGTTTTGTTTTTGTAACCTACATTTTTCTTAAAATGGTACAGCTATTCCACAAATAATTCTGATCTAATATATCCCGTCTCAGAGATAACTATTTTGCTTCCTATTGAAACTCTCTTCGCTAATACTCCAAATTGGTGTTTTCTTTTAAGACTAGTTTGTGGGATTTTTTTTCAACTATTGTAAATCTTCGTTCATTTACATTATATATCATTTAGATATTTATCAGGCTTGTATCAGTCTCGGCTGTCTTCCTATAAAATCATGGCACTACTTTCTTTCTCGTCCTTCTTTCTTCTTCATTTAAACAGTTGTTAAGTTAGTGCATTTTAATTGCATCAAAAGCAAGCTTTCGAATGATTTTTTACTCTCAAGCAAAATGTTTTTCATTCGAAATGTAAAGTGTCAAGCTCTAGATCATCGTCTATTGTTGCACAATACCTTTTTGCCTCTTCGGTTAGCCTTACAATTGCAAAACTAACTGGTTGACTATAAATGTGCAGTCATCACAAGATCCCCCTATTTATAGTTACCATACTTGCCTTCTTTCAACACTTTCTGTGAACAAAAACCTAAATTAGACTGCCGCAAATGTGCAAAATTGAACGATTTGTTAAATTGAGCCGGTCTATTTTAAGTCACTTAAATCACGACGGCTTTGCTCCATTGTAGGGAACTCCATCATTTTGCAATTTCAAGATATTTGAACTAAATTTCCTCAAGAAAATTGGTGTATATTACAGAAAAAGTTAGCCACTTAATCACAAAACACTGCCCATAGAGACCCATTATACTTACGAAATTATGAACGTCACCACTCGACAAAAGACTTTTTTCGCGGCAAACTAGCTTTCAAGTATTTGTTCTCCAACTACCAACTTTGAATATAGGATTGCATTGGACCAAATTAAACCGCCCCTAAACGGGCTACTTTTGCTTGTGTGATTTCCGTAAATATATTTGGACATTTAAGAAAATTTACTAGACATCTACAACGAAAACTTTTCTTTATAAGGATAAATGTAAGCTCATTTGTACACTGCGAAGTACTTTTATTAAGACAGATATCACCCACTTACGTTTCCCCAAATTGTATTCAATTTTACCCTGAACGAACTTAATGTCGGAAAATGTTAGGATTTATATATGGAGTTGAAACATTTAAAATAAGGATAAATAGCTGTTTTAGGATTATTAAATTAGTTTATAAAGCTTCAAGGAGAATTTAAAACGTTTGTATAACTCAACATCAAGCATTACTCTGTCCAGATTACATAAAGAGACCCACTTTATATTATACCTGTTATAGAAGTTTTTATGAAGAACATCATTATAAATGATTTTCTTCAAACTTGACAGATCTAATAATGACTAATGGATCTTAAACTGCAAGTCTTGTTTATTCGTGTTTATTGCATGTTGCATATTGTATTATAATGTATATAAAATAGCTCAGGTATGAATAGCAGAATGACGGTGATTAGTTTGTTAAAGCACTTTCGGGTAACCGTTATGGTTTATATCAGACTTAACTATCGTCACTTAAATCTTTCTGGTCATCTAGGAATATGCTGCCATGAAGAAAGTCCCATTTGCAAACTACTCTTTTTAAAGTTACTTCAACTTGTTTCAACTAACTTTTTCATTGTTGTCAAAGAATTTAAGATTAAAACAGAATTCTAAAGCATTTCTATTTGCCGGGTCGTTATTGGAATAAGCCTTTTATAGTTCTATACTTTACTATAAACAAAAGAACACTGGTAGCTCACAGCTTCCGATTTCCAGGAAGCTGTATAGGTTGGCAGAGTAATTTTGTACAAGATCTACACAAAATTTTTGGCGATGTATTTGCCACATTTAGATTTATGTGATAACTCTCAAGTAATGCTGATAAGACAATTTTTTGAGGAATTTCTACACTAGCTACATTTTTCCTCACATTCAACCTAAAAAAAACCTAAATATAACAATAAATTTCGATGGCCTTCTCTCTTCTAGGTCTGGGTGAGTAATTTTAAGCCTTCCATCTCTGCTAAAACCCTTCAGGTTTTGGAAGTTTGAGGAAGGGTAGGTGGTGGTGTTTGTCTCACGGCATTGTGAGCGCTGATGGCACTTAATCACTATTGAGATGGTCTTAGTCGTTTGCAATGTTGAGAGCAGTTCCGATCATCACTCTGAGCACAGGCCTATCTGGGTCGAGCTCGGCCAAACGGGAAATCAGCGTGTTGCTTGAGGCTCGAGACAGCCGTTCTCTAAAAGGTCTTAGTGATAAGCGCTGTGAGGTGGTCCTTGAGTGCAGGGTCGCCCAGGTCCGCTCTAACTTGACGAACCAAGGTGCATCCACGATCACTTTCAGCATTTTCTTCGAGTGAATTTCTAGTTTATTAAGATGTGTTTTAGCCAGACTCGACCAAGACAGCGACCCGTATGTTATTATGGGGCGAACGAATGTCATATGCATATTAATATTTTTATTTTCAACGAAATGGTGCTTTTTGATGACAGTAGTACCATTGACCTCTCCGCTATGAATTCTTTGATTATCTTCTCGATGTGAGACTTGAATGTTAATTTCTGATCTAATATTACACCGAGGTAAAGAGCCGACTAACTCCATGAGAGTCTCTAATACCGCACAAAGACGTTGTCGTGGGGGACTGCGCTTTTTCGTGAAGCGAACACACTTTAGCTCGTTAAGCTTCTACCTCAATCCCTAGCGACCGATGGCGTCCATTTGACCCTAAAGGCGTCTACACATGATCTCATTCCTGGAAGATGTATATATCGCTGTACCTTCAACGTAAATAGCGAGATTGACTTGTGGGGTCCTGAAAAGTTCATGCATCTAAATTACAATAGTATCTTATAGTTCCAGGGGTGATTATTGATCGTTCGAGTAGCCTATTAATCTGGTGTTTAACATGTGTATATAGATGGTCTGGTTGCAGTATAGCCCCTCTCTACGTTCTCTGTAGTATTCTTTTTTCAATATATTTGAAACTGTTCTAAATAATAAAACTAATAATCGTCAAACAAAGTAATCTACGCGTAATAATCATCACGGCCTCATTAAAGATGAAACAGCTGTGACTGTCCTTTGTAAAATCAGGGCTGCAGCAAACTGTTTTAAATTTCACTTAAGCTACAAAAAGAGAACGAGTTATCTTCGAGAATTGCAATTCATAAATGGGGAACTAACTAATACTATTTTGAGTGAAAGACTTACTATAAAAGACGTACACATGAAACACAATACATTCAATTAGTTCACTTCTATGAATGTCAATCACGTTATTTATGAATGAAGTGCAGTATTTTATACTAGCGTACCAAACTAGCGAGATACAATTACAGAAGTCAGAACATTTGTATAGAACAGAAGGGACCTTGTAATAATTTCCGCTTCAATAGAAAATATCACAAGCACTTTAATCGCAAGATCAGGGCTTCCTCAAGGCTACAACCTTGGACTGTGTTATTATTTATAGTGCATCTTGTCACACTGCGAGCACTTTACGACCAACTTGAGTAATTTTATACTTACGTAAGGAATGTAGGTGTTTCATTTACACGCAATCAATGTTAAATTATCTACTTACTATTCGTAAAATGGCTGCTACCTAGTATGTGAACTTGAACATTTGTAACTACAACTTTCCGCGATAGAAATCAGGAAGCTGCGGACAGAACTAATTAAGTCGAGTAGTATTGGCTATTGTTCTTGTTGCGTTTATAGTGCGTGAATTTTAAAAGGAAGCGTGTTAGAGCTGGAGTTCGGTTATGTAGATTATTTAATTTTTTACATTAGGTAATTATGTAAAAATTACTAGGGTAATTAAGCGTTAGCTATTATTATGACTTTTTAAATGGTTAATTAGGTAAGTTACTTTCTGGATAAATAAACATAACAGAAGTGTGTATATTCAACTGGTTGAATTTGATAGATAGAGTTAGTTGTAATAAATAGATAAAAATCGACGATTCGATGAATTTAAAATCTCGAACAGAACATTTTACGAATTACGAGAAGCGCCCAGCTCATCTGGTGTTCGTCACAAATTTGTATGTAATCCCAGTACTCAACTCTTACCTTTATTATTTATACCTCCAGTTTATGATTAAAGTAAAGAGAAAGTGCATTTATATATTTCTTATTTTAAATTATAGTATGGCTTATTTGTACTCATTTAAAATAAATGGCAAAACAAAACAAGCGGTCCCTTTTTTTCAAAAATCTTAACGAAATAAAAGCTACTACATACAACATATTTATTGTTTTCAAAATGACAGATATAACTTTTAGTCAAAATGTTTTGTTTAAAATTCTAATTGATTTATATTTATTATTAGCAAATTATTAGGCTTTATGTTCAATAAACTAAAAACAATAGCAGACTGCCGATAGATTTAAATACGCAAGTCTATAGCAATAACCCAACCATTGTCCTGTTTTAGTGCTTTTGTTCTTATATGAATATAAACGATAAATGGCGAGATACTGTATTATGTCCACTTGATGACGTTTCATATTCCTTCCAATCATTGATCACGGTAGTTTTCTTCAATTGAAATTCTGTACAAAGTCTTTGTAGTCCACTCTTTCATATTTTTTTGCAAGTCTGCAATTCAAAGCTAAAGTTTAGAGTTTCAGGAAAAAACTAAACTTGACATGATGGGAAACTGTAAACTTGTTAATATCTTTTCTATGTGTTTCTGCTAGCAACCATTCGTTGTTCCAAAAACAATTACAACCACAATATTACTCCTTCAGCTTGAAAACCACTGCAGGTGTACCCACCTCAGATAAAGAAAAAGTATGGAAAAGAAATTCATCAGGATAATGTTGTTAACAATGAGTCTCAATAACGAATATTGTTGAAGTTAGGGCTTAAGCTTCCCCAAATGTATAAAACTGGTTTATGTTTTAATGTGAATATTCAGTATTGCACTAAATACGTACTTCTCTTATTTCAATTTAAAAGCTCACTTTTGTTGAAGTCATCTTTAATAGCTTCTTTTAAACATCTTATACACCTTAGATTTTCACCTTTCTGGTATCTTAAGGCATTTTATTGACATTTTATTGATATAGCTATATGTATATGATTATCAAAAGAAGTAAAATTTATATTTATTTATAATATGCCAAGAAGAAAAAAAAATAGTCATTGTTACGCACAGTCACATTCGTAATCAAGGCTGCCACCCTCTAACGGAGGACAGTTTTCCTGGACTCAACATTTCTGAATATTACACTGGATCCAATCTTCTTGAAACGTTTTGTTACCACGTTCATTCATCTTCATCCGGTATTCGTTGTCAATAACAATCTCCTTTTGTTCCTTGTTTGACTTGGACTTAACTTTTTCCCCATTTGACTTTAATCGCTGATTCTTTTCTTGTTTCAGTTTTTTTTTTGCTCATGCTGAATTTTAAACGGCATTGAGGTTAAAATCTTCTCTGAGTTTTTAGACGGTGTCTTGATTGTTCTCTCCAAATTCTGCAACTTGTGAGACTTATGGGGTGGGAAGCTCAACTTGTGAACACATCTAGATATTGGAGGCTTGAATGGCTATCAACACTTAAAAAAAGCAGAATCTTTTTCAGATAGGTTGACTTTTTCTGCCAAAACGTTTATCCAGTTTACTAAACCCTCTACAGCTATCTACTCATTTGTTTAGGAAACATACTTCCTACCGGTACATAGGTTTCTAACTCGTTATCAAATCGTATCTGCAACAAAAAGGAAAGGAGAAATAGATCAGATAATCTGAAGCACTTATTGAATATTATAATGGTAGATATTACTTTAAGCTTGTTGGTCTACACATATGTATGTCTCGCTAGTTTTGTGGGCATTAAAAACCTTAAAAGCTTAAAGTTTTCCATTAATTTATTTAGCCTTTTACCCTGTTTAGTGCTATATTCATTATCACCAGATTTTGAGCATACTTAGTAAAAGTTATGTCGATATACTACTATTTGTTCGAAGTTTTTAATATATTTTTAGACATCTTACGAACTTGCCTAAGCAAAAATACGACCAGAGCGAAGTACTCACGATAAGGTAGAATATTGTTACATTTTATGAAAACGAAAAGGCAGCAAAAGGACATACATTTTTAGTTGGCCAATTTATAAGTCGCGTGTTAGATATGACGGACAAATTCCAGAAAACTATTACTTGAATTAAACAGGCCCTCTGTAATGCAAGTGAGGTAACCTCCTCAGAAAAAAATCCACAACCACCATCAAAGATATAAGCCAATGCTGCAATATGTAATTGATTGATAATTCGCATAATATTGAGGCAATAAATATGGAAGACTTGATTCTGGAGTTGTATATTAAATAAATTAAATAAATTTTGAATTATGGAAAAGTGAATGTAAAAATGTCCATAAAATTTGAGAAGAATATATATTGAAAGATCATCTGTGACGGTGCGGAAGAGACCATTATCAATTATTTTTGAGAATCGGATAGTGGAATGACAGATACTGGTTTAGGATGAGAACTATTTTAGTTAAAAATTAAATGTGATTCTTTGATAAATCGATTTTTTCAATAGCTGAAGCAATGAATAAATGTAACGTCAATGTACATAAGTTATTGTTTTTAAATCCTAACAATATAATAATTTTATCCCAAGTGGCTGTCCGATTTAATAACTAATGAAAAATAGTCATAACCTTACATTTACATTGTTTATATGATAAACGTCAAACTTCAATGACTCACTCACTTAGATTGGTCGAAATTTATTTGTTCGTTACGGAAATCGGCTACTCTCTGGAGGCTAGTAAAGATTATTACTATCTTTGTTGGTTATTCTTTTGAATCTATATTTGATTTTTAGATTTTTTGCTTACTGATAAATGAAGATTAAAAATTCACCCATACTGAAAGATCTAAGCTGGCTATCTAATTCCTTAAGATGGTTGTATAGGCTGCCCTCCGGTTCTTCACTGAATATCCGCAAAACCTGTAACACTTGATAAACATTACATAATTTCGATTTCCTTTCTTTGGACAGAGGTTGTCTAGTCTATCATCTAAGCTACTGTTGGGTATGTAATATCTTTCACTAGCTGCCCTGATCGTCATTTCATGAAGTCGAACTGTCTTCGTAGCTTGTTTTATACAATTTCATTCCGTTCATGACATTTTTTTCTGTATACTGCTAAAACAAAAACAGGAAGAATATAAGAAGGAAACTTGAAATTTTGTTACAAATATGGTCAATCATCGCTGACATATTCCTTAAAGAAGAGGCATACTAACTGTTTTCTCGTTTTTTTTCCTCGAAATGTATCTAACATCAGTTCGTAGGGTTGTTTTCCGTTCCAATGATTCAATCTAAATCTCCATATTTTCATCTGCTTATATTCTCCGCCAAATGAAAGAGATGCACGAAATAGAACGATTTATTTCTATTATAATTAGGCAAATATATTCGCGCTCACATATAATAAGCTATTCAAGTGAACAAGTTTCTGCTCTCTGGTATTAAGAATCGCTAACATATACTCGTAATATTATTATATTAATTTAAAATCGAACATACCTATTAATACAATAAATACGTTTCAAACTATACTGTCTAAAATTGAGCGTCTATAAATAATTAATATGAAAGGAGGTCTTACAAAAACGCGTAGATGTTTCGCAACAAACACAATTAAAACCCCATTATGTAGGCGTAATCAGGTATTTCCAAATTTATAAGAAAACACGATCTATTGATAAATTTAACTGTAACAAAATTTTATATGTGTGAAAACCAGTTTTGAATAACGATGTTGTTCGTTCGTTCTTCTTCAGTAAATGGTTTCGCTTACGGCAGCTGTTCGTATGACGCCCACGCTCCAGCGTGAAAATCGGAATAAAATAGACTTTTATGAATCCATCAGAACCCACTACATATGTGTAAGTTAAAGATTCTACATCTCGGAAGCACGTTTATACGAGCGCTTTCGCAATACCGCAGTACCATGTCATCCAGATTCTTTAGCTGTATATGTTATATTCAAAGTTTATACCTACAACACGTTAATGTGTATAGATTTTACAATTATTGTAGACAGATACATCGATACTGTTACATAAAGTTGGTATTTACGTCGTGATATGTGTTGACAAACCTTGAAATAGCGGTGTAAATCCTTGGTAGATATCCCCGAGTTAGATGTGAAGTAGAATGTTGCCATACTTTCATCATTTCGTCATTTCTGTATAATAATAGCATCAGATTAAATAAACATTATTTTCTAGTAAAATTAATTCAATTTTACGGAATTGGTTCAAATTAAATTTTCCACTAGAATTTATATGGGTACAATGCATACAATAGAACAAAGGGCTTTGAAATACAGTATCCTCGTTCCTAGAAACTAATATAGTTAACTAATATTATTTCATGTATTTCTTTATTATTTAATTAGTAGGTCGCATGTGAATTTATTATTGTTGCAAAATATTGCTTAAGGTTATATGTTCATGTTGTATAAAATTACACAAAATTATCCATTAGACGAATTTAATTATCAAAAGCTTCATAAATATTAACACCGACGACTATGTAATAATTTTAGAAAGGGCTGAAATAATAGGAAAATTACTAAAATTAAATTGTTACATTCATATTGAATAATACTGTTTAACAGCAAAATTACTAAAATTAATTTGTTATACACTTTAGTAATGTCACATGTTTTTAACAACAACAACTTTTTTGGGACCGATCTTTCCACGTACGAATAAAGTTCCTATTAACTACTACTACTACTACTAATAAACTGTTAGTTACTTTACGCTCCTTATAAGAACTTATTAACCTAATAGTTATACTAATATCACAATGTGTCAAATTATCTGTAGATATATGTATACTTTTGAGGTGAAAGTGAAATAATGAAAGTTTTTGATTATATACTGGATGTTGTTGACAATTAACTAATCAGTAATATACACTACCGGTCACGGAAGTATAGTTACTTACTAGTTTTAGTAAAACCTGAAATATGAGTAAATAATATAACAAATTTTGCAGGGAAATTCTTATTTATTTCTTTAAAAATAAGCAAAATTATTAACAACAATATTTAACTATCAATGCAAAAAAATACATCACAAGAAAACGGCCCTTGGCATTTGTTACAGCTTGAACTGCTGTACTGACATTCTTTCTATTAATTTAATTATTTAATCCCGGATCGACTTGCCATTCGCTGTTGGGAGCAAAGTGATTAACAGCGCGGCATCATAAAAGGCGATATGATGCTGTCACAAAGCCAATTGAACACAACATACACACACAAAAACTACACCGCGAGAGTTGTAGTGATAGCCAGACAAGCGATACAGTTTACTGAGTCACTGCAACTAAGCACCCACCACATTAAAAAAAAAAAAAAATTTTGAGCAAGGTGTCCTGTGGAATCGTGTTTTATTTTCTCTCCAACGTTGTCCAACGTTGATGTTGCGACGTGGGACAAGTTTTGCTAATTCTTCTGTCTAACTCGTCCAAAATCTTCTAAAGTAGGTTGATATCAGAAGTTTGGGGTGGCCACGACATGATTTTTAATATAATTAGTTGTGTCTGTTCATTTAGGTAGTTTTTGCACAACAACGCTGGATGATTCGAATTATTATATATTATTATATCCTGCATAAATTCAAAATTGCGACCAATTATACAAAATTGTGAGAAATTTGCATTTTCTTCGAATGTTTTCTTATAATTGCCAGTTCCGTGGAAAGAAACGCGTCATCAAACAAGTACTGATCTGCCCCTTTGTTATTGTGTTGAAGTTATAAGCGATGAAGATAACTTCACTAGAAATCTGGTTGCCTATTGGCCAAGACCAGCATTTAATGCATACATTTTTAATAGTTCCAATATAAGAGAGAAGTTTGAACAAAAGTGAATGGAAAATTTACTTCTATTGTAGTAGTGGTTATTCAATTACTTCAGAATGTAAAACAAATTAGAACAGAACGGCTTCTAAGTTTATCATTAGAAATAGGGACTAGGAAACAAGCACTAGATATTGTGCCACTAGCAACATATTGTTCAATATTAATGCTAAAAAAATAAAGATCTTTTATTAGAGCAATTAGATTTGCACTTCTGCCTGCATCATAACCAGCTATAAATTTAAAACTATTAATAATAGCTATAGTTATGAAGAATACTAACTTATTTGCATAATCAGTTAAAGGCTCTATAATCGTATTTTAGTTGCAATATTTTGCTGTTTGATTAAAAGTTTCTGTAAAGACTTGAAATTCTTTTAACGCCAAATAACAGCATAACTTTTTCTATTTTCTGCAATGTTGAATTAGCATAAAACCACAAGAAATAGAGGATATCGAATTCACACAACTGAAATATGAAATCTAATTTATTACTATAATAACAGCATAGCTTATAATTGCATTCCCACATTTGATAAATTAATATTTGTTGAAATTTAGTAACTGGAAAAAACGCAAACATTTATTTGGTAGAATAAAGTGCTAAATAAATTTAGTCATTCAATATTTTTAATATTTTTAATATTAGTCGGGCTGGTAGCTTAGTGGCTTGCACACTTGACTAGCAGTCCGGCAGTACCGGGTTCGAACCCCGGTGCTTCCTTTCTGAGTTTGGTTTTCTGTAGTTTTCCAAATTCCACGGCAAATGCGGGAAGGTAACATCTTAAGTCGGTCTACAGCCGCAGGCGTAATAATAACTCATGGCCAGCCGATGCCCCCTGTAATTGGCGCAAGCTGTTGGGGGATGCTAAGGCATGGATTATTATATTATTATTATTATTAATAGTTATTACCAACCTTATGAGCTTGGAAATACTACGCTTTAGCTGAATATAAAATTATATCAAAACACAAATATTACTATAGATTATATACGCAATAAGGCTACATTCCTATTTGTGTGTATATGTTGATGGTTGCCTTGGTCTGTCACTAATGGATGACTTGTTAGTTGGGTTGGTCACATGTTCGTTCATTCGTTTTATTATCACAATCATTACTTACGTTACAGTTTTAGTCAGTGTCAAGATCAGTTCTTAGGCTTGTATTTTCTCTTGGATATGGAATACGTATGAATGCATTTTGATTTTCATTAATTAATTCATTCATTCAACATTTTCGGCTTCTTTTAACAATTTCAGAACCTTGGCCCTTTGATCATAATTAGGGCTGGGCGATAGCGATATTTTTTTATAGATACCTTGGATCGATGCCTTGGTGTCGATACCTTGAATCGATACCGCAAATTGATTCCTTGAATCGATATATCGAATTGATTCCTTGAATCGATACCTTCGTATCGATATCTACGACTGATTTGTAGATATAGATTTTTTCAGGTTGATTTCAATAATTATATTCGATAACATATCTGTGATATCAACGATATGATCCGTTGGTTTTTTTATAACATTTACAGTTATTGTGCGTGCATAATTACACTATCTATACCCTTATTCATTAGGTAATGTTTGAGTCTATATATGAAAAGTAGTTCCATAAATATTTGTCTAAAAACGATTTATTTCCGATATGAGTTAGTAGTAGTAAAAGTTGTTCGTTTATTGACAGCTGAAAACCGTTTTGACAGATTTCAATACCATATTTACAATTTTCTGGTGTAAATATTTCTACAAAAAATTAAATAGCACCCAGTTAGTAACTTGATGAAATGAAACAACCCCGTGTTTGTCGTATGTTGTTTTGTTCTCCAGAAAAAAAAGTACCTATTTAGAACCTAAGGTCATCTGACAATAAGTAACAATTTTCACAGCTTTTTATCGTCTACTAAAATCGCTTTATCAAATATAAAAAAAAATACTGTTTCATTTAGTATTACTAACTAACGGGGATTAAAATTGTTTTATTTTATAGTCAAATCGACAGTTTTGCTATTTTTATTTGTGGCAAACGCTTAATCATTTTTTTAAACAATTACTTCAAGCTTCATATTTGAAGTTTCAGAAAATTTCTTACAGAAGTATATTATAACGTGGTAGTTTACTTGCCTTGGATACATATTCAAGTGTAAATATTAGTTTTGTTATCTATGGTATCAAATGTACAATATTGTAATACGGTGGCTTTTTTCATAACAATTAGCGTTATTGTACGCGAATAATTACACCTACCCTTATTCATTAATATTTCATTCAATATATGAAAACTAGTTCCATAAATATTTGTCTAAAAATGATTTTTACGATACTGTAGTTGTTACCGTAGTTCGTTGGTATTGAACCTAGGTATCGATTCCAAGGTATCGATACCGATGTTATCCAAGCTATCGGCGAATCAATACCAGTGATGTATCGATACTTCGCCCAGCCCTAATCATAATATCTCCCCGTTTTCTTCTGTTTTACTTCTTTTCGTTTATGTATTCCTTTCGTAATTTTAGACTTCAAATCTCTTGCTGTTATATGTATTGTCTACCTTAGTATTCAATTTTCCGTTGCTTGTGCTGGTAATTTCCCCACACCTTTCATAGGAGTATTTCTATGCGCCAGCAATCCTATCTAGATGCTTGGTGATGTCTTCTATTGTTGGTAACTTTTGCGCCATATTAAAATTATATCCCAATTATCCATAAACCCTCTGATCTCTCTAGTAGTATCAATTGCAACGAGATAGCCTGTATTTTTTTTGTCAAAATATCTGCTTCCACACTCTGTTCGATATTTATTTGCATCAATAGGTCAGGATATATTTTTTTCTTCCGAGCAATTTGACTTCTTTTCTGACATGTACTACAAATTAAGTCTCATTGCTCCACTGTCTTACATGCCATAGATGAAATATTTCTTGCATATTTTAATCTATTGCAGTGTTGTAATTGATTTTTCTTTGGTTGGAAACAACATTCCCGCTTTTAAGAAGAGTTTATACGAAAAGATATGTTTTCCGTTTGTATTTTAAGTTATCAGAATTAAAAAAAATACTAAATTATAAACATCGAATCCTAGTTAATGAGTCTCCCCGCGACACATTCGCAGTCGTTGGAAATATTTAATTTAATACGCGGAATTAATGGCATGTCAAGGTAGCAGCATTTATATTAAAATAGGAATTACCGGTTGTCATTGTAATACATTTTCTCTATGACACTTTGTAATTCCGCGACTGTGCATATATCAGATTAACTTAGGAAGGCGTACAGTGGAAGCGTCGGCTCGCGATGGGTTGCATTAAGTGCCAAAGAATTTTAATTCCCTCCCTCACGTATACGAGAAAGCACGCACACATAACCACGCACGGAGGTGGTATAAAGCGCAAGCATATAGTTAACGCGTTCCATAATAGCGTGCCTCGGTGTAAAATTGCTTTTGTCACGATATCTACACGACATCGTTGTTACTGAGAGTTACCATCAAAGTAGGGAAGATGCGTAATACTATAACTTAGGAGGTAGAATATTTATATAAACTACGAATGTACACAGGGTCTTACGATGCGCACGTTAGGTAAAACGTGAATATAGTTTAACGATGTTTATTTTCATTTTCCTGTTCCTTTGTTCAAAGTCAAAGGGAATGTTAGGTTGCCACCCACATCTTTCTTGCATGACTTGAAAAGGTTTAGTTTTTTCAAGTAACGATAATAATCTTTAAACGATGTAGGACACCAAAGTATATATAAAACATCTCATTCTAAGTCTGAATTAACTTCTGATTGGGAATCAATCTTTATAAATGGGTAGAAATAGAAATATTGGCAGTTACGGTCCAATATCTTGTGTTGAACTATGAAAGCATGACATTACAATATAGCAGAGTATAATAAAAATACAAAATAGCTCACACAGAAAAAGAATTACTTAAACCAAGATATAATTACTTGAATGAAATAAATACGCGTTTATATATACGCAAGAAAATATATTCTAGGAATAATAAAGTTAATTTCTTGAGACAATTACTTGATTTAAGAAAACGATTGCTTATCCGAAACAAACGAGTGGTCTTTATTCAAAATATTATTTTTTATTTCAAATAAATATATATCTTGAAATAACTAGGTAATCTTTTTAGATGAAAATAATATCTGTTTCTTAGAAATAACGTGAAATATTTAACACAAATAGCGATTTATATATAAAAGAAGAAGCAACGTTATTAACTTAAAGCTGCTATATGGCAATGGTAAATTGTTTTGAAATTTCCATGTAAGATTTTCTAAAAATCACAAAAAATAAAAGAAAATTACAGTAGCGACTATTACCTACTTATCGAGTTACTGACATATTATGTATCTCTAATTTAGAAAAAGTAACAAAACATAATTAAAAAGATCCAAGAGTTAAGATTTGCATGGAGGCTAAACAAAGCTTTTTTTACAGTTCTAGCTAGTCTTCCTACTAAATTTCAAATATGTCATTACCATGGCAACATGGTAATACTTACAGTAGTCACTATCTTTTATCGATAATTTTTGTAACTTTTAAGAAATCTTACATCGAAATTAAAAAGAAAATTACCATTGTCATATATAGAGAGAACTTCGCCCCATTCTCTAACTGCCGTGCAACCTTAACCTGTTCCACGACTAGGTACAAGTTGCGCAAACTTTTCAATGGAATCACTATTTTGTATCTACGAGTATAAAAAGTGGAAGTTATAATAGTTATAACAAATTGTATTCGAATAAGAACTTACTGACTTAGGCATGGTCCATAAAGTATGTGGGTGTTGTTTCGTCTTCAATAGATTTGGTATACCCAAAAGATGTAGAGATATCTATTTCAATTTCATCCATTGTTGTTGTTAAAATTTGGAGGACGACACATTTATCGTGAATTTTAAGATATTTAATTAAAAAATCATCTTCAATGATATCTCCTTCCTCATCCGCAAGTGTTATCAATGGACTGATCTATATGTATTTAATTGTTATCTAACTGAAATTTCTTGATATCTAAAGGGAGATGTTAGGTAATATTGATCTGCTTAAACAATCGATGGGCTTGAGCATGTATAGGATCTAAAATATTTCCTCAAATGGAAAAAATATGTTATAAAAACATTTACGTCAATAATCTGTGCTTAGCTGAAACATTCTGTGGCCTACACTATGTAACAAAATTATTCACACCCTAGCCTTCTGCTCGCAATTTTAAGAAAAAGAAAATTTGAATACAGTCAAGTAAAAATAAAAAATATATATTTATTCCTTTATAACAAAGCCTAACAAGAAGCTAACAATTCATTTTCCTAAAGATAAGTTTTGATAATAATAGAAACAAAATAGTTCATATTTATAGTATTTCAGGGGAGGTGCTGGAGGTTATGTGGAAAAAACTGGGGCCTTAGCCCCAAAATGACTCTGTGGCTATATACCAGGGTAATCAGACCCATGATAGGATACGGAGCTATAGCTTGGTGGCCAAAGGTGCGACAGGCGGGGGCGGCCAGAACGACCCCCACAGCCGCAATGGAAGTCATTCTAAACCTGCCACCGCTACAAATCTTTATACAAGGAAGCCCTAGATCTGCAGCTTACAGACTCATGCACAGTCAGGCACCGATAAGTAAATCGCACGGTGCAGAACATCAAAAACTACTAGATGAACTCAAGGCGGGGCCCCTAACGGGGACGCCAAGCGACGCCATGGTTCAGAAATTTAACCTAGATAGAAAATATCAGGTTATAATACCAGATAAGAAGGACTGGGAATATGGCCCCCCAGTAAGAGCGGACTCAAGCTGGTATACCGACGGCTCTAAAACGGACCACGGCGTAGGAGCTGGAATTTATAGAAAGAAGCCGTGCAAGGCCCTTTCATTGAGCTTCAGCAAGGACTCGACAATTTTCCAGGCTGAGGTTGCTGCGATTCACCACTGTGTCAGAGAAGTAGACAGTTGGGCCGAACCAGGGAAAATCGTCGTTTACTCTGACAGCCAAGCAGCACTTAAAGCGATTAGTTCCGCAAGTGCTGACTCAAAGCTGGTTTGGGACTGCGTAAGAGCCCTAAATGAGGCGGGCACCCTAAGGAAAATTACTTTGGCCTGGGTCCCCAGCCACATGGGAGTGAAGGGAAACGAGGCGGCCGATGAGCTGGCCAGACGAGGCTCGTCAAGGCCTTTGACAGGAGCGGCCCCTTCCTTTGGCACTACCAAATCACAAATTAAGAGGTCCATCTACGAATGGTCACAAAACAAGTCCAAGGAATGGTAGGAAAGATCGCCAGGACAAAGACAGGCTAAGGAGTTCCTAAGGGAACAGAGGCCTAAGTTTACTGAAGACCTACTGAGTAAAGACAGGAAGACTGTCAAAATGATAGTAAGTCTGATGACCGGTCATTGCAGACTGAATAGGCATATGTTTAACATAGGCCTGGCAGAAAATGCTCTCTGCAGATTCTATCAAGAGGAAGAAGAAACCCCAGTTCATGTTTTGTGCCACTGTGACGGTCTAGCGAGGACAAGGTTTCTAGTAATGGGGGTAGAGAACCCCACAGCCAACGGCTACACAAAAGAGCCGCTCTCAAAAATGATTAAGATTAAGAAGGCGAAACTAGAGAGCGTTCTCTAAGGTAAAGGGGATCACAATAGACCTGTTAAGGTCGCGGTGAAACAGGCCCGCATGCCACCCCACTCCTAACCTAACCTAACCTAGTATTTCAAACGCAACATAAATATTCACACCCCAGTTTAATATCAGGTGTGGCCGCCTTTCGCCGCTATGACAGCCTGGCATCTCCAGGGCATTGACTCCACCAACTTTCTGGTATATTCAGGTAAAATTCTACGCCATTCGTTATTAACAATTTCTTTCAAATTTGAATTATTACTCGGTTTCTGCTTAGCAGCTTCCTTTTTCAAATGAGATCATAAGTGCTCAATGGGATTAAGGTCCGGCGACTGAGCCGGACAATCCAGAACTCGTATATCCAGTTGGTGATCAATTTGGCCGTGTGCTGCGGATCTCCGTCCTGCTGAAATGTATACGAATCGGCGAGTCCCATCATATCAGCACTAACGACGAGGTTGGTTTGTAGTATATTTTTATACATTTCTTTATTCATTATGCCGTCAATGAAACTTAATTTTCCAACTCCATTCCATGACATACAGCCGCATATCAACAGATTTTCTACATTTTCATAAATGAAAAACTTTTAATTAGAACATTAAAGGACTAAATTTTTCATTTTAATTTGGAGTGAAACTTACCCCCACCATATTTTATTATAGGGCGCAAACATTCCGCCTTATATCGCCCTTAAATCTTTTATACATCGGCTGAAGGTTTGACTTGAAATTTCAACTCCAAATGAGGTATTTACGTCAGCTGCTATTTTTAGAACAGATATTCGCCGATTTTTTTGCACTTCTCTAATTATCATTGAATCTTGCTAGTTTTTTTCTTTGGTCTTCTCCCACTTATATTTTCAATTGTATGTGTTTTTTTAAATTTTTGCACAATACTTGCCACAGTATTTTGGTTCACAGCAAGGTTTTGACTAATTTTTTTGTACCCAAAACCTTTCTCATGTATTATAATTCCACAAATTTCTTTCTTAAATCAATGCTCAACTCTTTCGTTTTTGCCATTCTGATGCGGTAATGGTTTTACGACGACTGAGTTATTCTTATAATATTAAAACCTTACAAACGAGATAGTTTAATACTACTAGAAGGCGGCTTTATGTAAGGGTGTGAATATTTATGTTGCGTTGACAGTATTAAAGAGAACTCTTGTCTGTTTATTTTTGTAAACATATTCGTTGTAGCTAAATGAATAGTTGCTATTTTATTGAGGTTTATTGCGAGGAAATCTATATCTACTTTGTTTCATTTTTACTTGACTGTGTTTCACATTTATTCTTTATATTATATGAATAGAGCTGGGTTGTGAATAATTTTGTTACATAGTGTATATCAGATATATCGAGTGATATGTATGTATTTAGACAATTACATTTTTTTTTGAAGTTTCAGAAATTCGTCAAAATTTTTAAATCCCGTATTAGATTATTAAATATTTTCCGTTTCCGTAAAATTTGAAATTTCCCATTTTCAAATTGTTGTAAGAATTTTTACACTTTGAAAACTCAAATTGCTTTGTGCAAAAATTGTTAAGGTTTACAGTATTATTATATCAATCTGTGACGAAAGTACAAGTTTTTCAGCTTATAATTGTTTATTTCGTCTTTTATTTGAGTGAGTAATTTATTGAAAACTGAAGTTTGTGAAACTCAACGTTGATTTTATGATTATTTAAGAAGCTAAAATTATTACGCCATTACAAAAGTGTAATTTTACTAAATTTCCAAAAAAAATGCATATAGACCAGATCGCAAACGCTTGTTGTGAAAAGAGAAAACGTTGTTGTCAATTTTTCTCGATCATTATTAGCATACCTATTTATAGAAATACAAGAATAAGTAGAATGTAATCTCTCCAACAAAACTGAACAAGTACGATTACATGACTGCGCCTATACAGTATTCCCAGTAGTCTGTCATATAAAATGCTGGCAGAAATTTATTTGATTTAATTGATCGATTCAAGATTCTTGTTTGTGCTTGAAGAATACACGTATGGTTAAGTTGATATAAGTACAAATTACATAGCTATATGTTGTAATGAAATGATGAACGGCATAATCAAGAAAGCAAAGTTGGTCCATAAAAACACTGTCAACACTAACAACGAATTAATCGTGATTTCGATTTAAAAAAATCACACCTACACCTAAACAATTAAATTTAGCTCATAACATGACCTACAAACGCTCATTACATATATGCAATCAAGATGTTTCAGAATAGCTTTATGTGGAAAATGCAAAAGCAAGATGGAAGAAAACACTAACCTGTTTTAAGCACACTATTAAGATCGTCTTTAAAGTGCGTCCATACGTAATAATGCTTATAACAAATACGAACACAATTACAATTCCTCTTCTGACATATCTAAAACTACATGTTAGATAAAGTAACTTATAAACCTGCATAGATAATTATTTCTTAATAATCCAATTTTCTTGGTTTACCCTCAAATTCTTTTCCCAAATAAAGAATTTCTTGAAATAAAAAGAAATTAAATTTTCTTAATTGTGGATCAAGGATAGGGCATCAGTAAAACAAGAAATAATTCTGATAATTTGGCTAGTAAAGCTCACGAAATAAAGAGTCATGTTCGCGTAAATTAATGCTATCATATTTTACCCAGATACCCTCAATTCTTCGATTTATAATTTTTATCAAAACGCCGTTGATTCTCACTTTCAAAAAAATTGAAATATTACCCCAGATATATCTTATATCTGCCGGCGGACCATTTAAGCGCTAATTTAATTTACTTTTTTAGACGTCCCTAGGTAACTATAAATTGTCTTAATAACTCGCCGGCAATAAACTTAATTTACGGCAGATTTGGAATTGCTCCAAACCGCAAAAATTCCACGCGAAAAAAAAGAAGATACTAACGAGTCACAACGGTGTCGTGCATTTCTCCACTGTACAGTTGTTCCTACATGAATTGCAATTGCTATTTCGAATGTTCCCACTGGACAAAATCGAAGACTAGCGTATCGTATATAACAAATTTTACTTGTAATTCCTCTACAGCCATTTCACGGAATGACTCCGCGATTACAACGCTTGAAACTATAAATTTTGTTGTTATATTTTTTGTAATTTTTCAAGTGAAAATATCTCCATGAATGCTAGTGTATGTATGTACATACATACATGCATGGATCGGTTTGACATTTACCTACAAACATTTCCCCGACACGGGGTAGGATTTTCATTAATTTTGAATTCTACCGCTTTGATGTTGTGCGCTGTTCGTGTGTGTTGGGAAAAAAAGAAAGAGCCGCCGAAGGCGCCTCTAGCGCAAGAGTGTGAAATTACAATCGTTTGAATCGCGTCTAACGTGAGACATGTATAATGGGCGTCGCACCTATAATGAGGAAAACTAAGAACGTCTACCTTTATCCCTGTACAGCATTACACTGCATATTCTATGTCGCATACATAAAACGTGCCGTGTAGGCATCATGCAGATCTCGTTAGCGTAGGCTGGCATGTGACACATGCAAAGTAATTCAATCACTTCATTAGTATTTGCCGATATCTTGTTTAAATAATGCAAGATCTATACCGGATCTAATCTCTAAATTTTACGTATGCCATCCTCCTCAATCATGTACAATATGATTTATTTCTAATATGTATAATATTAACATGAACACCATCGTCAATGCAATTACATTCCAATTTCCTTTAAAGGATTGCCCTATTTTGATGGATTACCTAATAGAGTGCGAAATATAACTCAAGCCTCATTTCTATAAACATAATGCGAACATGTTCATAAAATTTCTTTACACAACTTCTAAAATATCCTACATTCTTTATTGTTTTCATCTCCTCTGTAGATCCCACAATGGGTTTCTTATTATTCCGACCAGATATTCTCGCTTTTTATTATTATAACGACTGATCCGACCTGTTTTATATAAACATACATAACGGGCGGAGCGGCAAGCGAAGAATTATATAGAGAAAGAACATTCCCCACAAACCCGGAAATCATAAACAAGAACGCGGAATTCTGGTGCTTTACGCGTGAAAAATTGCAAATCTCAATTTCATATTGTGCTCATCCCTATACGCAGGAGCGAGAGAAACCATCGTCTCGGAAGACCCGGGCGAGCATACAGCCATCCAGTTGCGAATTATAAAGAAATAAAAGCCAGAAGAATAGATAGTAACACAAATCATCGCCCCAGGACTGTTGAGCTGACGTTTTCGGTTTTTCGGGAGATGGGGGAAAAACTCCGCAAGCAAAGGATATATTGCTTCTAGAGCTCGACATTGTTTCATTTCGATAATGTTTTTTCTGTCGACTTGCACGGCCGCTATTGTCATATATACCGATATTCATCTTATGTTATTGGATATCGTCTCTGAACATATTAAATATACATACTCGCAGAAATAGGGTAAGTATCTAATATTGGCCATCGATAGATTGAGATATAAATTGACATTTTGGTGTTTCTTTATATAGATCTGCCTCAACAAATAAAATTCTTTTCTACAGTTCAATCTCCCAGAACTATTATATATACATAAATCATGTAACGTAATTTTGATGTTATCCAATTTTAAATGCGATTTGGAAAGGGATTTGGTAAGTACTTCACGTGTAAGATAATTTAGCTACTTTCTGTCATTGTTGACATTGAATACTTATAAAATAAACATTGCAGAATTATACTGCAGAACAGGTTCTTTTGAAC
The DNA here is from genome assembly GCA_023690525.1 of Holotrichia oblita. Lineage (NCBI taxonomy): Eukaryota > Metazoa > Arthropoda > Insecta > Coleoptera > Scarabaeidae > Holotrichia > Holotrichia oblita. The sequence continues at coordinate 25,134,397 of CM043022.1, forward strand.
CTTTGAAATACTCAGAAGTAAAATTAAATCAAAAAGAATATACGTATAAGTATGTACCGTGGTAATGACTTGCCACCAGAGGAAGGACAAGAACAGAAGTAAAGATTGTTAAGATATGGACATGAAATTGATAGTTGATGAAAAGAGATATTATGGAATGAAAAGGTCAAAAATACAAACATTAGAGTTAGGACGTGGAACGTAAGTGCCGTGTTGGTAATAGGAATAATTCAAGAAGTAACAAATAAGTTGGAAAGATATGCAATACATATACCCGCAATACAATTGATGGAAAGGACAAGGAATATTAGATAAAATGGAAGAAAAGATCAAAAAATACTGTTATTATCAGTAACAACAACAAGTAGCAAAATATACAATAAACAATAAAACAAATAATAACGAACATGATTGTGTAATATAGCGGAGAAAAAACAAACCTGGTTACCAACGCTGCTAAGCACAAACACTAAAGATGGCGTCAAAAACATGAAATTCACCAGATTAGAGAATTCAAACACAAATTATTCACATGTTCTTCAGCGGAAACAGTCGTCCATATTAAATGCAAGAACAAAGAGAGGAGCGAGCTCAGATAATTTTGTGGTAACAGCGATATTAAAACTGAATATAAAATAGAGAATTACAGTAAAAAGTTGGGGGTCTAAAAGAATTCCATAACGAAGCATACAGTGAAGAAATAGAGGAGTAGTTAAGAAAAGAGAGCAGTGACGGGGACGATGTAGAAACAATACAGAATACATAAAGAGAATTATCAATAGGAAACGTGAAAGAGCTCTATGAAAATGTGTGAGAGAGAGGTTGCAAAATGGTATCAACACCAAACGATATTAGCAAAACATCAACAAACATAACAAACAATAGAAACATAAAATGAGCGGAATGTCTCTTATGTCGTCAGTAAATAATCAAACAGCAACAATAAATCAATTTTAACAGAAATTAATTAATTTGTTTGATAATATGCTTGTCAAATACGTTTTATATAATGTACTAACAATAAGATGAATTTTGAACGCATTTTTAACTGAAATTATCTATTCAAAATAACGGTTTTTAAGAGCGTTATGAATTAAAACAATCCGAGTACTTGCATAATAAAAGCAATTCACGTTGGAGGTTTTCTTTTTAATTTTTTTGTGGACAATCGACCAACAAAAATCTGCAAGCGTTGCTTCTGGCCATTTTCCGATGCATTGTCTCTATGTGTTATAAATCTTGAGATGAATCCTATCATACATATGTTAATCTGTTTCATTTCAGAGTTTCGTTAGAAGAAAGAAATTCTTGAATGAATTCCTGATAATAAAATATAAAGCAAACAATGACTTTGTGAATGTTCTTATTCATTGGAAAAAATGCGTAGATCACCTCAATAAAATTAGTTTACGACAAAAATCAACGACTAATGCTTACAATAAAAGCTATGACAAAATCTCGCAAAAGCATACTGAATCGCGTTTACCTCTTAGTCCATAGCTACCTTGAAGCTGAATATGGTATTGCCCAAGGTACATTCAATTTATATTATTATTATAATTTGTTAAAATCAAAGAATGACTTTGTGAATGTGGTAGATTGGTTTACGACACGATTACTTAAATAAACTTGTGTTTACAATTTTCTTATTATAATTTGTTTCTGCCTTAAATATTGTGTTCAATTTTCTATGAATTTTTTAATTTTTTTTTTGTCTTCGTGGGGCGAAATTGAACAATTTTATGGTGACGAATCGGCGAACATGCTCTACTCAGAAAAAAATACGTGTTTATACTTGCAACAGTTAGCAGTTGCTTCGTGAATAGTGGTAGAGTTTGTTGTGGTGTAAAAATGCGACATTACAAAAAGAAATTGGGAAGCAGGAATTATAAAAATTATACGGATGCTATTCTTAACAAAGCAATAAAAGATATTAAAAGTGGAAAATGCTCATTGAATGCAGCGTCCGTGAAATATAAAATACCAAAAGGTACGTTAAGCAACAAATTAAAAAATAAATTTAATAAGAAGCCTGATGGGCAAACTGTGCTACTGAACAAGAAGAAAAAGAAATTGTTAAATTACTTTTGAAAACTGCCGAATGAGAATTCCCTATAACTCTAAATATCTTGCGCCACTTTCTAAAATCACATTTTGATAAAATGAGAAAATCTGTTAAAAACTTTAACAATAATTTACAAGGAAAAGATTGGATTAAGTGTTTTTTGTCCCGTAATAAAGAATTAACTTATCGTAGAGCGCAAAATATAACAGCAAATCGTGCATCGGTGGAAATAAGATATGTTTGGTACGTTTGCAAGATATTTACAAAGGGAAATTGCATAAATCCTTACAATAAACAGCAAGTTTTCAGATGAGAATAACCAAAGTTCTGTTAATCCATTTATGACCTGCAGAGGTACAAAGCCCGTTCTTATAGAGAGAAATCGGTAAAGCCACTTATAATACTGCAATATTTACGTAATTATTCTACGAATGAAGTATTTAGATACTTAGGATATGAAACACTCATTTATCATAGGAGAAGTATTAGTTTGTGCTTTAGTGCTGTCCGATCAACTTGTGATACGAGTACGTAAGATAAAGAATAATTGTTTATCGCGAAAGAATGGCAAAACGAAAAGAGTTGAGTGCAGAGACACGTAGTGCTGTCATTACTTTACATAAAGAAAATTATTCGTTGCGGCAAATTGCGAAAAAACTTAAATTAACTTACCGAGCTGTCCAAGGAACAGTGAAACGCTATAAGACAACAGGAACAACGCATTCCGGAAAGCGATCCGGAAGACCCAAAATAACGAACCCGGCTGAAGATCGACGATTGGAAGTAATATCCAAAAGAAACCGACGCCTAACAGCTCCACAGATTCGAGCTCAACTCAATGAAAGCCGCGAAACGCCAGTGTCCCTTACTACGGTAAAGAGGCGCTTAACAAAAACAGGGTTACAGGGACGCATTGCTGCTCGCAAACCGTTACTGAGACCACAAAACCGTCAGAAACGGTTGCAATGGGCTAAAGAGCATCAAAATTGAAACATCGATATGTGGAAAAAGTGTTATGGACTGATGAGTCAAAATTTCAAATTTTTGGCAGTAATCGGAGTGTTTACGTTCGGCGCAGACGAGGTGAAAGAATGCGTGATGATTGTGTTGTGGCTACCGTAAAGCATGGAGGAGGTTCAGTGCTAGTTTGGGGAGCATTTTCCTTCGACGGTGTTGGAAATCTGCATCGAACCAACGGAATATTAACAAAAGAGCGGTACAAGGTCATTTTAGAAGAACATGCTATTGGAGAAGGGTTTCATTTTCAGCAAGATAATGATCCAAAGCACTCTGCTCGACTTTGTAGAAACTATTTGCAGCAAAAAGAAGCAGATGGAATACTTGTTAACATGATTTGGCCTCTACAATCGTCAGACCTCAATCCTATTGAGCTGCTCTGGGATGAGGTGGATAGAAGGGTGAGGGAACACTGTCCACGGTCACAACAACAGCTTTGGGAACATCTCCAAGAGGCATGGAACGCAATTCCAGTAGAGATACTTCAACGACTTAAGAAAGGTATAGACTAGCTAAGCCAACTGATATTGCATCTATCACATTAAATCATGAATAATTATTTCGTGTGGTATTTGAAAACCGCCAAAAACAAAATCCGTTGGTCACTTCTAATTTTGTGTCCAAAAAGGTTGAATACAGCGATTGAAATGGGAATGTCAAATAAATATTAAGTAAGTGGTAATAAATAAGATCTATCCTCTAAAGCACAGCAGCTTTTAAATGAAATATTATGGCAAATTATGAATTAAACCCAAAACTCTTCCGCTCGCTTCTTGTCAGATGATCAGTATCTCAAATCTGAGAAAGAGAGTAAATGTGGAGATGCATCAATTTTTAACGATTTCCACGGAAATATTAAATTATAATTTAGTAATAATAATGATTTCTTTGACATTAGTTCCAAAACGGCTGTTGTTCTATTGGTATTTTTTTTCTCGTCCGGAAATCATACTATGTATATATATTTTATTAAAAAGTTCGTGAAATTTCATCAGCTTTGTTAACTAGATAAACACTTACGTAAATCTCTTTTCTGATGATGGAAGAAATGCAGCACAGCTAGATGATTATAGATTAACAGTGAGAATACCAATAACCAACCAGTTAACTTCCATTTCACACACCATAGACACAGTTTGCTCTGTCAAAGTACAATAACATATTCTGATTCTAACAACGCGCTGCCCCCTACTAAAATTCCTAATAAACGTCTTAAATTTCATCTATATTTATAGATACAAATTGTTGCATTTTATTTTGACATTGACAAGTTTCTTTGGGCAGAAAATATTTCCGATATGGAGTTTTCCAAAACTTGCCCCACACAATGACTTTTCATATTTCACTTTAGTTCTACGTTGTTTTATACGTGAACATGTAGATTTCCACACCTTCACGCAGAGAAAATTGATGATGTCACAAGGGAAAAATACATTCCAACACGTATTATTTAATTGATTGATCCAAGTAAAAAAGAATGTTTTAATATGGGTTCTTTAATAGACACAGTATGATGTCGGACATAAATTATAACAACATTTGCTTTAATTTTAGAAAATTACACAAGAAATTGCATCGTTTTCACTTCTATTTGATTAACAGGTTAGACTTTTGTGTACCTACCTAGTGTCAGGCGCATTTTGCTCGATCGTTTTCTTGCAATATTCGCTCATAAAATATAGCGTATGTACAGATAACAATATCGGCATGCAGAAGTGGGGAGAAACAACTTACCAGACGACGACTCATAATTCATAATAAATCGTGGCTATTATTACAAATTGAGGTCAGCAGTGTGTTCCGTAAGGTCAATTACAGTAGTTCTATTATGCTACACACATACCCACTTGTACCTACGCTAAACTAACATAACTAACGTTATCGTTGATCTCTCGAAATTAAAAATACATTCAACATATATCAATCAATGTAAATTATATACATACGTATGTGGCATACAGAAAAAAATTAAATCAGAAATACATAAACCCGTATACAAATATTGACAAAAAGAAACTGTTTGATGTGCTACATATGTACATAATAAAAATCGTAGGCTTTATCCGTTTAAAACGCGTTTATATATTTTATCTGAACTCAATCGTAATACACAAGTCTTAAACAAAACTCATGTTATTGATGGTATAAATATTTTGGTTAGAATCCACTCAAACCTCAAAGCATTTTCGCCAACAAATATAGTACAGTACGTATGTTTTCAGTCACTACTCACCTATTCATTTTGTTCTTTCAAATAAATAAATTCGAACTAATTTGTAAATCAATTATGCAACGCCTACTAGAAAATTCCACAAAATTTAATCTAATTAAAAGAAATTTTGTCTGTAGGCGACGTCATTTTTAGTAACACACTAAATTTCAAGGAATATTCCAATTGATTAATCCATTTCCAGCCAATCATATCTGATTGACGTTTTCAGAGAATAAAAAAAAGCAACAAACAAGCGAAAGTCACAATCGCAACTTAATTTATTCGAATTGATTCCGGTATTTGTACGTCACTGAATAAGGCAAATTGATCTATCAATATCTGTATAAATCGGATCTTCTCGGAACCGCCAGCGATGTAGGAAACTTTCTACTTTGCCGACGTCTCATAGGATGCCGGATCAACAAGTTTCCTCTTAACAAAATTACAAACAAAGTTACTTCAAACATTCTTATACGGGAAAACCTTAAAATGCTCGTAGAAAACACGCGCCCGCCTTGTGGAGAGTCACACAATTCCCACTGATATATAACATGTAATTTTGCGAACACCTAATAAAATGTCGGCTACTTCAGAAAAGTTATGTGAAAAGTACTTCCGGAAGCTATTCTAAAGAGGGTAGCGGAGTTGTTTTTTTAAATAGATCTATGATAGCCAATTCAACGTGAAATTTATTTGAACATTATTTTTCTGTTCTTCCAAACTTTTTATAAACAAACAGGTTTATATTAACTGTAAACAGTCAGAGAGACAAAATATTCCAAAAAGTCAAGAAAAGGATTATATCAAAAATGTGACATATTCTAATTTTCAAATCTTTAAGATTTGCTAATCGTGTCAACTCATACCTTTCATGACTTCAGTAAACTAGGTAGTAACAGATCATGAAATACTAATAAGATAATGTTTCCCATTCAAGATATCTTGATAAAAAAATAGAACTAATCATTTGTGTACCTACTAAACCATTATCAAAGAATTTTGTCTGCTCCAGTAATGTTCATTCCTAAATTACAAAAATGAATGCATAGAATGAACTAAGAAAGTTTGATCTCTCTTATTCGTATATTATAGCATAAGTGGAATTTGTGTTTTGTTTTGGTCATATTGTACTTCTCCTTACGTACAATTCTTGGATAATATCTCTGCTAGACTTTTCCGGAAATGCTTCGAAATAAGCTGACAGGTTTACTTTTGTTTTCTGATCCAAAATGGAAGCCTGCATTCCTGTAGTTTTCTTAAATTGGGCTTATTATTAAAACGGGTCGATAGCCGCAGTGGTTAGGCGGCTGAATATCGTTGTGGCAGGACGATAGAGCTGGGTTTCAATTCTCTGGAGGGTCGGTGACATTTTTTCAGGGGGCTTGAAATGCGGATCGACTTACCATTCGCTATTGCGAGCAAAGTGATTAACAACGCGGCATTATAAAACGCAATATGATGCTGTCACAAAGCCATGTAAACACAATTTGCACGCACAAAACTGCACAACGAGAGTTGCGTGATAGCCAGACAAGTAATACAGCTTACGGATTCACTGCAACTAAGCACCTACCACAAATAAAAAAGAATGTTTATTTAGTAGGTACTGGATGTTCCTGGAAAATTATTTTGAAAATTTCACGCCGACTTATTAACCATTAAAATGGGAGCATTTGAGCGTTGTCATGGCAATCTGTGTGTTTCTTCGACAATTTTCTTGTGCTAAAGTATCTTGGAAGGTGACTAATTCGAAATTTTGTGTGAATTCCAATCATAGAAGCTGCCAATTTAAACCACAAGGATCCAGTATTATGGTCAACTGGAGAACTTTTATACCAACCCTTGGAATTCGCCCGATTTCAGTTTAGATTTACAGTTAAAAAGGAATGATTTCTTTTTATATGTCAAGCTCCTTCTCCTATCAGTTTTCTGAAAAGCCTCACAGGACATATATTCGAATTGACACGTTTGGTATCAACCAATTACTATCTACTAATTTTTTCGCATCTCTCTCTTATTGTGAGATCTAGACCTTTCATAGACTATTTATAAAGACTTTATCTATCTGAAAATCACAAATTGAAATAATGGGTTAATTAACTAACTATGAGTTGGCGACCCATCGTGGTGTAAGATATCAGTAACATTGATAAGAATTTCTTCTAATATTGGACCAACCTGCGTAATCAGAAGATCCACGTTTTCTTTTTAGTAATTGAAGTTTTTATGCGTGTGATTCTCTTGAACAACATGGAGGTTTTCTCTGGCATAGATGCATAGGGTGATTTTGCCTATGTGCATTTCGATAAAAATGTCAGGTCATCAGTAAAAATTTGAATTTTTGAATTGGGGTTGGCGTTCAATTTTCTGGGGAATAGCTCGAACTTCTCCCCGAATAATTACTTTCAGCTATTCTATATTTATTGATTTACTTTTGAAGACTTTACCCTTTAAATAGTCCCCAATCAAAGATAGAAATATCAGGTGATCTCGGCGGGCAATTGAAATCACTGTCACGAAAACTTAATCGATTCTCGAATGTCGAACGTAGGATGTCCATACTTATCCTTGTAATATGATAGGCCGGCCAGTCTTTAGAATTGATTGTGACTGTTAGAGCGTTTCAGATTTCATAGAGCTTTTCAGGTAGTCTAATACCGACATTTTTGCTACACTAACATCAACTTTTAAATCGTCAGTTAAAACTAGGTTAGTTTCGTTTGATGAATTCCGACAAGCTCGCCATCACACATTTAAGCTGTGACACAACCGAATTTTTTACAACTATATTCTGAATAACCATTCGCTGCCGGAAAACACATTTACACACACAATAATACACTGTAGTGGTAGTCCAACAAGCAATACAACATAAAAGCAACTGCAGCTGCACCGCCCACCAATAAAGAGAAAAATAAAGATTCAATTGAACATTATTCTATTGATCCATTAAGATAACCCAGTTGTGAACAATCTTTAATCCGCCATTACATTAAGATTCCGGTTAGCCTTTCCGCTTTACATGATCGAGATTATTATTCCGGTTAAGATTAGTTTATATCCAAACTCTTCCGGTCCGATTAAATCCTCCTGTAAAAGTTTGTCAAGATTTTAGTGATGATTCTAAATTAACATCGGCTACAATGTGATGTTATTTTGACATAAGAAACTAAGCAGAATGGAATATGCTCTAATGTTGTTAAACGCTATAATGATATTAATAGTTATGGGAAAACAAATAGAAGTAAATCTCTGAATCAAATTTTCCGTTTTCCATCTCCATGCTCAGGATTTGAAACGAAGGTCGAGAGAAATTAATTTAAGACTTATTTTGTTGAAAATTGCTCTTGATTTTCCATGCATGGCATCGCATAATCTCTTCAAACACGTTACACCATGATTCTTAAAAGAAGGACCGTATTCCCAGTATTTCTCAACTTTGCTTTTTAGTACACCTGACCAATATTCATCAGATCGGAATCCATTTCTCAGATCCCGCAATTGGACTATGTACCTGATTTAATTAATTTGTATCAAACCTTGCCTCCGTCAGTTTACCTCATCATAACTTGTATACTTTTAGAAGGTTGATTTTGAGACTATAGAAAGAGGCGATCCCGCGGTATTAAATGTCTTCGACACACTCACTACATAAATAGTCACCTAGCAGTCTTTATACACCTCAAACTCTATTTACCATATAAGATCAAACTGTGTCCTGCCAATACGTTTGAACTGACAAAAATTGTGAGCTTATGCTACATATACATATATTATATTGCACGCTAATGTGACACTGGAGATCATGCTTGTGTTTTTATGACTAAATTTTCGAGAATTACTTTGGACCTACCCTTGGGTCCATCCTTTAACACTTACAATCTGATTAAATCTGCAGAAATTATTTTTACATTTAAACGGATAATATGAGAAACGTTACGTCTAGAGGTTCTTCTAGAGCAACTAACAAAACCAGACAGTTATTTCTTTTCGCTATTTATTGTCCAACAAACACGCAATTCTATTAAAAGTTATTGGTTCGGTTTAACGACTTTTTGAAGGCGAACTTGTATTTCAAAATAATTGCGCGGATAGTTTTTATTATACGCTCGTTATACCATCTTATTTGCCTTTCAACAAGCCATATATAAATTGCATATCGTAAACATGTATTCATTCTGAGTTTCTCGTTAAGCCAAAACTTAAACAACACTCTATTTGTACCTTAAGAAAACATCCACTGCTAGCAAACTTCCATCTAGTTTCCTAGGAATACACATCTGGTAGTAAGTAGAACGCCTACAAGATGATACTTACCTGAGAGTACACCTTTTAATTTCGACAAGTACGATGCTTGCAACATGATAGCAGAAATTCTGCAGATTAGGTTCTAATTGAATTTGTGGGCGAAATTAATTAATATTGGCTCTTCCTCAAGAGAGACGGAGAGAATTGATCTTCTCAAAACTTGCTTCGCGAACGAAGACCCTAGAAGAGGACGAAAACGGCTTCAACTCCACCAGCTTCGACAAATAGAAGTAGGAATTAAATTTAATTTCAGTGTTCCCGTCTCTATTTAAAACCTTGCAAGAGGATAGCACTTATACAGCTCGCCGGGCAACTGATTAAATTAAATATTTATTTTAATTGGAATTGCTCGGGAAGACAAATCGTTCGTCCTCGTATTAATTATTTTATTGAAATCGTTTTCGGGCGAAATTTGTTAGGGAGGATTTTCTTGTCAACAGAGTTTTAACATAACCCTTATTTAAATTAGAAAGGGTAAATGAAAAACAATGTCTTAGATTTGTGTTTTTTGTTTTATAAGAAAATATTTTAATATCAAAATATTGCATTCATATCTTGGATTAACTTTTAATCTCATCATAAAACGCTCTGCGTGTATGTATCAGATGCTATCTGTAAGTAAAAGCACCGTTAAACAATTAATCCTACCTTAGATATATGCAGAGATAAGTCTCTTTATTGCTTTTGTAACAGTTACAACATTATGTACGGTCTAATATCGTTTATCGATATATTTAGCTTGAATAACGGTTAAAACAACTTCATCAAAATTCAAAATGCAAAACAGATGCTACACTCGCTCTTCGTTAACATAATTTTTACGGTTCTTTAAGTGATGAACTTGCGTAGCAGTACATAATGTTTAATTATACGTAATATACGATTTTTAGAGAAAGGAGGCGATAATTAGAACTGAGGAACGTGTTGAAACTTAAAAGTGTTTGAAGTACTCATCCGTTAATACGGTTACTATTACTAAAACATCACATCGTCATCGTAAAGAGGATTCATTACTTTGAAATGATAACTTGCAAATTACAAACTAACGAATGCACTAACAAAATGAATAAAAATGTAATCTTTTAACGTATTTTGCGTTTGTCAAGCCAGTTCGATAAAATCGGATTTAATCCTAATTGGTATAATTCCAGCAGTTAGTAAACCTTTTCTGCCGTTTTTTTGTTCAGGGGATTTATCAGAATTGCAAACCTTCCCGTTTTCAAATCGAAAGCGGTTTTCAAATCAAATCCCGTCTATACAGGTATATATGTATAATGGGTATTAAAACAAGCAGCGTTTCAACGTGAAAACAAACTAAAATCGCCCGCAGCTTTTACGCAACCTCCATCACTTTCAATAGAAAACATTTCACGTTCATCATGTATCGGAAATAGCACAGGGAAATCGAATAAACTGCACCAATTACAAAGTAATTTGGTCTGATGAATAATGTGGAAAAGACGACGCCAGCAAAACTCTAATTATGTCGTGGAATATTCGTTATACGAATCGTGTGGTAACTTAGATGGAAACATCTGGTTTTGAGGGAATATGAGGGGAAAACATGTACCGTTGTAATTAATATGATACGTTACAATTACACAAAGACTGGAATATGCCATGAAAATGTTTGAAACCGTATCGAGTAAAAATTTAATGCATTAATGAATAAAGATTAATATGGATTTATTAGTAATAAAGGAATTGTGACTGCATATACAAACAAGATACGCAACATGTGCCAATTGATTTCCATGACTTTTAGAAAAGCTTTTTATTGTGCCCAATATATTACTTAGAAACACAAATTGGAAAGATGCAGCATTAAAGGTACAGCACTTGATTAGTTCTACTAGTACCTCAGTAAATTTGGATTTGATTGAGGATGATATTCCTCTACGACCTATTGATCTATTGTGCAGTCGAGCTTTAATAAACTGCAATAACAATAACGGTTTCAAAGAAGGCATTTCTTCTTTGTCTATGACGTCTTTGCCGAGATAATTGCCTCGGGTATCCGTAATAGCGGTACAATTATATGTCACGTGTTCCAGATATTCATCCTCCACCCCATAGAATCTGCAATCGCTATTCTGTTTCAGACCTATTATACCTATGTTTTTTCCAAATTATTGAATTCTTGCTTACAGAGATACTACGGAACATTTATAAACTCTTCAACCCGACATCTTGGATGTACATATACAGGGTTGCCCACTTGGCCTTCTTTCTTAAGTAGTACGTTTAATATTTATTTTATCAGAAAATGTGAAGTATATATTTTATTCGGACGTTTCTCGTTTACAATTTAAAAATATTCCCAAGGACCTCGGTTTCATCTTTACTTAAAATTCGATGTACATCTCAAAAATATAAAAATATATAGGGTTAAGTACGGTCCTGTACAGATGAAACCGATGTCCTTGGGAATATTTTTAAATTGTAAACGAGAAACGTCCGAATAAAATATATACTTCACATTTTCTGATAAAATAAATATTAAACGTACTACTTAAGAAAGAGGGCCACTAGTAGTAGTAGGCATTTAAACTATTTTTCAAACACTTCGGTAAATTTAAAAAAAGCGTAATTAACAGTTTAGTAGATCAGGCTATTAAATTAGTTCACCCTGATTTTAGAAAAGAAAATTTAAGCAAAGTAAAAACAATACTAGAAAAACATAGTTATCCTAAAGAATTTTACAATAAATTAATCACAAAAAAAGAATAAATAAAATATATAACACAGGTACAAAATCAAATAATAACATATACCACACTATATCATATGTAAACAATTTAAGCGACACAATAAAACACGAATTAAAAAAATCAGACATTCACATAACTTTCATACCTACCAACAATAGACATTTATTCACAAATTTAAAAACACCCATTAAACATGGTAATCAAAGTAATGTCGTTTATAAATTAGATTGCAAAGATTGTAATAAATGTTATATCGGACAAACCAAACAATATTTAAAGAAACGAATTTATAACCATCAATACACTGTTACACATAACGTCACCGCTGAAACTGCTTTATCTAAGCACTCTAAAGATAGACGACATAATTTTGATTTTCAAAACACTAAAATTTTAAAAAAGGAAAATAATTATAAAAAAAGATTAATTTACGAAATGATATACATTAAGAAAGATGAAAACGCGGTAAATTTTAGAACGGATATTGATAATTTAAGCGTTATTTATAATAATTTAATTCACGCATGAATTTTATTAATTTTATGCTCTTGACTAGGTTTTTTTGCCATGTTTTCCCTAGTCCTTGAACAGAATTGTTAGAGCTTGACAAAAAATAGATTGATATACGAATAATTCAAATCATTTCAATTTCTAATGTTGTATTAAATCATTATTCCTTCATTATTACTTGTGAATATAATTAAAATTCGATATATCAATGAATTCTTTGTTTTTTTAGATAATTTTGTTGATAGGCATGGCAATTTATATTTATATTATTAGTAATTTGACACATATTAAATGTCACCCACTGAAGAAGTTATTTAACGAAAACATATTATTATATGTTATGGAATAAATTGGTATTTAATTATTTATTGTTTTATTGACCTCTAAGTGGAAATAAATCAGGAATTAAAAGATAAACTAGAATGTGTTTTAATTTTTTGTAGGCTGAGTTTTAACGAAATTTACTGTAGATGGACTTTATTGATATTTCTTTGACAACCGCAGAGAAATTGGTTTTTTTTATGGAACGCCCTGTATATTTTGTCACGCATGAACTTTACAGGTTTACTATGATTTTTGTTAAACATGTCCTATACCCAAAGGCAATAATTTCTGAGATAATTACCATTAATATCATGTTACTCAGAAAGTTTGCCATTCTTTTAAGTTAGAACTTAAAATAAATAACAAATACACGCTATTTCTATTAAATATTTAATTATATTTATTATTCAAATTGTGTTATCTAGTAATAAGTTAAGTTACATACAAAAGAAATGGTAAAAAAACATAAAATGCTTCCCCCCGTTTTTAAAATAGTTAAAACATTTCCGTTGCTTCGTTCCGAAGCTTCCGTTATTTTGCGTACACTGCCTTAAACGATTTCGTTAACACTTTATAATATTTCGGGCGTGATTGACCGGAAAATTTTACGTATTCTGGCTTTGATGTCGTCGGAAGTTGTAGGCGGTTCTTTGTATACGCATTCTTTGACATATCCCTACAGAAAGAAGTCAATTTTGGATATATCCGCACTATCAAAGAGATATCTTCTAGCAAAATTAGCAATTCTTGCCGCAAAAAATATAAATAAGTTTGGCAGTTTAAGTGTCCATTGAAGAAAAAGGGTCCCACGACTTATTGACCAAGAATTCCACCCCACGTATTTAGCGACCATCTATGCTGACGGTCAACTTCTCTTGTCAGATGTGGGTTTATATCAGAATAATGGTGGTAATTGTGGCGTGTGTGTTAAAAAAGTCTCTATCCATCGCTAATTTTGCGTTTGCACAACGACAAAAACCTAAACGACCTGAAAAATCATCTGCAATCAGTTTCTGGTGCTTTTGAAACCGATATAGGTGAATTTTTTCGCTTTTAATGGTACACCAAACTGATGTTCTCCTAACTTCTGCAATTGCCCCAATTTGCTGAGCACTTTTTCTTGGGTCTTCAACTAAGGCTGTCATTATTATTGTTTTATTATTCTCGTTTAGAACTGATTTGTCACGACTAGGTTTAGAATATGCCACATTCCCGCCAGATGCAACGAATTTTTCAAGAAGATTCTCAAATGTTGATACGTCTGGGTGACGTCAATCGTGATACTTCTCTTTGTAGACACGCGAAGCCAACAACAGATTCCTTAAACATTTGCCAAGAATGAAAACCATATCTACTAATTCATTATTTGGAAAACGTGACATTTTCGGTTAGACTTTGGAGCTTTTTGGGCAGATCGAATGTATGTCGTTTACGCATTTCAACTATGATTTTCATGGAAATCTAACTATGATTTAAAAGAACGGCAAACTTTCTGAGTAACAGGATATTAATGATAATTATCTCAGAAACTATTGCCTTTGGGTATAGGACATGTTTAACAAAAAATGAGTAGACTTATGCGGATAAAAGTCTTAACAATGTTGACTTAAAATTCGATGTACATATCAAAAATATATAGGGTGTTCCATTAAAAAAACTAAGTACGGTCCCGTACAGATGAAACCAAGGTCCTTGGGGAACTCAAAATATTTTTAAATTGTTAAGGAGAGACGTTCGAATGAAATATGTACTTAACATTTTCTGATAAAATCAATACTAAACGTACTATTTAAGAAAGAAGGTCAAGTGGACAACCCTGTATACATCGAATTGGATGATTAAGTTTGTTTTAAACTTCAAAGAATGTAAAAGTATAGGTTAGTTTAGGCAGAAGCAGTTTCAGCGGGAAAAATTTGAATGTTGAATTTGAGTTCTTGTGGGATTGTAAATTTGAAGCTTTGGTTGCAACGCATTTCGAACTGATGACAGTTTAGCAGTAAGGAAGAATATTGTTGATTTCAGAATCAACAAAAGCTTTTCTTCTTACTGTGTTTGTAAGGAATATTAGAAAGGTTAAAAATAAAATCGAATCGAATAGTTAACTGGATATTTTCTACATGAAATCAGAGATCACTGCATTCCTTTAATTACTGTATTCTTCCTTAAAAATAAACTTTTCTAAAAATTGTTTTTAGCGTTTTCGTTTGCTGAAATATAAAATAAAAATCTAGTTGGAGTGGCTACCTTTTATGCATTGAGCTATGTATAATTTACTTGATGATAGTGACTCGGTTGCTGTCCTACCCTTTGATTCGTTTACTAGTCGTTATTCGTTAAATACACATAACGATGTAACTAAAAACAAACAAAAAAACAGTCAAGTTAAAAGCACAACAGTCTCCACTGCATTCCTATTTCGAACAACTGCGAAAGCCCAGCTTTGTTTCAAAAATACATAAACGCATTCAAAATTTATCGACAAAAAGGGAAATAAATCGACGCGACGAACAACATGCAACTAGAGCGCACAGACTGCAATACGTGATTCTGAACTCTGTTTCTGCCTTTACACTACCTAAAATAATAAAATTACTGCAAATTATAATTCATGACCGTCTAGAAACTTTACTGTGGCCTGCCCCTAATGTCCCGTTGAATTATACATAATACTCTCTTCTAACTTTGCCCCATATTACTCGTCCAACGATGTAGAACAGGATGGCGAGAGAAGGACAACTGATGTGAGTGCGGTCACCACTCTTACAATTTTCCCGTGTAAAAGAGATAGAGGGAATCATTTTAAAAGCTTAATGTTATTGTCCGCGAATAATTGTTATTTACCATTGTTTTCAGTTGTTGCAAAGTTTGCGTTGTATCCTCCATAGTCGCCTGTTGTTGAAATATTAAATTTCAACATGTAGTCTGTGGAGCTAGCGCTGTTACCTGAACCCTGCATGTAAAAGAGGGAGAAATTTTTGAAGCTACTACTCTTTCGTAAAAGCCATGGGAACGTAAACAGTTGGCCCTCTCCTACGCTTGAATTACGCTAACTAATTAGTCAACTTTAGGTGGAAATCGCTAGGGATTATGTTTAAACCCATGTTATCTTGTTCGTGTGAATATAAACGCTAGAACCACTAAACCTTTTTCTGTATATTATGTAACATATTAAATTTGTGAACTTATTAAATAATTTTTGTTGTATTTATATTTCATTCTATTTACCTCCTTTTTTCAGAAGTTAACTTTTCAATCCTTCTGATGGTAGCTGGAGACAAGAAATTTAACCCGCATAGATACGATTAAGCAGCGCAAGTAATATTGAAAATTTATTACCCGCTAAAACAAAAAAATAATGTCTACAGAAGTTCAGATGGAAATATTTTGTGAGATCATTTTCAAATTAAGTGCTTTTAATGAATCATAACTCATAAATACTATCGCTAAAATTAGAACAAACATCTAGCTGCCTATATCTATATGCTGCTTCTTCAATAATATGCAAAAAATGTATCATAACATTAATTCTAACAAAACATCATTAGTATAAAAATAATATGGCGATTATAGTTTAACACCTTAAATTATTTTATAGCATCGTTTGCTAAAGGTATCCGGTAGTATAATCAATATATGTATTTGTGTACGGCAACGTGTAATATATTCAAATCAAATTAAGATTATTCTCGTATTCATCCAATATAATTCTATTATAAAATACAAGGCTATACAGTGTCATATTAATTCAAATGAATAACATATAATCCTGGTACCTTGACATTTGAAGAAATACCTTACGATGCACGTATATTATAAAGGTCGATGATGATTACAAATTTTGGAGGTATCTTTCCTCTTCGGCGTGATTCACACACCTGAATCAATTTAGGATTGTAAACCATTAGTCTTTTAACATTTCTATGTATATGTCGTTAAAATTAATAGAAATTTTATTGGTCCTTTCAATTGTAAGCATAATTCTTGATGCACTTTCGAACTATTATGAATATCACAGTTATTTTTGTTAAAATAATATTGATATTCTCCAGTGCCATTACGTAACTAAGCTACAAATTTATGGAACATATCGTGCTGTAAGATAATTTTTATTCTACAACAAAAGTAATTTAATTTACTAGCAATTTAAACAAACACATTAATAAAAATTTATTAAAAGAAAAACTGATTAATAATTAACCACTGATTAATATTATTGAGATTAAGATTGATATTGAATCAACAAAATTGATAACATTTTTGCACATTGATATAGATCAACCAAGTCTTCTAATTGGTATCAACAATAAAACCCAATACGAATGGGTATGTGATTAATTAGTTCAAAGATTGATATTGACCCTTTGATACTCTTATAGATATCAACCTCTCTAATCAAAACCCCCAGAGGGATGTTTGAGCGTCAAACAAAAGAAACAAAGAGAGAACCTGACGAAGATAAGAGCTAGAGTACAACTCGCAGCATCAAAGCAAAATTAGATTTGCAACTAGCGTTCATATGTATAGTATAGTATAGTATATATTTGAAAGTACCAGTGGTGTACAAATTTTCATACAATATTACATATAATAATAATAATTGCAGTCACAATTCACAAAAAATGTGTATACGGATACATATAAATACAAACAAATACAAGCAACACACAAACGGTCATATTAGGTATTTCCTACTGTTACATTGCAGCCATCACCTTATTCATGCTCAAAGTTTGTTAATTCTTAGCAAACTCGGAAGTTGATTAAGAAAAATTCTTGCTCTATAACTTATAATCTTGCTTCTTCTCATCACCACATATATGTGCACATCATCACTTAAGGTCGTCATATATACGACGCTGATCCCAGAATTACACGAACTCACCAAGAAAACACAAACATTTTCACACAAGCAGATTTCTGTTAGATAGATACATTTTGCCCAATGATGTTCAATAGCTTCGATACCCTGTTCACTGTAAGAACTGTTGACTTCCTCAAAACAACCATCACGGATCAATAGCCGCAGTGATTAGGCGGCTGACTATCGTTGTGGCAGGACGATAGGAGCCGGCTTTCCATTCTCTGGAGGGACGCTGACATTTTTGAGAGTTGAAATCCGGATCGACTTACCATTCGCTGTTGTGAGGAAAATGATTAACAGCGCGGTATTATAAAAGGCGATATGATACTGTCACAAAGCCATTTGAACACAATTTACACACAAACAAAACTGCACTGCAAGAGTTGCTGTGATAGCCAGACAAGCGATACAGCTTACGGAGTCACTGCATCTAAGGATCCACCATATCGACATTTTTGATATCGGGTATCGATACCAATCGTTTTATCGATACTTACCGATGTATCGATTCCGTGCACGGTACGGAACGAGTACTGGAATCAGTTAGGTATCGACAGGTGTCGATGAATCGATACCTCAAATTGATTCCTTGAATCGATACCTCGAATTGATTTCTTAAATCGATACCCTGGACTGATTTGTAGGTATAGATTTTTTCAGGTTAATTTCAATAATTATATCCAGTAATATATCTACAGTATCAAATGTACAATATTATGATACTTGGGCTCTTTTTATAATAATTATTGTTATTCTACGAGAATAATTACCCTCATTCGTTAATATTTCAATCAATATATGAAAACTAATTCCCTAAATATTTGTCTAAAAATGATTTTTTACAATACTATAGTTGTTACCGTACTTCGTTGGTATCAATGTTATTCAAGGTATCAGCAAATCGATGCCGGTAGTGGTATCGAATACTGGACGATGTATCGATACTTCGCGCAGCCCTATCCACCACACATAACAAAAAAACCGCAGACTTGCACCTCTTGATGGACAACTCACTCACCACCGAGTCATTTTTCATGTTTGCAAAAGCATAATGATCCAAAATATGGCAAATAGGATATCTTGAAAAGCAATTCGAACTTTAATTTATTGATTTTCGCATTTAAGCTTTCAAAGGTTTATACTATTTAGCCACGTGTTGTTTTTAAACAACAACTGCTGTCTATACGTCAGGCCAGCTCGTAAGTTACTTGAATTTTCTATATATATATTTTTTTATGTGGTGGGTGCTTAGTTGCAGTGACTGCGTAAGCTGTATCGGTTGTCTGGCTATCACTGCAACTCTCGCGGTGGAGTTTGTGTGTGTAAGTTGTGTTCAATGGCTTTGTGACAGCATCACATCGCCTTTTATGATGCCGCGCTGTTAATCACTTTGCTCCCAACAGCGAATGGCAAGTCGAACCGGGATTAAACTCTCTGAAAAAATGTCGCCGTCCCTCCAGAGAATTGAACCCCGGCACCTATCGTCCTCCCACAACGATAGTCAGCCGCCTAACCACTGCGGCCATCGACCCGTTATTAGTAACAACTTAATTTTGAAAGCTTTGGTAAACCAATTCTCCAATATTTTATTTCTCTGACATTTGACTGAACTAGACTGCAGCTAATACCAATCATGCGAATCTTTGAAACTATATAATTACCTCAAACAGCACCGAACCAAAAAGTATAACATAAAATCGCTGTCGCTAGCTGTTATTATAAAAGCTAGCTCCTTACACTACCCTACCAACCAAAAATTATCAAATCTGCGATATTCTCATTAAATGTGAGCAAAATTGTCGGTGTTTAAGACGATTGATAACTGTTCCGGGAAAATAAACTGTTTACAACATTTTGATCACGACGCGACGTGATGATTCAAAAGCACACACTCTCTCACTGAAAAATTTGAAGAAAATGTTTAAATTAGAACAAAAATATCAATATGCCGATTGTCAAAAAAACGATGATACCTAAAATATGGCAAGGACGTTTAAATTAGAAAATTACATATTGTCAAAATCGATGATTAAGGACGTATTACTTGTTACATACATCGATTGCTTACACTCGAGTTTGTTAAACTGTAATAGAAACAAACATCCTTAAGGAACAACTAAAAGATGGGCAAATAAATTCAGCAAAACATGACAGAAAATAGTAGAAACAGATTAACAATAGAAAAGCTACTTTATCGCTGTGGATGAAATGATAAAAAGTGAAATCTTAAATCCTCTTATGATCTTACAAGTATATGCTGAGAAACCAGGAAAGAAATTTAATTGCATGACAGGTTTATCATGTAATAAGCCAAACTTGGAGCTTCAGATGACTATATACACATATAATAGAATTGTTTGAAATAATCAGTCTATATATAATGTTTCTATTTATAAATCGGTTATTACAAAAGATTGCTGGTGTACTAATATAAGCTCAGCGTCAAAGCTTTGATACCAATATAGATTGCATTTGTATTTAACACAATAAGTAAGCAAACACTTGTATGTATACTGGCACGTTTAACGGAAATGAAAGGCTTTAGAATGCAATAACAATGCATTATCGCCAAAACTGTCAAACTGAAGCCTTCTGCACCGATTAAACCGATAAATTGTGTCGTAACCAAAAGCGAATTACTCGACGCCTGGCAAGGCTTTAACCGTTGTACACGTCAGTTGTTAGTCCAGCATTCAATCTGCTACCCTAATGAAGTTCTCCCGGAGTTTCCGGTTGACTGGTTAAGTTTGCAGCAAGATGTTTACAACGGCGGTAACAACAGGCGAAAGCCGCCGCGTTTCAGCCTCTCTTTTTGTACGATTTTCGACATGCAATAGGGCGTCTTGGCCAAAGACAAAGCAGGCGAGTCGTAGAAGTATCATGACAGTAGCAAACAAAACATCGACTGTTAATTAAATTTAGTGTACTAGGTTATTCCAGAAGGTCCGTTCGACCCAGTTTCCGGAGGCGTATATAACTGTTGGGAGGTTTATGAACTATACAGCCGACAAAAGGTGAGGCTAATTTGTGTTGAGTTTGCTCTAATGCTTAGAGCGAGTAGAACACTGCATCTGCCGCCGCAAATGTGGATGTTTTAATCTCTGATGTTTCGAACATATGACTATGTACGTCGTGTTAGATTAATGCAGTGAAGATTAATGAAAATTTGTTGATTGGTTGTAATTTCGAGGTTTAGAACTTCATTGGAAGCTAGATATTTCTGTTTGAACTTCATTATGTACATATATCCCATCAAAGTAGAGCAACTCGTACTAATGTGTAATAATCAGAAAAAGAATGACCCCAGCTCAATCAAATTAATTTGTAAATACAAGCAGTATGACTGATAATTATTAGTAAATTTGCGCTCACTTTGGACATGTCGAAATATGCTATCAAAACGACAAAATACCGAATTAATTAAAGCATAATTAATAATTCACTGATTGAGATAACTAGGCCTGACATCTGGTGGATCGCTTTTCATGTAATCAACACACATAATTGATATAAATAAATAATGAAAACAAATATTGAGGCAGCTAAATATGTTGAATTGATAACTTGAAGGGCTATAAAATGTTGCAGAATAATGGTGGTAATTGTGGCGTGTGTGTTAAAAAGTCTCCTATCCATCGCTAATTTTGCGTTTGCACAACGACAAAAAACCTAAACGACCTGAAAAATCATCTGCAATCAGTTTCTGGTGCTTTTGAAACCGATATGGGTGAATTTTTTCGCTTTTAATGGTACACCAAACTGATGTTCTGCTAACTTCTGCAATTGCCCCAATTTGCTGAGCACTTTTTCTTGGGTCTTCAACTAAGGCTGTCATTATTATTGTTTTATTATTCTCGTTTAGAACTGATTTGTCACGACTAGGTTTAGAATATGACACATTCCCGCCAGATGCAACGAATTTTTCAAGAAGATTCTCAAATGTTGATACGTCTGGGTGACGTCAATCGTGATACTTCTCTTTGTAGACACGCGAAGCCAACAACAGATTCCTTAAACATTTGCCAAGAATGAAAACCATATCTACTAATTCATTATTTGGAAAACGTGACATTTTCGGTTAGACTTTGGAGCTTTTTGGGCAGATCGAATGTATGTCGTTTACGCATTTCAACTATGATTTTCATGGAAATCTAACTATGATTTAAAAGGACGGCAAACTTTCTGAGTAACAGGATATTAATGATAATTATCTCAGAAACTATTGCCTTTGGGTATAGGACATGTTTAACAAAAATGAGTAGACTTATGCGGATAAAAGTCTTAACAATGTTGACTTAAAATTCGATGTACATATCAAAAATATATAGGGTGTTCCATTAAAAAAACTAAGTACGGTCCTGTACAGATGAAACCAAGGTCCTTGGGGAACTCAAAATATTTTTAAATTGTTAAGGAGAGACGTTCGAATGAAATATGTACTTAACATTTTCTGATAAAATCAATACTAAACGTACTATTTAAGAAAAGAAGGTCAAGTGGACAACCCTGTATACATCGAATTGGATGATTAAGTTTGTTTTAAACTTCAAAGAATGTAAAAGTATAAAGTTAGTTTCAGGGCAGAAGCAGTTTCAGCAAAATTTGAATGTTGAATTTGAGTTCTTGTGGGATTGTAAATTTGAAGCTTTGGTTGCAACGCATTTCGAACTGATGACAGTTTAGCAGTAAGGAAGAATATTGTTGATTTCAGAATCAACAAAAGCTTTTCTTCTTACTGTGTTTGTAAGGAATATTAGAAGGTTAAAAATAAAATCGAATCGAATAGTTAACTGGATATTTTCTACATGAAATCAGAGATCACTGCATTCCTTTAATTACTGTATTCTTCCTTAAAAATAAACTTTTCTAAAAATTGTTTTTAGCGTTTTCGTTTGCTGAAATATAAAATAAAAATCTAGTTGGAGTGGCTACCTTTTATGCATTGAGCTATGTATAATTTACTTGATGATAGTGACTCGGTTGCTGTCCTACCCTTTGATTCGTTTACTAGTCGTTATTCGTTAAATACACATAACGATGTAACTAAAAACAAACAAAAAAACAGTCAAGTTAAAAGCACAACAGTCTCCACTGCATCCCTATTTCGAACAACGGCGAAAGCCCAGCTTTGTTTCAAAAATACATAAACGCATTCAAAATTTATCGACAAAAAGGGAAATAAATCGACGCGACGAACAACATGCAACTAGAGCGCACAGACTGCAATACGTGATTCTGAACTCTGTTTCTGCCTTTACACTACCTAAAATAATAAAATTACTGCAAATTATAATTCATGACCGTCTAGAAACTTTACTGTGGCCTGCCCCTAATGTCCCGTTGAATTATACATAATACTCTCTTCTAACTTTGCCCCATATTACTCGTCCAACGATGTAGAACAGGATGGCGAGAGAAGGACAATTGATGTGAGTGCGGTCACCACTCTTACAATTTTCCCGTGTAAAAGAGATAGAGGGAATCATTTTAAAAGCTTAATGTTATTGTCCGCGAATAATTGTTATTTACCATTGTTTTCAGTTGTTGCAAAGTTTGCGTTGTATCCTCCATAGTCGCCTGTTGTTGAAATATTAAATTTCAACATGTAGTCTGTGGAGCTAGCGCTGTTACCTGAACCCTGCATGTAAAAGAGGGAGAAATTTTTGAAGCTACTACTCTTTCGTAAAAGCCATGGGAACGTAAACAGTTGGCCCTCTCCTACGCTTGAATTACGCTAACTAATTAGTCAACTTTAGGTGGAAATCGCTAGGGATTATGTTTAAACCCATGTTATCTTGTTCGTGTGAATATAAACGCTAGAACCACTAAACCTTTTTCTGTATATTATGTAACATATTAAATTTGTGAACTTATTAAATAATTTTTGTTGTATTTATATTTCATTCTATTTACCTCATTTTTTCAGAAGTTAACTTTTCAATCCTTCTGATGGTAGCTGGAAACAAGAAATTTAACCCGCATAGATACGATTAAGCAGCGCAAGTAATATTGAAAATTTATTACCCGCTAAAACAAAAAAATAATGTCTACAGAAGTTCAGATGGAAATATTTTGTTCATTTTCAAATTAAGTGCTTTTAATGAATCATAACTCATAAATACTATCGCTAAAATTAGAACAAACATCTTTACATCTATATGCTGCTTCTTCAATAGAATGCAAAAAATTTATCATAACATTAATTCTAACAAAACATCATTAGTATAAAAATAATATGGCGATTATAGTTTAACACCTTAAATTATTTTATAGCATCGTTTGCTAAAGGTATCCGGCAGTATAATCAATATATTTGTGTACGGCAACGTGTAATATATTCAAATCAAATTAATTATTCTCGTATTCATCCAATATAATTCTATTATAAAATACAAGGCTATACAGTGTCATATTAATTCAAATGAATAACATATAATCCTGGTACCTTGACATTTGAAGAAATACCTTACGATGCACGTATATTATAAAGGTCGATGATGATTACAAATTTTGGAGGTATCTTTCCTCTTCGGCGTGATTCACACACCTGAATCAATTTAGGATTGTAAACCATTAGTCTTTTAACATTTCTATGTATATGTCGTTAAAATTAATAGAAATTTGATTGGTCCTTTCAATTGTAAGCATAATTCTTATTGCACTTTCTAACTATTATGAATATCACAGTTATTTTTGTTAAAATAATATTGTTATTCTCCATTGCCATTACATAACTAAAGCTACAAATTTATGGAACATATCGTGCTGTAAGATAATTTTTATTCTACAACAAAAGTAATTTAATTTACTAGCAATTTAAACAAACACATTAATAAAAATTTATTAAAAGAAAACAACCACTGATTAATAATTATATTTTCTTTCCTGGTATTCTTTTTCATGATATATCTCAAATACTTATGTAGACGCGATTATGGTTACCAGTTCACTTCATTTTTGGAGTTTTCATATTTCATATTTTAGGCTCCCTCACTCTAATCAACAAAATAACTTTGTTCATGTATATTTTATTGTATTTCTTCATACATATCACATTTTTGCACATTTATATAGATTGAATCCACATTCTGTTCTCTAACTTCTGATATTTGCGTCTTACTGATCAAGTCCAAATCTTCTATACAATATGACCTACCAAAGTATCAATAATAAGAACAGTTCCAATACGAATGGTTTTCAGGTATCTTGTGTCCATTAATTAATTCAATGATTGATATTGACCATTTGATACTCTTATAGATATCAACCTCTCTAATTGGTCTATAAACCCCGAGAGGGGTATGTGTTGTCAACGGAACTATGCCAATAGAGCACCCACTCAAGCAGAGTTTAAGCGTCAAACAAAGAGAGAGAACCTGACGAAGATAAGAGCTAAGGTACAACTCGCAGCATCAAAGCAAAATTAGATTTGCAACTAGCGTTCATATGTATAGTATAGTATACTATATATTTGAAAGTACCAGTGGTGTACAAATTTTCATACAATATTACATATAATAATAATAATTGCAGTCACAATTCACAATACATATAAAATGTGTATATGGATACATATAAATACAAACAAATAAAAGCAAACAAATACAAGCAACACACAAACGGTCATATTAGCCTCTGTTACAAGTTTTATTCATGCTCAAAGTAATTCTTAGCAAACTCGCAAGTTGATTAAGAAAAATTCTTGCTCTATAACCTATAATCTTGCTTCTTCTCATCACCACATATATGTGCACATCATCACTTAAGGTCGTCATATATACGACGCTGATCCCAGAATTACACGAACTCACCAAGAAAACACAAACATTTTCACACAAGCAGATTTCTGTTAGATAGATACATTTTGCCCAATGATGTTCAATAGCTTCGATACCCTGTTCACTGTAAGAACTGTTGACTTCCTCAAAACAACCGTCACGGATCAATAGCCGCAGTGATTAGGCGGCTGACTATCGTTGTGGCAGGACGATAGGAGCCGGCTTTCCATTCTCTGGAGGGACGCTGACATTTTTGAGAGTTGAAATCCGGATCGACTTATCATTCGCTGTTGTGAGGAAAATGATTAACAGCGCGGTATTATAAAAGGCGATATGATACTGTCACAAAGCCATTTGAACACAATTTACACACAAACAAAACTGCACTGCAAGAGTTGCTGTGATAGCCAGACAAGCGATACAGCTTACGGAGTCACTGCATCTAAGGATCCACCATATCGACATTTTTGATATCGGGTATCGATACCAATCGTTTTATCGATACTTACCGATGTATCGATTCCGTGCACGGTATCGTCCAGTACTCGTTCCGAGTACTGGAATCAGTTAGGTATCGACAGGTGTCGATGAATCGAGACCTCAAATTGATTCCTTGAATCGATACCTCGAATTGATTTCTTAAATCGATACCTAGGGCTGATTTGTAGGTATAGATTTTTTCAGGTTAATTTCAATATATAATAATAATATATCTACAGTATCAAATGTACAATATTATGATACTTGGGCTCGTTTTATAATAATTATTGTTATTCTACGAGAATAATTACCCTCATTCGTTAATATTTCAATCAATATATGAAAACTAATTCCCTAAATATTTGTCTAAAAATGATTTTTTACAATATCATAGTTGTTACCGTACTTCGTTGGTATCAATGTTATTCAAGGTATCAGCAAATCGATGCCAGTAGTGGTATCGAATACTGGACGATGTATCGATACTTCGCGCAGCCCTATCCACCACACATAACAAAAAAACCGCAGACTTGCACCTCTTGATGGACAACTCACTCACCACCGAGTCATTTTTCATGTTTGCAAAAGCATAATGATCCAAAATATGGCAAATAGGATATCTTGAAAAGCAATTCGAACTTTAATTTATTGATTTTCGCATTTAAGCTTTCAAAGGTTTATACTATTTAGCCACGTGTTGTTTTTAAACAACAACTGCTGTCTATACGTCAGGCCAGCTCGTAAGTTACTTGAATTTTCTATATATATATTTTTTTATGTGGTGGGTGCTTAGTTGCAGTGACTGCGTAAGCTGTATCGGTTGTCTGGCTATCACTGCAACTCTCGCGGTGGAGTTTGTGTGTGTAAGTTGTGTTCAATGGCTTTGTGACAGCATCACATCGCCTTTTATGATGCCGCGCTGTTAATCACTTTGCTCCCAACAGCGAATGGCAAGTCGAACCGGGATTAAACTCTCTGAAAAAATGTCACCGTCCCTCCAGAGAATTGAACCCCGGCACCTATCGTCCTCCCACAACGATAGTCAGCCGCCTAACCACTGCGGCCATCGACCCGTTATTAGTAACAACTTAATTTTGAAAGCTTTGGTAAACCAATTCTCCAATATTTTATTTCTCTGACATTTGACTGAACTAGGACTGCAGCTAATACCAATCATGCGAATCTTTGAAACTATATAATTACCTCAAACAGCACCGAACCAAAGAGTATAACATAAAATCGTTGTCGCTAGCTGTTATTATAAAAGCTAGCTCCTTACACTACCCTACCAACCAAAAATTATCAAATCTGCGATATTCTCATTAAATGTGAGCAAAATTGTCGGTGTTTAAGACGATTGATAACTGTTCAGGAAAATAAACTGTTTACAACATTTTGATCACGACGCGACGTGATGATTCAAAGCACACACTCTCTCTCAAAAATTTGAAGAAAATGTTTAAATTAGAACAATAATATCAATATGCCGATTGTCAAAAACGATGATACCCAAGGACGTGAAAATTACATATTGCACATAGATATTATTATTACTTGTTACACTCGAGGTGTGTTAAACTGTAATAGAAACAAACATCCTTAAGGAACAACTAAAAGATGGGCAAAATAAATTCAGCAAAACATGACAGAAAATAGTAGAAACGGATTAACAATAAGAAAGCTACTTTATCGCTGTGGATGAAATGATAAAAAGTGAAATCTTAAATCCTCTTATGATCTTACAAGTATATGCTGAGAAACCAGGAAAGAAATTTAATTGCATGACAGGTTTATCATGTAATAAGCCAAACTTGGAGCTTCAGATGACTATATACACATATAATAGAATTGTTTGAAATAATCAGTCTATATATAATGTTTCTATTTATAAATCGGTTATTACAAAAGATTGCTGGTGTACCTAATATAAGCTCAGCGTCAAAGCTTTGCTACCAGCTATAGATTGCATTTGTATTTAACACAATAAGTAAGCAAACACTTGTATGTATACTGTACGTTTAACGGAAATGTAGCCCAAGGCTTTAGAATGCAATAACAATGCATTATCGCCAAAACTGTCAAACTGAAGCCTTCTGCACCGATTAAACCGATAAATTATTATCGTAACCAAAAGCGAATTACTCGACGCCTAGCTTCTGGAGAAACTTTAACCGTTGTACACGTCAGTTGTTAGTCCAGCATTCAATCTGCTACCCTAATGAAGTTCTCCCGGAGTTTCCGGTTGACTGGATTTAGAAGTTTGCAGCAAGATGTTTACAACGGCGGTAACAACAGGCGAAAGCCGCCGCGTTTCAGCCTCTCTTTTTGTACGATTTTCGACATGCAATAGGGCGTCTTGGCCAAAGACAAAAGCAGGCGAGTCGTAGAGTATCATGACGAGTAACAAACAAAAACATCGACTGTTAATTAAATTTAGTGTACTAATTGTATTCAGAAGGTCCGTTCGACCCAGTTTCCGGAGGCGTATATAACTGTTGGGAGGTTTATGAACTATACAGCCGACAAAAGTGAGGCTAATTTGTATTTGAGTTTGCTCTAATGCTTAGGGCGAGTAGAACACTGCATCTGCCGCCGCAAATGTGGATGTTTTAATCTCTGATGTTTCGAACGCTATGACTATGTACGTCGTGTTAGATTAATGCAGTGAAGATTAATGAAAATTTGTTGATTGGTTGTAATTTCGAGGTTTAGAAACTTCATTTGAAGCTAGATATTTTCTGTTTGAACTTCGTGTAACGCATATAT
This sequence comes from Holotrichia oblita, assembly GCA_023690525.1. Taxonomy (NCBI): domain Eukaryota; kingdom Metazoa; phylum Arthropoda; class Insecta; order Coleoptera; family Scarabaeidae; genus Holotrichia; species Holotrichia oblita. Next base: position 25,163,429 of record CM043022.1, read on the forward strand.
CCCATCAAAGTAGAGCAACTCGTACTAATGTGTAATAATCAGAAAAAGAATGACCCCCAGCTCAATCAAATTAATTTGTAAATACAAGCAGTATGACTGATAATTATTAGTAAATTTGCGCTCACTTTGGACATGTCGAAATATGCTATCAAAACGACAAAATACCGAATTAATTAAAGCATAATTAATAATTCACTGATTGAGATAACTAGGCCTGACATCACAGTGGATCGCTTTCATGTAATCAACACACATAATTGATATAAATAAATAATGAAAACAAATATTGAGGCAGCTAAATATGTTGAATTGATAACTTGAAGGGCTATAAAATGTTGTAAGTCCGGTTGAAAATACAGGACGGTGTTGTAATGTCCTTCACCAAAATAGTACATTACCTTGCCTATTTTAAATGATTCCATATTACTGGCTTGTGCTTAACCATTGAACTGACTTTATATATACCTTCAAAATATATACTCCTTATTGAGCAAGCTTTTCCCCGAGTACAGTTTAAAAATTCAGTTTTCCTTTTACAAAGAGAAATATATTTAACAAACTTTCGCAAGCATTCCTTTAAGCTTCTAATTAATTTCATGCATAATGTAAATGTCCTTCCGCGCGAAACGTAAAACCTTTTTCTTCCGAAACGATTATAATTTAGTGTGAAACCTGCGGTTCATATTTTTCCACAGTGGGTATATGTGGGTATATACTATTGCGGCGTATACTTAACTTCCGCTTATTATATCTTACAATATATACCTTTGGCGGTCGTATCACGCGATTATAAATTATAACAAAACAAGGAACCGCTTAATTTATACAAGAAAAAAGCGCGCAGATAAATTAAAAATAAGAAATGGCGCTTTCGTGTAGCGTTAGAATTAAGCACGAGGTATCTTATCTTTATTAATTGCGACCGTGGGAGGTTCTCTTTCGGTGACATCACGCTACTATAAGATCAAGGAAGAGGAATATCCTCAAGACACGAACTTATGTGTACTATTACGTACGTAGTATCGTTAGAATAGGTAGTGCATCGCTCGTATTTGAAAACCGAGGGGAACATGAAGATTCCTAGTAAGATATCTAACTGCTGGAAGCAAACAACCCCCATTAATGATATTCAAAAGCCCTATTTGTTCCGACAATACTACAAGTTCTTTTGTTGTTGTTGTGTTAGTGTTATATAGGTCACTGTAATACCGGTAGCACCGCTGAAATGTAAATATGCATATAAATTTCTTCTCGAATGACATTCTTAAATTTTCCCTGCTGTGTTTCAACTGGAGTAAACATCACGACAGAATGCCGTTTATCGCCTAACATTTGTAGTTGAAGTATTCTTAATGGTTACTGTGCCTTGAAAAGGATATACATATTTGTAATTTAAATAGTATACATATAATGAATATTGCGCATACATGTATTAAAAGTTTTTGTCAAAATAGTAATGAGAAAAAATAAAATATCTCGAAAAATCCAAGAAACTAATTGGGCAAGAAATTTCTTTAACGTAGAGTAGCGTCAGCCCCTAGATAGATAGATAATTTACGGGATGGCTAAATAGCCTCTTGCCACTGCGACGTATCGGTCTAGCGTTGCCTCCTCTCATGAGGCTTTCTAGCCTTGTCGGGCTTGTCTTCATGTAGCTCGCCGTATCTGAATATGGTTTGCCAATACACTCCCTCGCATTGGCACAAGATGTGCTGCGAGGTCTCTTCTTCTGTCTGACAGATTCTGCACATAGGGTTTTCCCCCAGACAAAGGTTGCTCATATGCTTATTGAGTCTAGTATTTCCTGTTAGTAGATCTACTACCGACCTCACGGTTCTCCTGCCTTTGTTCAAAAGGTCATCAGTGTATTTAGGCATGTATTCTTTGATGAATTTCTTAGCCTGTCTCTGTCCTGGGGAACTTTTCCACCATTCTAGGGATTTATCAGCCGACCATTTCTCCATGGTTTTGGCTATTTTCCTATTCGTGATTCCACAAGATGATGTAGATCCAATGAGTAGCTTGAACGCTCGTCCTTTAGCCAGGACATCTGCCTTCTCATTTCCTTTAATACCTTCGTCTTCCGAGCGTCAGCCCCTAAATCACTTGAAAATCAATATTATTCTATTATTATTATTCTTTCCTATTTGGTTACGCGAACCACTACTAGACTAACTAGAGGCATGCTTAGTCCCCCAAAAGATGTTTAAGTTAACGTTAAGATAAAGAAAACAACCGATAAACTTCAAAAATATTTATTTACAAAAAATATATTTAGGAATATAACTTGCAGTGGTTTGAAGGGCGCAAAAAACTTTATCAAGAAATACAGAAAAGTCCTACAACGGTAAGAATGGAAGCAAACAACTTTATACAATTAAAATGAACAGGTGCTCCATACAAAAGAGGCGTCTTTTCCGTTCAAAACGGGCCAGTATTCCTTACTGATAACGTGGTGCGACATCTAACTCACTCTTCACTTAGAACCTGTGGGTACAAAATTCAGTTAAAGGATAAATATAATTAACATTTACAAAAATATAAATTTAAATTACAAAGAAAATGTTTTATAAGTAACCTTATGTGATACTAATAGTTTTAAAGTTAAAAAAAGTAAGGTATTTAAAAACGTAAAAGCAGATTTACTATTTGATGGACAGAAATATGGAAATTGGAAACCTTGATTCTGATAATGATTGATGATAAATTAAATTAATTACATATATATATATTTGTTTAATCGAAAATTAGTATACAACGGTCTATTGCAGAAATAATCATGTGTAGTATAATAACTCGGTGATTACCAGCATCTCCTTTCCTGAAAGGTGCTTCTAAGTCCTTCTGGTTGTCTTTGCATTTTTTGCAAAGACGATTTTATTTGATTTTATGCGATCAAAGGGCTTCTGTTCTGCTAAAGCTAAGACCTCTCTAGCCTCGTTTTTGAGAGGTGACCTTTACTGCCATATGGAATTTTGGCTCACCTTGGCCTGTTGTTATTCCACTAATTCTAGAATGCGCCTACTCATGACGAGGGGTGGAACTCTGGATAAGTCCAGCTCCCATCGGTATTGGATGAAAGGGGTCTGCAACCCAGAAACTCTCTCTAAGATTTGTCTAGCCAATACCATAGCATACTCACTTAGAGTTGAAAATTCCAAATATCTATGGATTTGTGCGATGTTAACGAACCAAGATGATCAATGCGTAAGTTTTATTTTTAACTTTAAAGGGTTGTTGTAGAATAGCACCGGAACCAGACTAAACTCCGTCCGGTTGAACTTAGAGATAACACTTATAAAATATTGCCTAAAAGTGAGCGTATTATTTAATATGACACCCAGATATGTGAACTGAGATTTCCAAGGCAACCTTTCATCCTCCACAGAAGTAGTGGTGCGAGGATTTCTATCGATAAAATATTATGTAGATTATATACAGATTCAACAATCATGTATTAATAATATTATTTGGCGCGCCATCTATACACAAATGGTCGAAATACTGGAGTCGTTTCCTCAAATCGCTTTGTAAAGATTTCCACACTTTCAATAATTTATTTCATTCAACAATTTTTTTGTTTTGTTTTTTGGCTTCAATATTGTATGATACAAGCAAGCATTTTTTGAGTTATGAAAAATAGTTAGAAGAGATAGATTTCCTTTGCTTCAAGAATTGTTTTTTATCTGTACAAAGAGCCATATAGAAAATGCGGAAAAAAATTTTCGTCCGAAATAATTGGGAAGATCGAATTCAGTCAATATTTATTGTTGGTTGGTTTCATACTCCAAAACTTCTCATTGAACGTTTACCCATCAAGTAAAGTAAAGCTTGAGAAAACAATAAGATCTATCAATCTTGTTTTATTTATAAATTAATTAATAACCTTATTAGTTGTTGTAACTTTCTCTAGCTAAACTGTAGATGATAGCAGATAGCTGTAACAATACTGAGAAGCCACACATTTTGAATTCATCATCAAAAAATCAAAAATTGGAGGATTGAAGTTAGTTATATTGATTGAATTATCTTCAATGATAAACACTATGATACTTCCAAACATTTCTAGAAAGCAAAGATTCATCTACAAACTGAAGATTGCAGATAATGTGCTTGCTGACTCACTTTTATCAGATGCTCATTTCCATTGTTTTTCTATATGTTCAATTTCAAAATTTGTTGTTCCTTTAGCTAATTTATTTCGACCCCATTCACAATCGTTTCCTTGAAAATTAAACAAATCACACATAATTTTAGTTGAGCACCGTGCCCAATCCAATTACTAATAAATTTTATATTTCTTGCATGCTGCTAAGTCAACGTAAACCTGTAACAACACCGAATCGAAGCCAACATTATTTTGAAGCGAAAATTTACGACTCTCGTTTAATTTAACAGCGTTGTGCATCAATGCGAACTTATTAGATCACGGCTTCTTTTAATATCAATTGCCGTTAGTAACCATAAAAGTAAAATATTTGGTGCATTCGTGTACAATTTATACACTATGTAGTATCTCCTATGCACAGTTTAACTCGTATAGTACGTGTTGTACTTTCCTGGCTGTTAATTTTACTTGCGATTACAATAGAGCTTGTGTCTAGATAGTATATGTATAGTCGTAAATTTTTATAACATGCTTGCATATAGTTAAAGGAGTACATGTACGACACATCTTAGTGAAGTTGACATATTGTGTTCGTGTAGTTTTATGGATGTTAACAGTAAAACATTGCGCATATAATTGTAACAAGGAAGTTGTATAGAATGTAGTACCATCCTTTTCAAATTAAATGCGGAGGACATATATTTAGTAAATAAAGATATTGTTTTAAAACGAATTTCGTTTATTTGAAAAAAAGTAGTGCTTTAAATTACTTCTAATTCGCAATTTTTGAAATGACAATACCCTCATTTAAATCTTTTTCACTTAATAATTTAGAAGTATGTCCAAACACTTTGTGAACGTTACGTTCTTCTTTGTTATTAAGATTTTTAATTTTCCAGGATTGTCATAGCTGTTGAGCTGTTGTCATAGAGCTGTTGATGCTTAAAAGATTGCAAAATAGTTATTCATCCATTAACTAGCACTTCATTTCGTTTATTTTTTCCAATAAACGAACCATTAATTAGTAGTGTCTTCCTCAAAAATTACATCCTTTGTTTGTCGAATTGGTTTTCCTCAGCACTTCAACATCTTTCTCATCATCTCTACATGACACATGTCAACTGATCGAAATAAACAGTCAAAACAGTCAGGGTACACTACAACAGACATATTTTATAATTGGTTTGCTTAGAAAAAGTACTTTTAAACATCGAACCTTACAGATGGATACAAATACTACGAGGAATCAAAATCAAAGACTTGAAAAACTAAAAGTTTATTATTACTTATAATGCCACCTTCTAGTTTCTATTCCAAAAAAATAACTTCTTACAGAATGGTACCATTTATTATTTGTAATTAAATTGCTGCATTCTTCTTTTTTTTTCATTTGTCGAACAATGTACAAATCGAAAATATTGTTTAACCTTCCGCTGCTGTGGCGCGGACTGACAGTCCGCAACAATTTCGTCAGTTAATATATTACTCTGAATATTTACTGCACGAGTACCTTTCAGGCATACTATAATATATATTGTGAAAACGTTTCAGTTTCCTAGAGCTTCTGATATGTGCAGTATTAAATTTTGCGGACTGTCACTCCGCACACAGTAATCGTGTGACAAAATTATTTGCTTGTAAGAAGTGAGCTGTAGTATTATTTTACGTTATATATTGATACAATTTTGTTGGCAAACAACTCGAACACAATAAGTTCTTACGAGAAAAAGCAGGAGAGTTTAACGAAGTTAATGCAAGAGTATTTACGTGAAATTGACGAAGAAGATGTGCAATATGATGACGAAGGAGAAATCGGAGAAACAGATGAGTTAGAAATACAAGGTGAGTATGATACTGGAAGTGAGCAAGAAATTTCTGATCAAGAAACTATGTCCACAACCTCAAAACAGCCGTTTCTTATCGGGAAGGATAACATTACTGAATGGCAAAAGCACGCGCCGTCGAAAAATGTTAGAACAAGAAGCGAAAATATTATTAGCCACTTGCGTATTATTAGATATCAATAGCTTCCATTATTAACTATTTTACAAATAAATAATCATTACAAAGGGAAATTATTTAAACTGATTTTGTATCGAAATCACTAATGCAGAGTCAGAGTCCGCACACATCATGCATGTACTAAAATTTCATCACAGCAGCGAAAGGTTAACAACTGCTAAATAATAACCAATATTCATAAACCTTAGTATTTTGTATGCTGACATGCTAACCAGGAGCTTCCGGGCGTCTATCCCGTTAGTTTCTTTAAAAAAAAACGTCCCAATTAACTTATTCATGAGAATTGATCCGTAGTTGAGTTGTAATAGTTTCGTTGCCTTTTTTATTTTGGATAATTCAGAATATATCATGCAGCTATTAACCAGGTATTGCACCATTTTCTGAATTTGTAGCCTACTGACTAAAGATATTATAACGTTTTACTACTGTTGGCGTAATTACATCATTATTTCCAGTTAAAATTGTAGCGATTTTATTTTCTATTTTGTCGTATCGTATCACAGCAGTCATTGCCTAGCACAAGACCAACTTCTTTCATAAGTTTAGCCTACGTACATTACAAACATTATAAAATTTGGTGGGACAATGGGCTTCTTCTAATTGCGCACTATCAGCCAAGTTCAATGGCAGACTTCTTTTATCGTTATCAAGTTTAGAAGTCATCATTAAACGTGGCATATTTGTACCACATACATAGGCGGAGATATTTCGAGCGTTATTGGGTTTGCAGTCAGCCAGTTAACAGAACGTATGATAACAATCTCGAATTGTGTGGTCGCTTAACTGTCCCATTTAAATTTCTTTGTCTTATAATTTAAATTAAATGCAAAATTGCATGTATACCCTGGTGGCATGTGTATTCGAAATTTATGAATTGATATAGCAAAAGAAATACTTCAATCGGATTCTTTCTATCGCTTGCGTTTATTTTAGGAATGTGGAAGTTTGGATTTTTGTTTTTTTTTACAACCTTCGATACCTAAGTCATCAGCAATATTTGATTCAATAGCCTGTTTATCTTCTTTCAGTGACAGCACTTTCTCTTCAGAAACTGCTTTCAAATTGAAATATGAAAACTCAATCCACAATCGTATTTACAGTAAACAAACTTATATAAGTCAAAGTAGTTTATAAATATGTTGCAAAACCGCAGCACTTTTACTTACCTCCAAATTTTAGCTAGCTTTGGACTCGATCAGGAAACTAGCGATTCTATAAATAGAGATTTAGCTTCGCTACGATTAAAATATGCGTAATAAACAGACATTATTATCTGACGTAAGTTTACATTGTACTGCGCATGCTTGCGATAAATGTTATTCCAACAACTGTCTACAAATAAATTTGTAGTGATGGTAGAAAAAATGCGAAGCAAATTTCGAAAATTCTTATCTTATACATATGTATTTTGACCTGCCTTTAAATTATTTACAGAGAGATAATGCTGTAACAAAATTATGAAAACATATTTATTCCAACCAAACTTACACAAGAAGAGCTGTAGCGACAATCTTGAGAAGCAATACAGCTTACATCTGAGTCAGCGGAAAGCAACGCAGCACAAAAGAATGAAGCCATAATCATCCATTACTACACCTGAAACAATGTTAAAAACAGCTGCGACAAATTATTCAACATCAGCCTCTAAACTTTGTTTTGCAACAAATTGCTAGGATGAATTCTGCCGAGAATCAGGAATCCTCTTGAATAATGTTTGACCGTCAGCTAGTAGTACTCCAGCAATAATTACGCTTAATAGAAAGTGAACCAAATTACTGAAACTCAATCAGAATTAGATAAAATATAGAGATAAAGGGTTCAAGTCCAATTTCTCGAATATTTAGTAGATTAGGTATTTTGCTTGCAAGAAATATAAAAACTTATCAACTTGTTTCTCTCAAATTTTTCTTTAAAACCAACTCTGAAAAGAAGATATTTCAAAACAACAAACTAATATCAGCATCGAAAAGCTAGGGCAATTGAATAGTTCTCGGAAAATCCATAATCTACAGCTTGCAAGTCGATTGGACGAAGAGACACAACTGATTTGAATTTGATATTAGTAAGACGAACAAAGAACTGTGTTTTGATATCGAATTCAATCTTCTTGAACGTTTACAATACTTACACAATTTATTTATTTTATTTAACAAACTTTTAAAGGTGATATTTTATTTAAATATCCAAAAATATCTCATTGTTAAATACAATATCCAGAGATTTGAAAATAAACAAAACACATTGAATGTAACTAGACAAAAACCAAAATCATTGTCAACATAAACTTTCTCACTTTTGTTTTACGGACACTCTTCCGCGTGATGGCCTTCTCTTTTTTTCCGGCATTTCTATCTTGGCACGTGCATCACTATAGAATACTGCTACACTTTTATCGCTAACCTGTGTGTCGTATCAGATCGTATTCTTCGTTTATAACGCATAGAATCGGGGGAATACCCGCTGAGCGCTATCGCTCGATTCTCTGGCGACCTTCCCCGGCTAACCCGGCTTTTTTGGGTATCTCTTTCAGCACCTATACGCCTGAAAATTCAACCACTCCGCCTGTCAACTCTCTAACGGTTACCGTATTTCACATTTGTCGCATAATGACACCATTTATCACATGTGTCCGAACATGCATTTCGATGATGAATATTGTCGGACGAGTTCGGACGTTGTTGGTTAGCGCTATCCTTCTCTTTTTATGCTCCCTTTTCCTGCTTTTCAGTAAGTATGTACAATCGTAGACAACGTAATGTTAACAAATACAATTTCTTTTAAATATAAAACTACTACTGCTAACGGTAACGGTTACATGATTGTGGGAAAACGATATTGGTGTCCACACCTGGCAATTCTAAGAAGGGTAGTACAGAATTAGGAATCAAGCTTACGGAAAATAGTAGATGAAGTAGGACTTAGAAGTAGTCTTCTTGTTTCGAGAGTCCTACACTAACTGCAGCTTTACCCGTACCATATATGTACAAAGAATGCTGTCTCCAAACTCACATAATTATCAGTCACATTGGGTTGCCTGCTGTTAGTTTGTACACTAAGAAGACCTCAAGTTTGTTGCCATTTTTTGCATATTTTTGGCAACAGGTTAGTTTTAAACATAAAAAAGGTAGGTTGCGCGAGCTAAACCAACAGGGAGTTGTAGTTTCATTTTCAGAGTTTCTACTGGCATTTTAACACCCTACTTAATCAAACTACACACTTGATAGCTTTTAAATAAATAATTCATTAACACTCAGTTGCGTTATTCCACCGTTTACATAAGATTGACCGTGATAGTACGTACTTGTCGTATTCCCTATGATCTGCCGAAGAATTTAGTTCACATAGGGGACAAAAATAATTGAAAACGGTGGTATATACGGTAGTGCGGGAATGGATGTTATTGTTCGACGTCGCTTACACCCCACTATTTCCTGGATTGAGAGGCCCCTTCATAAACTAGATGGATTTTATTGGATCTGTTTGGATATTTTCGCGATGTGTGTGCGTGTACGTGATTTGGTCGTCAGATCACCTGAAGTGGCTTTTGTTCGGGGAAAATACGGCTATTTATCCTTTATTTGTTTTTTTTTTCGAAGGGGGTAGATAAATGGGAAATAGAAACGATTTTCTCCATGCGCGCTTCATTTTTCATATGCTGGGGGACGTATTTTTTCGCAATGAAATATGAACGGGGCAATAGGCAGGGAAAGAAAACAGAATTCATGTTTTTACTCTATCAGGAGATTACCAGATATATGTATCTACACGGGCATGTCAATAAAATAAAACATTAAAAGAAGCAAATATAAAAGAATTTATAATTCACTGTACATAATCGCACTACAAAAACATCCAAAACAATACCAAGGCTGACACCTCTTCAGCAAAAACGTCTACTCACCCGCCTTTTCGTATTTTTTCTTTCTCCTCTCATCCTTCACCTAAATCATAAAGTAATTTCCTTCATTTCCTACTCTACCCGAAAGAAGAGAAAAGATAGCATTAAGATGTAAGTTACGACCTACCGGTATATTTATTGTTTGTGACTAATTTACGATGCTCAGTGGAAAAACCCTTTCTCGAAGATGGGTAGAGAATACGTAAGCTATTTACCTTACCTTCGTTGTTATACCGTTAGATAATTCTTTCGCGCGCGCTCTCTCTTACAGGTCTTTCTTGTTTTCGTAAGAGATTTCTTTTATAAGGGCCTAATTAATTCGAAGTTATGAAAGTGTTTAAGCGGCGCTTAAAAGGAGAAACTGGCGGACCAACACTACGGTACCTTTATTGTAATTGGTGATGAATCGTGCCCGGGAAGTAATTAGGAAAACACCTCTAATTCCCGTAACAACAATATTAATAAATTTCATCAGGATGAATGTGCCGGAAAAAGGAAAAGCAAAAGAAACCATCGTATTTTGTGTAAGGGAGACACTAAGTTTTGCAACGCGTTATTGTTAAATTTCGTAATCCTTTGAAAAGCTGGATTAATTGTTTAGTTTTGAATGTCTTCGTTGCTATTGTTTCTTTCTGCTGTTCATAATTTGTTTAATCTTGTTTGTTTAGAACTTGGTCGCCATTATCTCAATTTTGAATTTATATAGTATTATTTTAGGTTTCTCACCATATTTTCTTTTACATAATTTTATATAATATTCTGTACATTCTTGTTTTATACAATATGATTAATGTGTCAACACATATTCTAAGGAGCAGGATCCACGTCTGAAAATAGCGCTCAATATTAAAGGTTAATAATTTTGAAATAAAGTAACCTTCAAATAGATCTAAGGCTGAGAATTCATAGCAAAAAATCACCCGAAGAAAACGAATTGTTTATAAAAGTAATCACCAAAGTGGAAATAAGCTTTCCCGCTGCATATGATGTTTTTATAAAATTTGTCATCAATTGCAATGCGCTCCAAGATTCAATTGGCAAACAGACGATAGTTTATCCGATTTATAGACTTTTGTTTACATGAGTATCCTCCGTGACCTTCTAGCGTCTCCTATCCACGTTTTGCTTATGAAGAAGTTGCTTACGTTAATAGCTAAACATCGCGTTTAATAGATTTTGTATTTTTTGTACCTTTATTTTAATTTGTTTTCTGTTTATTTTTGTATTGAGTTACTACTAAGCCTTTATAATAAAGATTCGAACCGTGGAAACCTTCGACATCATTTAGTAGAACGTTATCTCATACAATCTACCACCCTCTAAAAAATGGCTGTCAAATGTAAACCTCCCAATTGATAGAGTCTGAAAATGTTTGAAAATAATTAGCAATGCTCAAGTTCATGCTGAGACCATTTTCGAGATATTATATCAGCTATGGGCTGTTACTTCCTTCATTTCGCTCGTTCTCTGGATATTGTTCATTGCCTCTCTATTTTATCAGCCTCTTTTCTATGTATGATTGATGACTCTCCAGTTGTGGATCGTTGCTATCATCAGCAGTGCTGTAATATCTGATGTTAGTGTCTGTCCTAATTAAGACTGTGCTTCCTATCTGGTGCCAGTTGTTGCACTGCAATAACGTGTGTTCAGCTGTATCAGCCTCGTCACAATATATACATTTATCTCTCATGTCTTTTCCGAAGCACTTTGGATAAGAAGCGAAAGGAACCATGTGCCGTTATTCCTTGCGTTAGAAAATAATCGAGTTTACGATGTTTATAACAAGCCCACTTGATTAGGTTGTTTATTGGCGTCGTTTCCAGCGCTTAGATTTACTTGGCCAGACTTGCCATACCATTGCACTCCTCCTGCACATGCTCGTAAATTAACATTCTCTTTGGTACTATTATATCTGTTGGTGTTGTCCACGTTATCACTTGCAAGGCTACTAAGAACACCGTTCTGCTGCTCTCAATACCGTCTTCTTTACACTGCTTGGTATTATTTTGCTGATCTTGGCCGTTTGCTTCTCTGCTTTGCAAGCTGCTCAGTTTACGTACGGTCCAAAAGAATCCCCCTCGTCGAAAATAATGCCTAAGCACTTGAGCGTCGTTACTGGGGTTATCGTTACCCTTTCCAACACGAATGTAACGTAGTCCTCCTTCTTCTGCCTCTGGTCATGAGGCAGTTTCTGTTTTATCCCGTCCACAGTCCACGACCTTCCTCCATGACCAGTCTCTTATTTACACCAGGCATAGGTTTGTGTTCTCCATCAGCGTGCATTCGTCCTCCGCTTCAACTACTAGTCCAAAGTCATCAGCGAAAACCGACGCATATGGCAAAGTTAGTGAGGTCCAGTCCTAGTAGTATCACACAGGACATTCCATAGTGTGGGACCTAATACGTACCTCTGCATTTATTCTCATGGACTTGTCCCTATCAAATTCCACTCTCCTGTAGGTAGCTTATTACTAGATTGATTAGGTACTCGTGTAAGTAATGTAAAACGAGTTGAACAAAAAAAAATGCATCCTTAAAGAATGGCTGCCATTACTTAGCAAGCTTGGAATAGAATATGCAGAAAATACAAATCTTCAATCTGATTTTCCTACATTAGGCGTTGCAAAGAATGCTTCCAGCAAGCAGAATGACAAGTGCAAACAAATTAATGGTTTATCGAAAAACTGTGATGCTAACAGGAACTCTTGTTGGAATTAGTTTATAATCTAAACTCGCGTTCCCTAATTATTGAACTCATACAAAACTAAAGCAGTTGTTTTAGTAAATTTGAACAAAGTTGCAAGATCAGAAAATTTAGACCTAATTCAACTGCCAGGGATGGTATATGTCTCTGCATGTGTAGAAGCAATTTACATCGAAATCTACCAAATAATCTATGAAAGTTTCACCTTGCTATTTTGGTGTTTTTTTTTTGTTTTTTCCTAAAAGAATCTAAAACGTTTCTTGTACTTATTTTTATCCTTTTATAGCACCCATAACACCTACAGTATATCCCAATAAATTTCCACAGTTGAGGTTGTTTCATGTATGTTTATAGATTAGGTTCATATGTGCGCGACCGAACAAGCGACGAAGAAACACATCCTGTAAATCCGTCCCCTGTTACTCGCGTATGTGATGAAAAGAAACGACCGTCCAATAAAACTTGTAAGAACCATCGAAAAAGCCCGCGCGTCTTAGTCCGTTTTAGTGACAGATTTTACGACTTCTAAAGCCTTCTTCTTCTACACACAGTCCTCAAGTATCGTAACTAGGCATTACCGAAAACCCTGAAAGGGACATCAAGAGAGATTTGCGAAGCGGGTGTCGCTTGTTTTGTCAAGAGATAAAAGGGAGCTGCCGTCGGGCCCGCGGAGAAGAGAAGAGTACAGTAGAGAGAAAGTGCGACCCTTAATGTTACGTAACACTTTCCGAACAAACTTTTTTAAAACAACTTTTCAATTCGACTCGTCGTCAAATACTCCGGAACGATACTCCGGTGTTTGAATGATAATAGCTGGGCTCAGAACCGAAACGGTTATGTCATTTTGGGGGGAACTTTCTTTGGAGATGTTTAAGTTTAAGGCGCAAATTGATGAACCGCGACGGAGTATTTTATTTGTTGGTGCAAGAATTTTAATGGCAATTACGTAAAATACGTAATAATGGAAGTTTTGAAAGAAATTTTAAATGTATGTAAGTCCCAAATCAACAACTTCTTAACCTTCTCTGATAGAGGTCGTAATGTTAAAGGAGGAATGTCCTCAATGTTCACAACAGCCAATTTCTTCACAAACATGTTAACCAACCGCAAATGGAAAGCAATAAGAGTATTTTTTTCGTAGCATATACGTACCTGTCATCATTCATACATATTTATCTAACTGTATATGTTAATGAGTCATGATAATATTGAAGGACGTCTACTAATTCTGTCATATATTTATGTACAAACTAATTACTAAGAATGACTTCCACATACATACTCTCTAATCAATCTCAACATTAAGATATAGAATTAGATACCTTTCAGATTTAATATTGTCACGGCATTTAAGTTAATGTACTTATCTGGCATACAAGTTTCCTTTTTCTTTTTTTTTGTTAAGTTCTAATCGCATTTCCTTAACACGACAACTATACTAGAACAACTGCATGTAATGAGTGCATTCTTTTATGTAGATTATTCTGTGACACACTTACAACGCCCGGGTGATATTCTTCCCGATAAAAAAACTGTAATATGATTTCTGTATCCTGTAGACTGAACCAAATGTTATTATAACACGCAACGACTATGTATTACATATGTATGTACATACATATATTGTGTTGTAAGTTAAGCTAAGACACATGTATTTAATTATTGAAACAGATTCTATATTATTATATTAAATGGTCCTGTGTATATATCTCATTTTTATTAAATATATTGTTTCTTAATTAAAATATATATATAGCAGAGTGGAATTTCTTTAAAAACAATTTTCAATTCTGATAACATGCCAGACATGTTAAATTGAAGTAGATATTGATTAAATAACAGTTAGTTTTGCATAACGAAACTTATTTAATGAAAACAAAGTAAACAATAGCAAATTAAATTGAATGCTTTAGTATGAAATATAATTAACCGATAGAAAGTTTTCTAAAATTGTATTTGCTAGCATTTCTTGATTTTTGCAATGTATATGTAACTTTATAATACTGTAAATCTTAATATAATTTGTCATCATTAAGTATGAACCTTGCCTATGCTTATGCCTATAGTAAATAATGTAGTAGGTATAATAATAAATACCTGTAAATAGATATTCTATATACCGGACATTGACATTTTGTTATATCAAAATCTTACATACAGTTGTGTTCAATAAAATGGGGACACAGTATATTATCGCTTGTTATACAAACAGAAGCTGAAAAAGGATTTCTTTCACCACAAATCGATCATTAACGACCAGAACAGCTTAAATGTGGAATATTTCTCTAAAAAGTTAATTATGAACAAAGTTACAAGCATTGAAGTACACATGGAAAAATTCACCCCTCCTTTCTGGTGAAAGTTGAATTAAATTTGTGTCACTAAAAGAAATAGTATGATTTGTTCATCCAACATTCCAAATTTGGTTTGATTATCTGCAGCGGTTCCAAAGTTATGAATTTTTTACTTTACGAAATAGAGGCGAAAATCGCGTGCGAACCCTCTGTAACCGCTGCAGATAATCAAACCAAATTTGGAATGTTGGATGAACAAATCATACTCTTTCTTTTAGTGACACAAATTTAATTCAACTTTCACCAGAAAGGAGGAGTGAATTTTTCCATGTGTACTTCAATGCTTGTAACTTTGTTCATAATTAACTTTTTAGAGAAATATTCCACATTTAAGCTGTTCTGGTCGTTAATGATCGATTTGTGGTGAAAGAAATCGTTTTTCAGCTTCTATTTGTAAAACAAGCGATAATATACTGTGTCCCTATTTTA
Source organism: Holotrichia oblita (assembly GCA_023690525.1). Classification (NCBI taxonomy): domain Eukaryota; kingdom Metazoa; phylum Arthropoda; class Insecta; order Coleoptera; family Scarabaeidae; genus Holotrichia; species Holotrichia oblita. Next base: position 25,178,944 of record CM043022.1, read on the forward strand.
TTGACCACAACTGTACATGTATATCATTGTATAGCATTGTTTTTTTTAATCCAATTATAGAAAATACCTAACTGTTTCAGGAATTATAATTTTAAACAATAACACTGATCAACAAATTTAATGTTGTTTTTCTGGTTCCTAGTTTAACATAATAAAATGTACATAACATTCATTAAAATGTTCTATTTGCCAATTTTATTTTGTATAACGATGTATTAGGGTGTTCTCTAATTAGTGACCAACGGTGATTACCCAACATGTTCGCATCCCATCTCCCTGATACCGCTTTTCCAATGTTGAAAGGTCTTGATGGAAACGCTCGCCAAGCTCGTCACTTACAGCTCAAAAATTGGTTGTGAAAAAATCCAAATGAGAATGTGAATAATGCATCTTTAGCAACATATAATAATAATAATAATAATAATAATAATAATAATAATAATAATAATAAATTGCCTTTATTGAAATGGGTCTATGGAAACTGGCGAAGTCTAGCTATAGCTATTCTACTTAACCAGGATCCATCACCAAGATTTTATAATCACAAAAGTGCACAACAACAGTACATGCGTACATAATATTCATTATATATACATACATTACATAAAAATATATACATAAGGTAATATACCTATATGCTAAAAACAGTAATATTGCAAAATTACTCAACTTCAAAGTAAATAAATTTACACAAATTATGTGAAAAACTGCACCGTGTTACTGCGTGGAAAGGAAAAATGTGGTATTAGATATTTGCAAATTAAGATTGGCCTTCAAAAATTCAACTCGACTCCTAGAACCAAGGAGTAGAACATTAGTTTTCTTTGAATTAAGAACAAGATTATGCTGGAAAGAAACTTTCGTAATCGTATCAAGATCATCGTTGATAGCATGCATTACTCGATCATACTCATGAGAGGGAAATTAATATATTAATTGTGTATCATCCGCATATGCTTGTACATTACAGTTTTTAAGAGATCCCAATATATCAGTAGTATATATGATAAAAAGAAGTGGACCAAGAATGGAACCTTGGGGAACACCTGAAAGCACATCCACCTGATGTGATAAGTTACCCTGATACATAATTCGTTGTGTCCTCCCAGACAAGTAAGATGAAATTAACACACGAGAATCAGGGCAAATCCCATAATACTTCAATTTTGAAACCAACAACCGATGACACACAGTATCAAAAGCCTTTGAATAGTCCAACAAAACCAATACACTGTTCAAACCTGAGTCTACAGCTGTCATAATCTCGTTTAATACATAAGTTAGAGCTGAAGCAGTACTAGGTCTTTTTCTAAAACCAGCTTGATATTTAAGGAAAAAAAGTCAAAAATTTGATTGTATAGAATTCGTTCCAGAACCTTAGACATTACTGGCAAAATGCTAATTATTCTTAAATCAGAAATATGTGTAGGATTAGAAATCTTAGGTAGTGGTAAACCTAAAGCAGCCTTCCAGTCAACTGGAAAATATGACTGCTCGATGCAGGAATTAAAAATATGTGTAATGTATTGATCAAGAAACGGGCTGCAATACTTTAGCATACAAGAAGATAAATTGTCTAAACCATAAGCATTAGTCTTGATACCATGCAAAATGGAATGAACATCCTCAACTGTGACGAGCTTAAACTCAAAGCATGACATCTCCCATTTTATGGTAAGCTGTTAACATTCGCGAGATTTGTTGCTGCCCAAGAAGCCGATTACTACAGATTTGAAGCAATGCCTTTCCACCTTATCTTTTGCTCGCAGAACCGCATTGAAGCCTTTGTCATTCATTAATTGTCGAATTTAACGATCCACAAAGATGCTTTCTTTTATTTTGACTTCCCTGACTTTCAGAAATTTGATTTTTATGTACTGAAAAGTACTGCCGCCACGGTCCATACCTTTTACAAAATTCTTTATCAGCCCTAACTTTATATTCAAAGGAGGCAAATAAATGTTAACAAAACTATAACTTTTAGAACCAGAACTTTTAGATTTACAGATGGTCCAATAAATTCCAACAATCTGGAAACTTGTAACTCGACTTTGGCCTTAGTTAAGTTCGAATAACGTACTGAATCTTTTAGTTGTGCATATTTAATCAAATGTAGCTCAGTTGGATATACAAGAATAAAATCTGGATTAGTACTATGAGCAATACGATTTGGTTTGGGAGGAAATGGCTTAGATGTTCAGCCGCAGGCGCCTAGGCGATTAGTCCATATCCTGCAATATCCATGTACCACACGCACATACAAGTATGTGCCTTGAAACTGTCACCCACTATCTCACCGCCCGCACGAGGCCGACACCTCGCGGAGAGGACCGGCGAGCCGGAGGGCTCCTCTCCCTCGTGCTACCCATGTTAGACAAGTTTCCTTATCAACGTTGGATGGGTCACCGTTGGAGACGCTTTAGCGAACTCCTACCTCACATCTAACCCCACGGGGCCTAGGCCTCCTTGCGGATGGCAACTATCGGCCAAGCGTGGGAAACGGAATCTGGCCGTGAGGTACAACCAGCCCGCCCGTGAATTAAGCCCGAACTACGGGGACAGCCGGGCCGAAGCCCTACCCCAAAATGCCAACCGCGCCAACTCTTTCGCCCCTCCGGCGATCAAGTATCCGCGGCAGCTACAGTGAAACCGTAGGGTCCCAGAGTCACCGAGTTGTTTTAGGATGAAACCAAAGGTTTCCCCAACCAGACAACCAGCGACCGGACTACTCCTCGGCGAACCGACTTTTGTCCTCCCCTACCATCTTTGCAAAATTCTCTCGCCACGCCCGTTTCCCTGAGTGTGGCCACCAAGGATGGGGTAGTGCAGCTGTAGAGTTCTCTAGGTAAGCGCCGTAGGGTGCCTTACTTACCCACCGTATATTCCGACGGTTAGCGGCCGGACACTGGGGCGTATGCTCATGCCTACGCCCAAGCATCCTCCCCTATATACGAAGTCTACTCCCGCCATGCCCGTTGCCCTGAAAGTATGAAATCAGGGATTGGGTAGTGCAGCCGCAGAGTTTTAAGGGTCGACGCTATAGGCTAAACGCCGACCCTAAGTACTATCAGCAATGTCATCATTTTCGTCATCCCATTCTTCGAATGTTCCTGGTGGAAGAGGAACATGAAGAGCATCACAATGGCCAACGGGTCTAATCGCCGATGTTAAATTACATAGGATATACACAACAGATTTTTTATTTTTTGCAGAGATGCCTGCTATTTTTATGATGCAGAAGTAACAGTCGGTTAGATGACTATTTTCTTTCCTCTATATTATATGCAATGTAAAAGACATACATGAAAGGAAACCTGTTATCCACTGCCGAAGACGATTTACACAAGAAACGCAACAAATATGTTGTGCCCATTGCTTGTCCTGAGCTCCAACTCTACATCCAAAGTACAGATGATAAGTTCTTCTTATTAGTAGAGTGAAACATCGTCTTTAGCAGTAAACTCTCCACAAACATAACAAAAACTGTCTGGAGCGTTCGCACATTTAAGGGACATGATTAATACTTTTTAAGTTAAGTACTGCCAGTCAAAACACGTGAAATACAAGGAAACTTTCTTCACTTATCACTTTACAAAACAAGACTTACACTATAGAGGCTGGCACATAATGAAGTGGATATGGAGAGTTGAAAAAATATATTACAAATATCATACCTGTTAATGACATGTTAACAGCATTCTGAAATAATCACAGAATGTAATAACATCATTACCAAACATTCTTATCGCTAATAGGTAATTAATATATGATCGCTATTACACTCACTACACTATGTATCTAGTAAAACTTCAAATACGTATATTTCAAAAACTATACGTGATAGAAAAAATCTGAAGACAGATTTGAATTCAGGAGGAAAAGTTATATACCTACAGATTACCTAGTTGTGTTTGAAAACCAAAAACTCTGTTGATCAATATAATAGTAGGGTGAATGATTCAAAAAAAAATTAAATAGAAAAAACACAAGAGATATAGATTTTTTTTGTAGGTAAACCATTTTGTGTGTTTAAACCGCGTACGTAAATCAATAATTAAAAAATGCGATTGTCTTATGAACAATTCAAAAATAAGTCAAATATAAAGTTACTTCTTATTAATTGATCTGACAAAACAACGTTTTACAAATAATAAGTCACTGCAACTAAGCACTCACTACACATAAAAAAAAATAAAAGTCTCAAAAGCTATAATGAGATAGTTTATAATAATTTTATCCAAAAAAACTTTTACTTTAAATGAATGTGAAATGTGTAATTGATCTTGTTTGAAATATTAAATCCTCGGTTTTGTAAATCAGGTACACCAATAACTCAATACTTGTTGTCACAGATTGTTTACCGATTGGTTTTAATTATACTCATTTCCATGTGTCAATGCTCTATTAATGTCACATCACATCACAAACATTTTACATGATTAGTTCGTATTTCTATTTGTAGCAATGAAACCAATAATGGTTGTAAAATGCGCCAATAAAAAAAAAGTATAAACTATTCGTGGATAACACTTTAGTAGTATTAACGTACTATAGATACGGCAGAAGGTCCCGTGTACTGTCGTCAAAGTTTTGGTACTCACACATTTCGCCAGGTGTCGCTGGCATTGCTTTTTGAAATTTGAAATATTAAAAGCGGGAAATTGAGTGTCATTATGACATTATATTGTCATTCTGATTTTGAATGTTGTGTCGCAAGCGTCTTTAAAAACAGTATTAGTATAATATGGTAATTTTTGTGATATTCTTGGAGAAGATATAATAAAAGTTGAAGGATTATGCATTCTACAAAAACTTTTTGAATAAAAAAGAGATAACAACAAGAACAAAAATGACGGTGTATCAAGCAGTATACTTACAAGTCTTAACCTATGGAGCAGAAAATTGGATACTTGGTGAAAGACAAACAAAACGACTACAATCCAGTGACGCATTAGACAGATGCTGACAACAAAATCATTAAGAACTGAAGTAGAAGAAAAGAAACTGTAATGGTGGGGCACTTGATCAGAATGAATGAAACTAGACAGGTGAAGCGGGTATGGGAGCTAAGGAAAATCGGGAAAAAACGGAGAGGACGACCCAGAAAAACGTGGAACAGCAGTATGGATGAACTTCTTAAAAAAAGAGGAAAAACATGGAACGAGGCGAAGGCCCTAGCCAGAAACAGGATAGAGTGGCGTGAATTTGTTGAATCTGTGGAACTAACTTTACACCTCGACACCTTCGGGTATAAGAGGTCTTTGATTATGTATGTATGTATGAAGGATTATGTTGGACGTGGTTTAGTTTAAACCTTAAATAGTAGTGTTAAATACCGCTTAAGGATGAAACTATCGTTTCTATTAAATTGACATACTAGTTTTGACATAAACCAGTGACACTTTATTTTCATATCCCATACAAATTGTAGCAGTACAAGAAATGTTTAACGTCTTTAAGGCGATAACACCAGATACAATATACTTCGCCAAGGAGAGTGCAGTATACAACATCCAATTAATAGGTAAATACAAGATGTGTTATTAAATTCTGTTATGGTTTAGACCTACATTCTAATAGTACCCCTTAATGGCTTTCCAAATTGAAACTTCACGAGAAGCGTTAGGGAATGAAATTTTATTTCGTCGTGTTCCACGAAGATAACATTTTTGTAAAAATATTTTTAATGAAATTATAGGACAATATTCAGAAACTATATAAAAGCGTTTTGTTTTTTAGTTTAATAGTTAGAAATTCAATTTTCAATAATAAACAAGCTTTTTGTGCCCCAGTATGGTCTGTTTTAAATTTAACACATTTCACTAGATGGCGCAGAAACACGCCAACAAAATTTTATTAGTAGTGTCCAAGCTATAGAGAATGAAATGTATATATTATCTATGGTATTGACATTTACGAATTGACAGAAAATTAATTTTATGCTTAACATTTGCAAAATGGGACACTTTAGGCTTAAACAAAATGGGAAAACTCAAAACTTATTGTCAAAGTGGTTTTCAACTAAACTGTAAGAAATTTACGTGGAAAATTTGGAATAACTCAGTTTTTGGATCAATTCGTGAACCGAGTTAGTGAAAATGAATCGTTATTGGACAAAACAATTTGCTTACGTTCTCATTCAGTGCGCTCACCCAAAACCATTGCTGCTGTTGCCCAAAGTTTGCGTGAAACTCCATCAAAATCAACTCGTTATCGTTCTTAGAAACTGAACATTTCTCGCACTTCTTGGAGGAATATTTCGCATAAAGACCTCGGCATGAACGCATTTTCCCAATGGGCTGGAGGTCGCTTCATCTTTTCAGATGAAGTTCATTTCCACATTGGAGGCTATGGCAATACGCAACATTGTTGCACTTAGGGTTTAGTAAATCCAAACGTGGTCATTGGAAAGTCGATGCACCCAAAACGAGTGTCAATCTTTGTAATGACACCATAATTTTGAAATATATCCATTTCTTTTTATTCTTGATTCAAATTTCAAACGTTAGATGGGCCACTCGTTATTTTGACAGTCGAATCCTACGTAATTTCCGGTGATGATTTGGTTATCTCACAAAACAGGGACGTACATACCTTAGGTAAAAGCTAAGTTCTCCGCAGCTTTTAAACTTGTTCTTAACGGTCTAGACTTTCCTAAACAGGCAAAAAATGTTATGGTTTACATTTACACAACAAACTTTTGATCGATTTATTAGCTGGGCATACACGATACAGTTTGCCGGAAGGCAAATCTTCCGGCTTCCAATACGGAAGGCAAACTACACCGTTGGTGGATACGTCTGCCGGAAGGCGAGCCCTGAACTCTCAGCCTCCCGAAAAACTGTCAACACTTGAAATTTTGCCCCCAGGTTTTGCTTATCGCATACAAGTCGTAACGTGTACATATGTGCGAGTTGTGGATGCAGGCCGAGAGTTATGCTGATAGCTGTATTGAGTTTATTCAAAGCATACCAATACTGCGTTATATTTATCCAATAAATATGAGTGACATGAGAACGTGGTCCCACGATTTCTTAACAGAATTTATGGAGTTATATAGGTCTCTACATTGTTTATATAATATTAAAAGTAAACAATATTTAAATAAACCGTTAAAATTGGCTGCTTATGACAAGATGGTAGAAAAACTAAAGACAATAGACCCGGAAGCCACAAAAGACAATGTTGTTAAAAAAAAACAATTTGCGCAGTGGCTCGAGCGGGAGGTTTATCAAATATCCTTATTATTTTCGCTTTACTAAACACTTGCGACTGACCAAAATCTTGCGAGAAAACGTAAAGTGTATGCGTACGTTGAGGGTACAGATTGGGCCTTCCGGATTGCAAGCCGGAAGGTCTGCCTTCCAGCAAACTGTATCGTGTATGCCCAGCTATTGACGATATGTTCGATAATTTCTTCCGTAAAAAATTCTTCAAAATTTTGAAACAGGGACTTATCTAAAAAAAGTGTTGTCCGCTAATGTTTTTTGTGATTGAAAATTAGGATAAACTAGTGGTATCTTTTTTCACGCACAACTTTCATTAATAAAAGAACGCGTTTTTCTGGTTTGGTTGCTTCATTACTTTTATGTCGAATACTTGAAGAACCAGGTGTACTGACTTCAGTTTCACAATTTTCACACATTGTCACAAACTCGGTTAAATTAGTAAACTAATATCTTTTGATACTAACAATAAGTAATATTCAGATCATAAAGAAACAATCAAACGACACAATTTTCCTCGTTTTCGAAATGGAAATAAAAACAAATTAAAAATATGAAGGCGTTATTGTTATTGTTCTAAAATGGATAATAAAGCAATTATAATAGCTTTGCGGCCGGCTACCTTCATTGTAAAGTAACAGAAATAGAACGCCCTCACTGTCATTGAATGTCACTTGCATAGCAAGTTAAAATGTTACCCATTTTTCCTTATCAACATTTATTTAATTAATAGTATTTCCTCGTGCTTTACAGGTACGGTTTCTTTTGTCATAAAAATTGTTTAGCAGAGAAATGTATATAAATGTCTCCCGTAAATTTATAGTAAATCTTTTATGATATTTCACGCCGCTGTTTTAGCAGTTAAATTATATTTACGTATTTTAATTAAATAAAACTGAGCATAAGTAATTTTACTCCGGTCAAGAAACTGCTATAACTTATTTATTATTCATTTTAGCATAATAATATATTAATATTTTTATGTTTCAAATTAAGTAACCTTTAAAAGTTTACCAAAACGTACATAATGTTCTACTTAAAACAAATACCAAAGTAGTGCTATTTCAGGAATTTGTTTTTCAACAACAAACACTCTTCATAAATCTTCAAACTGTTTTTCACAACGCTGTGATCACAGCACCTGAAGAAATCATTGACCATAAGTTTGGAGACCGACCGGGTCGAGTCAACCTACTGGTCTTCCTCAACCAATCTACCAACCGAAAAACAATTTGTCAACCACTTGCCGAAATCTAACTAAACAGTGAGCCAGGTATTCGTTTCGTTGAAGCCACATGGTTAACCGGAGAGCAAGAGCAATATCAAACAACTAGTGCAAAATATTTGCGGCTCTTGATCTGCAGTGTCGGTAAATGTGGATCTATAGATTTGTTACATTACCTCACCGAAAATAGTGTTACCTTGTTCAACCTTGTTCATGTTTAACAACGAATGACAATGTTCGTGAATTCTACGCATCATCTTAAAAGCTTTTACCAGCAGTTGCAGTGTGATAGGTATAAGTGCAGGAATCCCAAACAGCATTGCGAAATTCTGCTATTGTGTGATATATGGTCTTAAAAATGATATAAATAATGTAGAATTGTAATTGTTCCAAAGAAAAATTATTCCCAACAAGCTATTGTTCCTCGGAATTTTTGTAGCGCTACCTTATGTTGATGAAAAAATCCTTCTATAACTTTATCCTCCTAAAAAGCTGTAATAATTCGTTTTGAGATATTTCAGCAATTGTTTGGTTAAAAAATATAGGCTCAATAATGTGTATGCTTGAGACTACTACCCAGATGTCTATTTTCTGTAGATGTAATGAATCACGTTCTCATATTTTGCTTATTTAAATTGCCAGAAGAATGGAACCAAGCCTTAAAAAAGGCATTTGTCGAGGATGTCATTATTTGTGAAGTTCTTCACTGGATCTCTTGGTGCAGAAGTAGAACACTAAACACTTTAACCCACTGAACACCAAACAAGTTTTAACTAAAACACCGACGCGTTTCAACAGCAATGCTGTCATTATCAAGGCGATAATAAAACTAAATTAAAATAAAATCTACAAAAACAGGTAACCTAAATGTTATGCACGGTCAATCCGATACGCATCATTAATTTCCGATTAACGAAAACAATGACGAATACGGTATAGGGCCATTGTCACAATTCATTACACATGACTTATTTTTATATATTTCTAAACTTTCGAAAACATTTAGAAACTTACAATTGTTTATTTGTCTAATTAATTTAACATTCGTATGATCGATGTTGTGATCTGTTTCAAAAATGTGTTGGGCAACGCTCGATTTCTCAATTCTATTAAATCTAAGATGAGCCATATGCTCTTTGAATCTAGTTGAGACTGTTCTCCTGGTTTGCCCAATATATTTTTGATTACAATCTTTACAATTGATTTCGTAAATACCTGACTTTTCTAGAGGTTGTATTTTATCTTTAGGGTTACCGATGAGACTTCGTAAACTAGTCCCAGAACTGTAAACTATTCTGAGATCTAGCTCTTTGAAGATTTTACTCAAACCTTTAGTGATAAAGGAGCGTAAGGGAGGGTCACAACGGGTGAAGCTTTAACATCCTCTCGAAAAGTCGTAGATTCTTTCACAGTTTTCTTATAATTAAACTTCCTAATTAACTTATAGATATGCTGAGGCTGGAAACCATTACACTTGGCCGCATCTTTTATAATTTTAAGCTCTTTCTCATACCTCGCCTTGTTCAAGGGAAAAGTGAGAAGTCTGTGGACCAAAAAATTCAGGCTTGCCATGTTGTGTTGAACACAATGATGGGAGTCTGAAGGAATGTAGCGAAGTGTACTGGTTCCCTTTCTATACACGTCAAACTCTAATCTATTGTTATTTCTAATTACTAAAGTATCTAGAAAGGGTAGCTGACCGTTTTCTTCTCTTTCACAAGTGAACTTTATGGTTTCGAACCGATTATTTAATCTATTGAGAAAATCGTCAATATTACATTTTTTAGTGTCAAATATAGCGAAAATATCATCCACATACCTCAACCAAACCCTAGGAAAGTATTCGCTCTCAGATTCTAAGTCCTTTTCAAAACGGCTCATGAAAAGGTTAGCCAAAAAGGGCGACAAGGAGTTACCCATTGCCGTTCCTTCCAGCTGTTCATAAAAACCTCCGTTGAATTGAAAAATGTTCTGTTTCATACAGATGTCAGTTAAGCGAATATATTCCTGGACACATTGTTGACTCAAACTATTTTGAAGCAACAAGTCCTCGAGGTATGTCAAGGTGTCTGGAATCGGTACACTAGGAAAGAGAGAACTAACATCAAATGAAATCAATACTTCACCCTCCAGCAACTGAATATTTTGAATTTCTTTAATAAATTCTAACGAATTTTTTACTGCAAAACTAGGTTGCTGTATTGGCAAATTATTAAATTCATTGGTCAGCCATTTGGAAACCTTATAAGTCGGTGCGTCAATTGCCGAAACAATTGGCCTTACCGACTTGCCAGGTTTGTGGATTTTAGGTAAACAAAATAATTTAGGGACAACAGGATTGGAAACAGAAATTCTCTCATGATAGGAAATTAAGAAAGTTAGGTTGTTTTTTAAAAAATAAACACCATGTTCCGTTGAATACTATTAACATAGTAGAAAATCATTCTTCGCAAACCTTTAATGAACGGGAACTTAATCTTTTGATTAAAGGATTGAAATTTGGTTTGCAGACTCCTGAATCGAATGTTGAGTGGGTTATTGCCGGGATAGAATCCTCTATCCAGCGGTTTCCTGAGCCCACAAAGCAGTTTGTTAGGGAGGCCTGCAAACATACTATTTCAAAAAATTTGAAATCCTATAAATCACCTCAGAAATCCGAAAACATTAAAATCATTAAAACTTTGCGGGAAAAAGATTGTTTTTATTTGAAAGCTGACAAAGGGAACAAGGTTGTTATTTTAGATAAAGAGGACTACTATGATCGGGTTAATGACCTGTTGAGTAGTGGCCCTTATCAGTCAATTTCAAAAAATTCCTTTACCGAAAATGATTAGAGACGTCAACAACGTGTTTAAAACTTGTAACAACCTTGTTACCGCCGACGTTAGACGTAAGCTACTTGTTTCCAATCCTGTTGTCCCTAAATTATTTTGTTTACCTAAAATCCACAAACCTGGCAAGTCGGTAAGGCCAATTGTTTCGGCAATTGACGCACCGACTTATAAGGTTTCCAAATGGCTGACCAATGAATTTAATAATTTGCCAATACAGCAACCTAGTTTTGCAGTAAAAAATTCGTCAGAATTTATTAAAGAAATTCAAAATATTCAGTTGCTGGAGGGTGAAGTATTGATTTTATTTGATGTTAGTTCTCTCTTTCCTAGTGTACCGATTCCAGACACCTTGACATACCTCGAGGACTTGTTGCTTCAAAATAGTTTGAGTCAACAATGTGTCCAGGAATATATTCGCTTAACTGACATCTGTATGAAACAGAACATTTTTCAATTCAACGGGGGTTTTTATGAACAGCTGGAAGGAACGGCAATGGGTAACTCCTTGTCGCCCTTTTTTTGGCTAACCTTTTCATGAGCCGTTTTGAAAAGGACCTAGAATCTGAGAGCGAATACTTTCCTAGGGTTTGGTTGAGGTATGTGGATGATATTTTCGCTATATTTGACACTAAAAAATGTAATATTGACGATTTTCTCAATAGATTAAATAATCGGTTCGAAACCATAAAGTTCACTTGTGAAAGAGAAGAAAACGGTCAGCTACCCTTTCTAGATACTTTAGTAATTAGAAATAACAATAGATTAGAGTTTGACGTGTATAGAAAGGAAACCAGTACACTTCGCTACATTCCTTCAGACTCCCATCATTGTGTTCAACACAAAATGGCAAGCCTGAATTTTTTGGTCCACAGACTTCTCACTTTTCCCTTGAACAAGGCGAGGTATGAGAAAGAGCTTAAAATTATAAAAGATGCGGCCAAGTGTAATGGTTTCCAGCCTCAGCATATCTATAAGTTAATTAGGAAGTTTAATTATAAGAAAACTGTGAAAGAATCTACGACTTTTTGAGAGGATGTTAAAGCTTCACCCGTTGTGACCCTCCCTTACGCTCCCTTTATCACTAAAGGTTTGAGTAAAATCTTCAAAGAGCTAGATCTCAGAATAGTTTACAGTTCTGGGACTAGTTTACGAAGTCTCATCGGTAACCCTAAAGATAAAATACAACCTCTAGAAAAGTCAGGTATTTACGAAATCAATTGTAAAGATTGTAATCAAAAATATATTGGGCAAACCAGGAGAGCAGTCTCAACTAGATTCAAAGAGCATATGGCTCATCTTAGATTTAATAGAATTGAGAAATCGAGCGTTGCCCAACACATTTTTGAAACAGATCACAACATCGATCATACGAATGTTAAATTAATTAGACAAATAAACAATTGTAAGTTTCTAAATGTTTTCGAAAGTTTAGAAATATATAAAAATAAGTCATGTGTAATGAATTGTGACAATGGCCCTATACCGTATTCGTCATTGTTTTCGTTAATCGGAAATTAATGATGCGTATCGGATTGACCGTGCATAACATTTAGGTTACCTGTTTTTGTAGATTTTATTTTAATTTAGTTTTATTATCGCCTTGATAATGACAGCATTGCTGTTGAAACGCGTCGGTGTTTTAGTTAAAACTTGTTTGGTGTTCAGTGGGTTAAAGTGTTTAGTGGTCATTATTTGTGTTATGTAAAAACCATTGATCTATGTTCTCGTACCATAATCTACCTGTGTGCGTCCATAACTGTACTGTTTCAAAACCGTATGGTATTTTTCCACTGACAATAGAGAACTTCTTGAGAAAGCCTTGCAATTGATTTTTTAGATAAATTGTTCATTCATCGTCGAATCAATATAAACATGAACATGATTTAGCAGCAAACACTAATTAATGAAATAAACCTATTCTCCATTATCTAACTTTCAACCAGTTCTAAAGTAACTTTCGATAATAAACTTTTAATGTTATAACTCTAATATGTTAATAAATAATCAAATTTAAGCTTTTCTAATTTAGGTTTATCATTGACAGCTGTTACAATTTGACGTAAACTTTAAAAGTATCGCCCTGTCGACAATCTTACTAAAGAAAACACTTTTAAAAAACAGCCTACTCTAGACGGGAAGACACTATACATATTATGTATATTTATATACACTGCAGCATCAATGCGGTTTTTTAATAACCACACCTTGTATATCAAAATAGGGATTCTAAATAGGAAATTTGGGGATAATGCAACCTTATTAGTTTTCGATAAAATTTACTCTGTAAGTATTGACACAATAGCATCTGCTTATCTGAACATTTGTTACTACGAACATATAAAACATTAACAAAGATTAACTAGTTTTTCTTATTATTTGGGAAAAAATCTGTGTGACAACATTGTCACTCAATGACATCTAATTTGACACCTTTGAACATGAAACTCAAGCCTACCAATATAAAAAATCTGATACATAATAATCTCATAAAATAATAAAATAATTATTAGAAATGTTTTGCAGTTCTTATCACATATGTTTGTTTGTTACAGATTCGTTATAAACCACGCTACACTACGTTAGATATGGAGCTTCCGAATAAATCCAAGAAGTTAACACCAACAACTCATAACTCATAACACATACGGTAGTTATTTATTATTGCAATATTCACATAGCGAACACTGACATAACTCACCTCACCATGTCAAGTTGACAACTGAGCCTATCTATAGAAAAATTATCGGTTTTATCACTTCAACGTTGTGCATGTATTGTATAAGTAGTAGTCAGTCGGTTCGTGTCGGTGCTGTAATCTAAACGATGTTGTTTAGGCTTCATTCGACTGCCCGATAAACCATTTCAGTAGTGCGTAGAGTAGTCGATGTGTGAACGTGTGTTTCGGATTCGTCTTTCCATTTAAATATTCCATTTCGTTTTCGAGCGCGTTGAAGTTTTTAACAGTTAGTGTACAGTGTTCCTTAGTTTTTCACGGATGAAAAATGGGCGTTCTTATGCGTAGACGTTCGCTGCTAATTAAACTAGTCGTCGTCGTTTCAACCGCTTGGTTCACGATAGCATTCTTACTATACTCGGAACATCAGACTACAGAACCCGCTGTAGCGGAACGATTAGAAGGGAATGAAGTGAATAAAAGGGACTTAGAAGAAGTTGCGCAAAAAATTGGTGGTTTGGTGAAAGAGAAAAAGCCACAGCAAGACTCAGAAGAAGACCGACAGCCGATAAATAATGCAGTTTTACAACCACCACTTAATCAACCTGGTGAAATGGGAAAGCCAGTATCGTTACCAGCGAATATGTCAGGTGAGTCTAAACGTAACCGCTTTAAAAGAATAATCTTTGAATTATTTATGATTCTTCTTTTAATTTTTTAATTAACTATATATCCACGACTTACTATCCATTGATAACACTATGTAACACGTTTCATTTGTCCTTGAGTAGTAAGCGATATTTCCTATTTATTTATAATTGAAAGCAATATAATTATTTTTTATTTCCCTCTAACTTTGCTTTTGTTACTGGGAAAACCAAAATGTATTTATTTCCAATACGACCATGGTCGCATTTGCATGATTTCACTTACATGCATATAAAGTAAAACCGAAACATGTATGGCAAAATCAACATTTATTTTGCCTAAAATTAAATGAAAATGACTATGAGACATATAGGTAGAAGTTAACAGTTTGTTGGCATTTACGATACTATAAATCACTTTCACGAATCAGGCTCCAAATGTGGGTACTCACTCATTATATCATGATAGAAGGGTTCGCCTTACTCTTCCGAGTCTACTCTCATGTTATCCTTGAATTTATGAAGATGAGGACCAAAATCCATATGCTTGATCCTCATCTTGATAAATTCAAGGACAACATGAGAGTATGTGAGACATTTTTCCGTAGTGCCTCACCAAATACGCAACTCACTTAGTTTATTCAAGATACCATAAATTTTTAAGGTTGTCAGTAGCTCCCATTTGTCATTGTTTTTGGCTACAGAAAAGTTGGTTATCTATAGCCAGCCGCGTTTGTTGTACTGCGCACTGGTGACTACTATTCCCATGCCATATTTTTTGTGGGTCAGCGGTACGTTTCCACCCCCGCCCCCACCTCCCTCTCTCAGCGAGGTTGGTGTTGTTTTTGTTCCAGAAATTAAGATAATATGGAAATTTGGTGAAACTACCTTGAATACCCTTCAGAAATGTCTCAATTTTAAAGTTGCCGATCATCTCCCAGCCGTACTCATCATGTTTCAACATTTTCAGCAAAGTCTGGGTGTCATTGTGGTCCTTTTGAATGTGCGCTGAATGATCTAAGTGTAAGCAGCAATACTCCTTAAATGCTCATTGAAAAGCTGTCCATGAAGTGCGATTACAGGCGATTCTAACTGCCTTAAAAATAGCAGACTTAAAAAGACCAGAGCTGGCACACTGTTATCCAACAAATATCATTGCTGTCCAAGGTTCGGTCTTGGACTTCGTGAATCCAAAACCTGTGACCTAGTGGTCGCAATCATTTTGGCTGGGGTGGCATGGGGTTTTCTTATCATCTCCGTTTATGAACTCATCATCTGGTTCTTAAATGTTTGTTTCACACTCTAATTCTTTGTTGTTGACTGAGAGTACCTGATTTATCTGAGGAGGAGTAGGTATGGAGAGCAACCTGAATACATGATAGCAGATCCATTTTTGCCAGTACGACGTTTGAGAAGAGTCTATCGGATTTCGAGATTTTTCCCGGTAAATACTTAACCATATACAAATTAACCAATCAGTTTGTCTTGAAAGACTCTAACGTGTGTACGAAATGAAGTTGTTTATCAAAGTATCTGGGACAAGTCTTATGGTTGATTTTTTTTTAATTTTAAAGCGTGTGATTATGTTATTCGTTAGTCTCTAGGTAGCACATACACACATACCCTACACGTTGAGAGCAAAATGATCAGATCTTTTAATGTTTATTTTTATTTCTTTAGAACATTTTATTGGCTTGCTAAAGTTATTTGGGATCTAGTTATATCAAGAACCAAATTCTTACAGCTTATAGTGACATAATTAGTCTCTCGGCTATCCGGAGAGGTTTTAATTCCTAGTGGAGATTTTAACTTGCACTTTATGAAATATTGACGTTTATATCAAGTCTAGAATGCGTATACGGTGGAAAACAGTAACATTAAGTATTGTAATAATAAAATAAAGTACCGCTTTACAGCGGTAAAACAATCATAATTGTGTATTTACAGTACAATCGAACATAAACATGTTTATTGAGTGCTCAAAACACTAATTCGAACAATAAAAAAAGACGCTAACTGTACGAATTTATTGAAGTTGGTTCCATTAAATCTTATCAACACAGAGTAGGTAGATGTTATATACCTATTCAGGAGTGTATCCTCTTGGATGGGTAACTATTTTCATGTTGAATTTGCATACTCAATTCGCAAATGCATTCCAAAAAATTACAAAATCGTGTTGTTGTCTCTTGGACGTATCAGTTGTTAAAGTGGGAATACCCAGAATGTATCTCTAACTCAGCAACTCAGCACTGGGGATGTTTTGACTTACTTATAATAAAGAATTAACCTTACAATATATATATGTATACCATGCTACAATTTTTTTAATATTTTTTTTCTTTTTGTAGTAGGTATAACATTTTATTTTTATAGTCAATTTTATTGCATAGAACTGTACATATTTTTATAACCGATATCACCCACAATATGAACATATCTACGTAAGAATATTTTGTATATTTAGATGCAGATAGATGAAATAAATTCAAACTCAAACCATTATTTCTGGACTGTAGTAACCGATTGGATATCGACAAATGTTATAATTATATGTTGTGATACATTACTGTCGTACCAAAATACCGTTATCTACAAAGGATGTAACAATTAGTACGCCCACGGCATGAATCGTATATTGCACAATCCTGTATAAACAGACCTTAAGGATGAATCTTCCTTTCGTTTTAGCGTCTCTGTGAATCAATCGTGGGAAGATCAAACGTGTTTGATGTTTTGATCGTAAATGAATTTTCGTGAGAGAACACAAAAATTTACTGATAATCAAATCATACATTTTTTGGAACTCTAGTAAAAATGGAAAACATTGTATATTACGTACATATGTAGTTTCAAAACGATATTTGAAAAGAAGATTTATGAACGACAACTTTTAAGAAATTTTGTGAATTCCGTTTCTTAATCAATAAAAAAAAACCAACTGAAACCAAACTGAAATACTTGTCGTGTTATATCACACTCCCACAACTTTTATTTTAAACTTTTTATATTTTCTTCGCAAATAGGTACATAACGATACTACGGTTTTTATGGATCACGAACTTACATTCAACATTTCTGAAAATGTTTATAACTTTGTTACTAACAATAAGTCAGAAAATTGTAATTTTTAGCCACGAAATGCAAATTTATTTTTAAGAAAATATTTTACTAAAGAGGTAAATTAAAACGACATTCATAAATTTCATAAAATAAACATGATCAGGAATAGATTTCCGAGGAGAAAAAATATTATATCTATTTCTTGCTTCTATTACAGTATACATATACGAGTACATACATAGTTTAACTGCGATGTACAGAGACAACATTCGTGACATTACACCGATTATTGATATTTACCTTAGCCCGTAGCTCGTACTCTACAAAAGCAAACTGTTCCAATTTTAGAAATGGTTACCTATATATATGTATATATTTCCATTATACTTCATTATTATCAACTCGTATTAGTATTTCCAACAGGGAGTTGGTTCAGTATTTGAATTCTCTGATTTAGTCAGCAGGTATCTGGGATTTATCGATATGATTCCTTTCAATATCGAAGCGAATTAGTATAAAAACATTTTTTATTTGTGTTATCATTTTATCTAAAATACAAATACAGATAATTTACCATTAATGTAATAGGTGAATATTAGAGTGTAATCGACGTAATTGTATTGAAATGAAACTTTTGTCGAATACTAGTATAATTTTGACGATACAGTCGAACGATTTGGAAATGACCTCTGTTAAAAAAATGATTTGTTGTCATATTTCGTCTTAAAACATTCTTTCTATGTACAGTCTATGTCTAGTTGCTACAAAGTTGATTTAAAGTTTTTATGTCTTTGTTTAAGATTTTGACTATTTTTCCAAATTTTTACTGGAGGTGTTCAAAAACTAGATCATTTTGTACGATTATGGATTCATATATGAATTTTTTAAATTTCCCTGCTTAGTAAATTTTGCTCCAAAATTTCAATTTTCTATGACGCATCTGCTATCACTAATTTTTGGCATCATAACTGACGTAACACAGCTAATGGTTCATTTTCTGAAATTATGAATACATTCATTTCGTTTCTTATTAGGTTAGTGTACTGTTCTGGTGTTAAATTCTGCCAGTAAATAAAGAATTTGAGTACGTCTACCCAAACAATAAATGACGTTTGACAATGAAGTCTTACTTATTGATTTATTCTTGAATTACATTTTGATTAATAAATCCATTTATTACCATTGAACTATCAATATAGTTATGATATATTAATTTTGTAAGTTTTGTATCATAATGTTGCCGAGGTAATGACATATTTGAAATGTAAAAAACCTAGCACAAAAAAATCTTAAGCTTACGATTTTTTTTTAGTACTTTATCTCACTTTTTCTAAATTAGAAATATATTAGTAACTCGACAATAATGTGACACTTGCTACTGTAATTTGCTTTTTTTATTTATGTTTGTAATTGTCAAAATATCTTGCATCACCATTTCAAAAGAATTACATAAACATTGCTGTATAAAAAATGTCTGTAATAGGTGCTTGTGGTATAATTTTTGGAATCACCCTGCAACTGAGTGCAATGAAAATAGATCAAGCATTAGAAGCAGACCACGTGGTTTCGACCTCCCTGGTCTCGTCAGTGCCCCTCCAAATGCAAGGCTTAATTGCAGTTCGCTATTCAACCCGTATTAAACAACACTTGCAGCAATGAATTAAATTCATTCCCTTTAGGTGTCAAACAACCCAGTCGGTAGCAAATACAATTGCAGGGTGATTTCAACAATTATACTATAAGCACCTGTTACAGGCATTTTTTTTTGTTTTTATGTTATGGCAATTTTCAACGTTTTGAATACATTGCTGTACGGATATAATAAACTAAGTATTTCCTATGATAATTTTGTCAAGAATCATTATAAACAAGAAATTATTGGGTTAATATTAAGATTTAATTATACACTAGCGAACAAATTATAAATCACTTAAATAATATACCTAATATAACAATATTTGTTATAGTTTTGAAAATAAAATATTTACAAAATTATTAATTTATTCTTCCATTAAAATTAAAGAGGAATAAGCATAATATAAAGTAAAAAATTAAAAGATTATTGGAAGAAACATTTTGATGATGAAATAGAATTGTTGTTCTTGGCTTATTCAGTTCCTGAGGATTCTTAGTGATTTCAAAAAAGTAACAAAATAATCAAGAAAATGTGTATTTACGAGGGGTGAAAATATTAGTTTGTTAATTAAGCAATCGATTTACAAAAGCGACTATGTTTACACACATAATTTTTTCCACAAACTTGTATTGCTTACCGAAAATTTATAAACGATCACTTAAGTGACACAAATTCTTTCATTGACAGTTATCGGGGAGTGGAAAAGAGTAGTTTACGTGACTTTGTTCAAAAATAATTTTGCTATAGTCTTACTCAATTTGAAATGGCTAGTTTATTTTCAAGATCTATTCTATCACCATATTTTGTTGGCTTTTTGAAATAAGTAAATTCTAGTCAGTGTCTTTCAAGGTGACGAACGAAAGCAGTCAACATGTTATTTTTGGAATTTTTTTTTAAATTAACCATTTCTTCAAATGAAGAAAAGCTATTGTTTTTTGCAAAATATCAAGCGGACAAAAAATTGACAATACATTTAAACAACACAAATATAACTGCCTGTCTATTTATTTAATGATTGCTTTATTATTGTTAAATAGAATATAAAGAAAAAAAGTTGCTTTTTGTTCTTGGATATCTTGCTAAAGAACGTCAGAAAGACCAAAACAAAAACTTTTCAAATTTCTTCACGGCATATTAATAAGATGAGTCTTGAATTTGATCCAGCCTGTACATAAATTACACATGTACAAATTTCTGAAAAGCTCAAATTTATAAATTTGGATATTTTTTAAATAATGAATACACTTGTTCTATATTTTCTGGTAGATGAATTGCAACTACCAATTTATCAATATAAACACTCACATGTGAAAAGCAATATTTGCCTCACTATTTTATAAGCATTCAAACTAAATCTTTATCAAAATCGAAGCTTTCAAATATTGGATGAGATTTCATCCATTCTAAAATAAAGAAAATTATTTTGTTTATAATTTTGTTAAAACTAGATAAAAGCAATCAAGTCAGAGACGCTAAAAACTATTTCGCATTATTTATTATTTAAAATTCCAAGTACAAATATTAAAGAACTATGATACGATCGATAGCACGTTATTTTTTCGTTTACGTATTCTATTGTTTCTTCTAGGCATCGTCTTGATACGTCATTACAATAGCATAATTTGATGGCGTGGAAACTCATACGACTATCATTCTTATCATGAACTTACATAGTACACAATAGTGACATATAACACGTAACATATAATATTGACCTCTTATGCATTTGTACACAATAGTTCATAGTTACTTAGATAAGTCGGAAATTCCTACGAAAATTTCATTGGGATGGATTTTTACGCTTAAGTCGTTACAATCCACCAATAAAAATTGTCTGTGTAAAAGTGTTACAACTACTGCGAAAATACGGAAATTGATGGTGGTCCCAGAAACGAAGGTCTGGTGGCCTTCATTGCTAATAGGATGCTTCTTCTTTGCAGCCGATTCCAATGTGTTCTGGTACCTAGCATAATGCAACACTGTTTTCTTTACCTGAGCTTATGGTATCTATTAGAATTCGGCGCCATTATAGTTGCTTAACTATCGGAGAAAATTGCGAATTATAGTAACACATTTATTTTTAGCAGAATATTATACAACAATTTGACAAAATATGTTAATTTCATCATCATTATCACTATCACTGAAATATTTTTTGTTATCACCGTCACATAGAACAAAATGCACTCTGGTTTTACAAGTTATATTATTGTCTTTGTTGCCTTGTACTGTTGAATGTTCCTAGAGTATGGCAATGGCGCCAATTTTACATGATACGATTATTACAATTAAATTCACTTATATACTAGTTAAACGATTTAAATTCAAATTTGTTAATTAATTTATAAGAAAAATTTAATAATAAATAATTGGCAGTGTTTTGCGTTGATGACTGCATACCAACTTCCTCGCGAGCGATAAGTAGAGCAGCATAAAACGTTTGTGGGCGTTTTTTGGACGATTTTTTTTTGCGTTGGTTGCTCACTTTTACACAAACTACAGACACGAGTTATTCATCATCGAAAGCAGGTTCATGTCGGTATTTAAATTGAAGAAATGCTTTAACATATTGCATATGGATAAGATCACAACAAGTATCCGAAGAAAAATATACACACATTTTTTGTACTGGACGAACGATAAAATTTATTAAAGAAGTGGTTTTATGGTGCCAGGTTATCAGACAGAAAATTGCAGAATTATTGCTAACTTAAGACAAAAATTGTCAATCATTTACATTGTTAGATAACCCACATTATCTTTCAATTATCTGCTAACTAAAGATTGAAATACAGAAATTAAATTATCCATTTAATTATTATTTAATATATTTATCTAACACGTTACCCGGTTATTGATTTACCGATCTTAGTGAAGAGAAAGAAATTATGCATATTTATCTGCGTCATTGTGCAAAATATTACTGCCAAATAAGGTTGATTATAATTTCTTTAACTCTTAATAGCAAAGGTTCACATAATCATCGATTTGGATATGTTTGTATGTTAAACAATAAAACTCATGACAACATCAACACTCAATACCTAATCGTCTTGTGGACAGAAATAAAACTAACATTAGAATTGCATTAATTAAATTAATAATAAACGTTGTGTACTATTTTCTGTATTTTTTGGTTTACTATTCTTTGCCAGAATTTTATCGGAACAGGAAGTCTACAAGCAATTTAATCACGATCGAGAAAAGATAAGTAAAAATACTACAATAATTACCGCATAAATGATTAATCGTTAAAATTGACCGTGCCGTAATGCGGTGGACTTTATTTTTGTTCTAGTTAGTATTTGTGGCAATCAGTAATTAGCTGTGGGTTATTTCACAATCACTTATATTCAAAAATGCTTATTAGAAAGTTGTATAATATCAGTACACATATTAAATAATAAAAAAAAATGGAAGCTCTGCCTTACATTTAAACTTAGACAGTTTATAAGAAAAAAAAAGAAATAAAATGATATAGTATTCCAATAATAATTTAAATGAATTGGCTATAAAACTTTCTGTTCTCTATCTGCCGCCTTCTTGTCATGGGTTACGTGAAAGGGTCGCCCGTCTGTTGCGCAAATGAAATTTAAAAGCACTTTTCGGGAGACGCCAACATCATCTTTTCTATAAGCTAGACAGCCGGGTGTCTCTCTAAAGTAATTTCGTCCTTCCAGTCCGAAGAGAGATGGAATCACCTGAGACCGACCCACGGTAGGTGTCTTCTGCACTTCTGTATCCGTTCCGCTGTCGCTGTTATCTATACGAAATTGTTGCGTAAAGCCCATGGGACGTGGGGACTTTTCCTTCTGTATTTCTGTAGTATAAAAGAAAGTAAATATACACCATTGTTCATAGATTTGAAAGGGATAGTTAAATTGAGCCAGTATACAATAAACATGTTTTGAAAAAGTATATTTAGTTCGAACTAGTATAAAAAAATGTTTGTATTAACGTAAAAAAATCAAAATAAAGATCATAAAGTCCTAGTTATTTACCTAAGACTTTTTAAAGGTTTTCTAAACAAAAAACAGATTACTAACGAATGTGTTATTCATGTTGGAAAAAATCTTTCAGAAAACAAGATCTAGTGTTATAAGATGATTAGCGCATGATGAATGAATTATTTTAGGGGAAAAAAACATAAATTGCTCCAAAAAAAAACTAATTAATGTAAAATTGACTTGACAGTGAATGAGCAAGTAAGAAATACTCAAAATTCCTGATTAATTCGCTTTATTCTCACTATACTAAAGTTTCGAATAACAATGTATACATTTTTGACACCGAGGAATAATCGCCAAAGGAGTTCCTTCACCAACTAAGTCCCATATCAAACAGGAAAGCTTTAGAAAATGAATGACGGAAGATGAAAAATATTACCTCGACCAATAGGGGGTCGTCGCTAGCCCGCGTCACGTCGACCCCGAGTCTCTTTTTCTTTTAATAAACGATAGTTTCATTCTGTATTTTATCATACCCCAGCGTTGGGGGATCGCCAGATGATATATAGTATTTTTCTTCTGGCGCTTTACCAAAAATAAAGAAAAGAGTAGATATAATTCGTCGACGTTTCATTAATTTATGACAAATCTTGCGTCGTAGGAAGGTATACATGGAAGGAAAATTAATTGTAGAATTGCGATTATATTAAATACATCAAATATTACCCAGTATTGCAAGCAGGTTTGGCCTCGTAGGAATGTTATGATATTACGTTTATAGATTTATTTAGGTGGAAAAAAATTATGAAATACATATACGGAAAAAATGGTTCGATTGAAACAAAACTGAAGTTTTATTGGTCTGCAGTATCTTGTAGACGACGATCTAGGATTTTGTCAGACAATGGATTTATTATCACCAATTTCTTGGCACTACAACTGTAAACGATATAATGATCTACAAAACATATCCTCCACGTTTATGCCGGTTTCCTAAAACGTTGTTTATATTTTGAATAACCGGTGCTGCCACTTTATTTCCATTTTACCCACACACAACGAAAAGTAACTAGCATGTAAAGAAGTCTTCAATATATGGAGATCTTTCAAACCAAAGGAGGGGAGATTAGATAACCTCAAGATAACTTAGTTCCCTGACTTCGGCTAGGGCGGCGAAGTACCACATCACGTTAGTGATGTATCTCAAGATCTTATTTTGAAGAATTTTTTTCCTATGACTGACTGTAGTGTTTGACCAGACCAAGTAGGTAAGTAAAAATTGGTCTGAAAAATTAGATGTAAACCAAGAGTATGATTTTTAAACTCAGTTGGCTTCAGCTGCATAGAAACTCAGACACGATCAAGCTAGCCACTATAAATCTAGCAGAGACCTCAGAGAAGTGATGTCTTAGAGTGAATTTTAAGTCCAGCCTCATACTAAGATATTTAACGGTGCGGTTTTCAGGGTAGACGAGCGTCCTCAACGACGAATGTTGTTTGGAGTAACAGATATTTTTAGCGAGAATCTAATCGCTATACATTTTTCGTGATTGGTAGGTAGGACTTGACAATGTCGATGGTATTGGGGTTAAGCACTTGCTAAGTCCATGAACACAGCGCCCGTGAACTCACGTTTCTCCAGGGCGTTTCTGATTTCCTCAGTAGTTCTGACAAATTGGAATTCGGTAGATAGTCCTTAATTTCTGCTTTAAGACGATTTAAAAGGACAGCCTCTGATATTTTTGAGATGTTCGAGAATAAATTTATCGGTTTGTAGTTTTGAGGAAAAGTGGTCGGGAAATATCTAAAGCGGAAAATGGCATTTACAATGTTCGTTAGCTCCAGAACGACTATGTCTGGCAAGTTCTTAATAGCGGTGTTAGTAATGTAGTCATAGCCTTAACATACCCACCACGGGGAGAACGAGACCATTCTCACCAATCACTCTGCATATTCATATCTTTCAAGTTTGGCTTCCGCAATAGACGATACGGCTTCGTTAGCAGTTATCATTTGAACGTCATCTTTTGATCCCTTCCATGCTGCCATAATTTTATTAGATCTAATAAGAGCGGTTCAAAAATTAGTTTAGATACTGACACACCTATTCTAAGCTTTTTTATCGTAGCAAATGTTAATTCTCTTTGTAGTGTCGTGCTATTTTTTGGACTTTTCGCTCTCCCATTGAGGTGAAAATAATATATTGTGTCAGAAAATACGTTTTGGGAGCTCGAAGGTATTGACGTAGTTGAGGTCTGCTAAAGCGTCTTTGCAAATATGATACACAACTATTTTTCACCTGCCATTAATACCTTGAAGCTTTGAGTTAAATAGATGTTTAATTAAAGGTTAAAAGTTAACAATTATTCCACCGACAAAAGTCAAATGTAAAGTTTGGGCAAATCAATCAAGTTATAGCATCAAAAGCCAAACTGTTGTCCTTTAAAAGTCAATGGTCGAGCACAGCTGTCCAAACTTTGAAAAACACTACCACAAAAACGCCCATACTTCTGTCATTCCACCATTACCTGACAAAATTGTCAAAATGAAATAAAAAATTTTGCTCCATGTTCTAATGCAAATCAATAAATAAGTGGAACCTGAAAATGAATTAAACTTGGACGCATCAAAAAACAAATTTCTTTAATGAAAACTTTGTTGTCCGATACAAATTTGGTCAAAATACAAAAGATTTAATAGTAATAATAATAATAGTAATAATCTTTTAATTCCTGATTTATTTCCACTTAGAGGTCAATAAAACAATAAATAATTAAATACCAATTTATTCCATAACATATAATAATACGTTTTCCAAAAGAAATTGACTTTGAAAAAATAATATAAATATAAATTGCACTATCAACAAAATTACAAAAACGCCCATATTATCTTTTAATTATATTCACAAGTAATTTAAGATTTAATACAACATTAGAAATTGAATTGATTTGAATTATTCGTATATCAATCTATTTTCTGTCAAGCTCTAACTTCAGTTCTAGGGAAAAATATGGCAAAAAAACCTGTCAATAAAATTAAAAAATTCATGAATTAAATTATTATAAATAACGCTTTTATCAATATCCGTTCTAAAATTTACCATCTTTCTTAATGTTCTTTCGTAAATTAATCTTATTTTATAATTATTTTCTTTTTTAAAATTTTAGTGTTTTGAAAATCAAAATTAATCTTTAGAGTGGAACCAGTTTCAGAAAAACAGTGAATGGTTAAAATTCTTGGAAATAAATCAGCCAATTAAAGGATAAGTAATAAAGGTCAAAAAAATACATTATTAATAGTAATAATAATTTTTTTTTAATGTGTGGTGGGTGCTTTTGCAGTGAAAGCTGTATTACTTGTCTGGCTATCACTGCAACTCTTGATTTAGTGTGTGTAAGTTGTGTTTAAATGGCTTTGGACAGCATCATATCGCCTTTTAATGCCGCGCTGTTAATCACTTTGCTCCCAACAGCGAATGATCGATCCGGGATTAAACTCTCTGAAAAAATGTCACCGTCCCTCCAATAATAACCCCGGCACCTATCGTCCTCTCATAGTCAGTAATAATCGAATAATAATAGTAATAATAATAATGATATAACCATTGTCAAAATATCACACAATACAGGTTAAAATTATAAACTATGTATCCAATTAAAACACTAAAAATACATTCTATTATTATATCGAGATAAAATCATCGAAGCTGTAGAAACTTCCATCAACCAAAAATTATTTTAATTTCTTTTTGAAACTAAATATTCCTATTTCCCAAGCGCCGCAAATCATCCGGTAATGCCTTGTAGGCCTTAATGCAGACATAATATGGGCTTTTCTTATAAAAAGTTGACCCATGAAGGGAAATACATAATCTATTGGCATTAGGTGTCGCAATAGCTGACCTGGACAGGGAGGCGCTGGTTTCAAAACAAGTTTGATTTTGTAAAACAGTCAGATTAAATTATAAATATACAGCGATGGTAACATCATAATTTTCAACTGTCTGAAGAGATCCTTACGTGAAGCCCGGGTCGATAGAAATAGCATACATCGTAACATTTTTTTTTTGTAATAAAAAGACCCTATTAACAGCCGGTCCCAAGCCAGCAGACCATACTTTATCCGTGATTGAACGTTCGCGAAATAAAAGTTTTCAATATATTCAAGTCGACTCTGTTGCGAAGATGATAAACCGGATAAAATGAACTGTTGAATTTTTTCGTAATTAAGTCGATATGATTTCCCCATCTTAGATAATTATCCATGGTTACACCTAGAAAGTGTATAGCTAGCGACTGTGGGATTGATTTGCCGTTGCATCTTATATGTAGTGATGTTTTATTTTCTCGAAAGACCATAAAGGTAGACTTATTGACATTTAATTCTAATCGATTTTATTCGCATCATATATTCATTTTGTTTACAATACCTGTTACCTTTGCAGCAAGACCCCTATAAGAATCACTCGTGAGCTACTAGTGTCGTCTGCGTACTCATACAACGTACAGTTACTAAGCGTAAGATGTAAGTTATAGGCATAGATCACAAATAAAAGTGGACCCAGAATTGATCCTTGGAGAACTCCACGTACAAATTTCACGCGCCTACTACAAGTCTCTGTGAACATATTATTTTTCAGATAATTTATATGCACCGTTTGATACCTATTTGAAAGATATGAGCGTAGGACATCTAAAGGAATACCACGTACTCCGTAATAAGATTGAATGCCTTGCTTAAATCGAAGTAAATGCCACATATGTACACATTTATTTACATTTAGGAGTTCTAGGATGTCAACAAGGGATTTATAAATTGCATCTTCGCATGATCTATTTTGTATAAAACCGTATTGACAATTAGATATAACATTGTTTCACTGAAAGAACGAAAATAATCTATTAACTAAGACTTTTTTAAAAACTGGCAAAACAAAAGGATGGCAATAGTGAAATAGGTCAGTAATTATTTATATCGTTGGAGTTATCTTTTTTATATACTGGTAGTAGTTTTGCAATTATTAGCTGGTCAGGAAAAATACCAGTTTCAAACATTAATTATATTTAAAATAAAAAAGGAACAAAATTAAATCAACACAATTTACAAAATAAAATAACATACATCTATTTATGAATTTATTTTTAGCAATTTGAATAATTACTATATTATGTAATTGCAAAAGAACAAAAGCATTGTATTTTACGTAAATATTTACATATTTAGCTTAATATTGAATCAGTTTAGGGGATCTAGACACCTTTTTTATTAGAATATTTAGATTTAAATAATAAAATAGCATTTAAATATTGGGTTCCATTGCCACCAACAAAATGCTATTAATTTAAAAATTGGTGCGCAAGTTATGTAAAATTTATTCCCTTCGATGCCACTTCTCGCGATTAATAATTGAACTTAAACAGCTTGAATCTCAGAAATCTACGTAAAAGTTGAGCTCGTACGAACTATACGACTTTTATAACGAGGAGTTAAATTTTTTGAGTTATTTGGGATACAGTTTGTATACAAAGAAAAATTATTATCTGCTAGTCTGTGATAAATTTTACGACTTATTTAATCAATGGTATAAACTTTGTGGAAAAATACAAAACCCACTCTAATTATAAATTCAATTGATCTCATGGTTCAGTACAAACGTACTCTTTTATGTCATCACGACTTTCCTTTGCTTGCATCTTACTATGAATATCCTATATTTAATATAACTGTTGAGATAACCTCATATCTAAATTAAATTCCATAACGGAAAGATTTACATAAATACATATGTAAAAATAAACATTACTCAAACAAAGATTAAAATTGTATATTCCAAATAGGTTACTGCACATATTTTCCACGACCTATATCAACATACATATGTATACATGACTGCAATAAAACGTCATAGTACTAGAAATTGCCGGGAATATTTCGCGTTTAACTGTAACTATCTTTCGTGACATATGTTGCGTTTACTCTATTAAGAATACAAGAACTAATTTGCAGGCTTTTGACGATTTAATTCCCGGATGAAGATTGCTCCAGTTGGCGGATTCTTTTAATGAGCATTACTAACTAATGTTTATCTGCTTTTGTGTTTTTTAATTAGTAGCATTAGAACATAATAAATGAACATACATGCATGCCTGGGTTTTGCTCTAACAAAATGCAGATAAGTATGGAAATTCTATAATAAACAAATGCAAATAAAAAATAGCTTAGAATCTAAATCTCCGGTATCGTCCCATTGAGTTTAATTAAAGGATGCAGATAAAATTTAAATGCAGCAGCGCATTGTTCTCCACATTAACATATTTAATCTATTTTGATAAGGCAAAATGTTGACGTAGATATATATGTTCTTCAAACTGCTACAATAGCTGATTATTTCTTGGCGTTGCAGTATTATCATGTTTTGAATTAATAAGATTCCTTCCTTATTCGAAAACTGAATATTCAGTTGTGTTCAGTGGATCCACCATGTTAAATCTTATTTTATTAGTGACACCCAATGGTACATCAGTTATCAATTAAACCATTAAGTATTGCGTCACAAATTTGTTGCTGAAACAATTTTGGTTTCGATCATACCTTGTATTATTTAAATTTTAGTTTTAAATTAATTTTCAATTTGCTTCCCAATGCTCATATAACGTAACAATATGCATTAGAGATGGGACACAATTTTAGAGATAAAGTAGCAGATTTAAGAGTGACAAAGCTACCTTCAAGGAAGAACCTTCACAGTTAAACTGAAACAAGCCTCGTCATAAGTCCTGCAGGGATCATGTCTAGAAGCAGTCCTCTACATTTCTTCCTCGGTGGCCTACTCACACCCCACTATCGCGCATGTGTCAAAATTTTATCACCATAAACAACTTCTCCTGTAACTGTAACTCATTGAATCATATAGTAAAGTTAACATTGTGAATTAATTTCAAAAAATGACCTAGATAACTCACCAAAGCAATATAACAAAAAGGATAATTTCGAAATCTTGATAAACAAACGAGACCAAGAAGATTGCTTCAATCAAATGTCAACAGTAAATTGTTACGGTCAACAAATTGTTTTAAATTGGACCTAAATAATGCTCTGCACGATAAGTCTATTTCACAAAAACGGAAACTGCAAAAAATTGTACAATAACCATTTCTTTTTATGATATCGTCCTCACGTAATACATTTATTTAATGTTGCATAGTAATGTTACATTTAATATGGTTATCAACATTTATATAATATTAAGCAGCAACATTTATGTGAAGTGTCTTATTGTGTAAGACATTTCATTGTAATAAAGAAATGCAAAACAAAAAACATAAATTCCAGTTGATTGTAACGTGAAAGAAAACAAAATAATAATTTGTAACATATAATATTTCATAAATGTTTTTCATTATAAAATAATATTTTTGACCCAAACAAATTTTACTTGCTTCACAAAATTTTATGGTTGAATTGAAACAAATATTAGTTGTTGATAATAATTTTGTTGGCTATATTTAAGTGTTTTAACTAAATATTTCTTTGAATTAAGCAAATATTATATTTGTATAATCAACTTGGTTAAAAACAACAAATATATTTTGTTGAAACCATTGTTTTATTTGTTTACCATTACATTAAGAAAGTATTTTACCGAATTATTTTGTTGGATAAATCCTTTAACAAAATAATTTGTTTGCTAATAACAAATTTTGATTTATATTCAGTTAAAGTAGCAATGCGTATAGTATCCTTAACAAAATATATGCCAACAAAATACATTTGGTTACTGCAAAAGCTCGTTTTTTCCAGTAGTAAAAATAGAATAAATTATTGTTTTGCATTTAAAATCAGAAGAGCTTATTATTTATTTCAATACCCTAACCCATTTCAGTAATATTCCTTTAATAATTGTATCAATTAAATGTTTTTTAATTAATTTTTATTTTATATAATTCGTTCATTATACATATCTAAACTCATACTATTTAAATGTGCGCTTTCTTAACTCTACGCGTGACGTCATGCCGCGAACTGGACAGTTTGATATCTTACCTCCCTATTCCTTATATCATGACTCACACCCCACTACAAAAATTTTATCACCATACCCCCTCTCCTGTAACTGTAACTCGAAATATCACTAACCAATTAGTTTAAAATGACCAGAGGTCACCGCAATCAACGGATAAGAAATCTTGTAACCCTGAGACCAAGAAGACTTCAATCAAACCGCGTTACGGTCCAATTGTTTTATTGGACCTAGTCAGAAATACTACTAGTGTAAGGGTTTTTCACAATAAACGAGTGAGTTTATTTTAATACATATATTGTAATAAAGAAATAAAAATAAAACATAAATTTCAGTTCTTTGTACGTGAAAGACACAAAATAATAATTCTCATGTAATGTATAAGCATAATAGTAATATTTACAAATAATGTCTCTCTTTCCTGCGTATTGAACGCTATTTGAAATGTGTACTTTATGTACTTCTTGTATTTAAACGAGCCAAAATCTTTTATCGGAGCGATTCCTGAACTAGGGATAAAGTGAATAATCAGTTCAATAGTTTATCACTTATATTAAATTAAGCAACTCATTTAAACTACGTTAATTTAATATCGAATTATATATTTTCATATGCAAAAAAAAATAAAAAGAATGCTTGTTTTAAATGTTTTTGAGTCCTTAACAACCCCATAGTGTACAATTCTGTGATAGTTAACTTCTTCTCCTCGTCCCCACCCCCCAACTCAAATCACTCAAATAATAAAGACATTTTGCCCCAAAATGCAGTTTTTTTCCTCAAAGACCTAGAGACACTTGGACTGAATAAAACAAATCATATTTGATAGCAAAAGACAATCCTAAAAATATTGAAAACACAACTAATAAACGCATCAAAAACATCGAGAAACAAGTCTTAGCAGATAGAACGATGAAAGTGTTAATGATGGCTGTTGAAGTAGGGATATCAGAAATCACAGTGTTAAAAATATTATAGAATGACTTATGAATGAACAGACTGTTAGTGCGATGGATTCTTAGATTGCTGTCATAAAGGATTCTCACCGCGAAAAAAATGCAAAAATAAAAAATATATGTGGTAAGTTGAAAACCGTATTTTTCCATACATAAGGATTCTTATTAATTGAATACATGCAGAAGTGTTATATAAAAGTGGTATATAAAGGAACAACCCACTCTTTGGAAATTACCTTAGAGGACAAAAGAGCTCACAATTTGACTCAAAAGCACTTGCATGGGTAACATTTTCTTTAGATGATTTAATAAATGTATATTATCAAAGTAACCACAGTTGTGGTGAACTTGATGACATCTTGCGTTAATTGTTACAACGTAAGTAAACCTTTTTTATTGTATATTTATTCTAATTAAAATAGCATAATAGATATTACAACAACATTGCAATCAGAACTAGCGGATGCAACCTGTACTGTTAGAATTGTAACCATTATTACAAAGTTAGGTGTGCTTTTGTTGTAATTCTAACTTCCCATTACAAATTAGTAGAAGTATAAGTATGAAGTAAATAAGTAGTGCCAAATCTCATACATACATTTGTGGCACAAATCTGAAAATTTAGCACAATGCTTGAAATACTCTTAGCATAAGCTCTTCGTGAGACAAACCGTATATAATAAAAAGTATAGAAGAAAGGAAGCTGACATTTAGGAATCATTTAAAATGCAAACTTTACCCGGTGAACTATGATATCAACACTCAATCGTGTGTCCATGAACTATTAAGAAACTATTTACATCTCGTATCCGTATTTTAAATTGTAAAAACGCTTTTATCACGACGAAAAGGAAATCATTAATTTGATTTGATAAAACATTCACTTATCGACATTCTTGAGCCGAAATTAATTTAATGGGCTAGAATGGAAACTACAGAACTATTTCCCTGTATAGGTTAGTAAAGCAAACTTAAAATGAATCGGTGATATTTTTATACAATTTTTAAATTCGTATTCTTAATTTTGTATTATCAATCTTTCATGCGATATAATGACAACGTATGAATTCATAAAAAATGTAATTACAATCGATTGCGTTTTTATTATTCTTGTGAATCGTATGAGTAATTGCCAATTATAACCGTATATAATTTGTGGTGAGGAGTGTTTTACTCGTAAGTATATGAACTGCTTCAAAATGGATCAAAATACTCTATACAAAAAACAACATAAAAACTATTTAACCTTTCGTTGTTGATGGAAATTTATTGATGGTGATGGTTTGTTCCTAAACCTAGAATTAGAGTGTTATTATTGGGTTACGTAGGCATTTCGTTCTAATACTATTTATGTTAAGTGTTTGAGAACTATTCCTTTGTATTTATTTATGTGATTCTCTCGACGTTAGAACGTGACTATTTGCAGTTTGGTAAACTTAACAACAGCTGCTGTTTTGTATAAACCGTAATATAAAACTAATGGTATTCACACGTATTTACAAGTGTTTCGCTTTACAGTTACTACTGTACTGTTCTACGTAGTAGCAAAATATACTTTGTCTTATAAATACACGTTAGAATTTTTATTTTTCTGCATTATTTATGCACGTATTATTTAATTTTGTCGACAAATTTGTTGATGCAAACAAATAAAAATTTAAACAATCAAAGCAAGCTTTCCAAATACAATAGTTCCGAAAGTTTGAAATTCAATATTGTAATATTCTCTTGCAGTTTATATTGAGTAACATCTCTACGATTTCAAAGTAGTCGTAATTGATTCAACAGAATTCTATACACTACGTATGGGCTGTTGCTTGCGAGGCATTTAAAACATAGATCAAATTAACCACCTAATCACGCGACCCACAATGAAGTTCTACATAATACGAGGGATTTATTTCTAAAATGCACCGAAGTCTCCTTATGTATCTCTGTGGACCTCGTTTTAGAAGTAAGCACCCTGTGCGTTAGGTGCTATCAAAAACAGTGGTCCTGAAGGAATCAAAGACTTCTACGTACGAGTTTCTATTCTAAGCGATTCTGGGTTTTGAGACTAATGGTTTAAATGCCCTAGCTTTTTTTATCGTGGGGGTGAAGATCAACTCCGTGCAGGGAGGATTACAATAGGCCGGTACAGTGTTCTAGAATTTATCAACGCGACACAAATTTTCACTGATGGCTGTAATAGTCCACCTTCATGAGTGTAGGAGAGGATGCTGCTAAATGAAATAACTAAATCAAGAGAAAAACAAAAATGAGATATACAAAGCCGACATACAGGGTGAGGCATTAGTGCGTCAAAGCTCAATATCTCCAATAATATTAAAGATATCACAAAATGTTATATACAAAAATCATAGATAGTGTTAAGCTACGTATTTTAAAATTATTTTCGTATATACAGGATGTTTCATATTCTTAAATGGGGTACACTATATATTATTTCAAATTTATATTAAGCATATCTTCCTCATTCCTTCGATATCAGGTTTCATTGAGTTATACCGAGTATTTCAGAATGGATGCAATTTCGATATGGATGCAATTTCTTGTTACAGTATTCTTTGAACAGTCTTTTAATTCATATCTTGTTGCCACGAGATTTATTGTATATTAATATGTGGATTGTTCATAACTGAAAGAATGTAGGTATGTAAAAGTCTTAACAAACGCAAATCGATTAGTCGAAGAACGCCTACAACGTTGTTTGATCTTTTGGTGAACATTTTGGACATACATTGTGAAATCCGTTATATCCCGAAAATTTGGCTTAAATAATTAAATATGAATTACCGGTATAAGATTAACATTTTATAGTTGTTAAATAAATAATAATAAAATTGGGTTCTTCTCACATTAAAATTTCTATTGATCTCCCTACATCTTTCGGCCAATGGCCATCTTCAGGAGATTAGTCAAATTGGAAGTAAAAAACAGTCAAGGTTGCTTGTTTAAAAACACAAATGTTGAAAACATAATAATAAGTTACACTTAGTATGTACATAAAAATTGACAGATGAAAATACAACTGATTTCGGACGATTCAAACACGCAACTGTGGTATGCTAAAAGGACAAGGTTTTTTTTTTTTTTTTTAATTTTATAGTTTTGTTGTATTTAATAAGTTTATCTCAAATTACGATTTAATACCTTTTTACTGTCATTTTTTTTATCGCTAATTTGATATATTACAATTATTCTGAAAAACCTCATCTTTCATTAAGAAAAAGTTAAATAACTCAGAAATTAACGATTTCAGATATAGGGAGTGGTTAATAAAAATGAAACAATGCATACAGTGTCCTGCCCTTTCTTAATATACAGGGTATTCCATTTAAATAAAGTGAGAAAATAATGCATTTGTGTTTTGAATCGCCCTGTACATACTCGTAGCTTTCGTAATATTGGCAAAATATCACTTTGCTATAAAACTGTAACAACATAAAAAAGTCATTCCACTACAAAAAGAACTTCAAGTTGTTTCGTGTGGAATGCACAGGACGTTGAACACGGAATGATTTTCAGACAAAATTGATCATAACTTCTGAAATACTCGGTATAACTCAATGAAACCTTAT
Organism: Holotrichia oblita; assembly: GCA_023690525.1. Taxonomy (NCBI): domain Eukaryota; kingdom Metazoa; phylum Arthropoda; class Insecta; order Coleoptera; family Scarabaeidae; genus Holotrichia; species Holotrichia oblita. The sequence goes on from CM043022.1 coordinate 25,214,753, forward strand.
ATCGAAGGAATGAGGAATATATGCTTAATCTAAATTTGACATAATATATCGTGTGTCCCATTTAAGAAAATGTATGTTTGGTTCACCCTGGGAATATGAAACATCCTGTATATACTAAAATAATTTTAAAATATGTAGCTTAAGACTATCTATGATTTTTGTAAATAGCGTTTTGTGATATATTTAATATGAATGGATATATTGAGCTTTGACGCACTAATGCCTCACCCTGTATATAACTGTAGTATCGATTCCAACAAAAAAATCATAATTTTAGAGATTAAGAGTGCGTTTATCAATGTGAGGATAAAAGTGTTAGGTAATTAACTGACAGATATTACTAACTGTCAGATAAAATTTAGCAATTACAATGCTTTATCTTGCAGATAACTTCTATTTAACACTCAATAAACGTTTCATTGTAATTATCTTATGAATAAAATTTTATCTGCAAGTTAATTTATTTATCCTCACATTGATAAACCCACCCTAAATCTTGTAATTACACTATTAGATCGAAGAGGTAAGAACAACTTAGATGAATCTAGAAATTTGAGCGACCATTTCAACCTGACCACATATTTTGGTGTTTTATAATGTTATCTATCTGAAATACAAATATAAAACTACAAAACCTGTAATTATGCTTGAAATATTCGCCCAAATGAACACTAGAATTATGATTGCTTTGTTGCAATTAATACTACAGTTGTATATGTATGTCGGCTTTGTTTATCTCATAATTAAAAAATATTTCTATAATATTCTATATCTGCAAAGTACTCGTTCACTTCGACATTTATTTTTACGATCTTAATTCGTACAGCTCTTATTTTATTTTGCTTACAGTCTACTCTGTTCTTTCATAATTCCATTGCCCTTCTGTTTAACTAGAACTTATTCGTAGATTTTATGAAAGAAATAAAAGAAAAATTTAATATTTTCATTTTATTTATACAGGGAGAGCGAAATTATTTGAGGACATTTGGCAGCTCTGTATGTATGTATATCCCTAAACATGTCACCAAATATCCAACTTCATTATTATCGTTCTCAGTGGCGTAATATTGGGCAAGAATTACAAGCGATACGGCTTACGAAGTCACTACAACTAAGCACCCACCACACAATAAAAAAATTCAATTATTTACTTATTTGACAAATCGCCGTTTACCTGTTTAAGCAGACAAGTGCCTTAAGGGTTGTGTAAGATTTGCTTGTAATCTGTGTTGGATGTCACCCACAACTGCTTCTGTTAGAACAATATGTCTACCAATAGATTTTCTTTTTCTAATAGAACCTATCTCAAGATAGCGTGCTACTAGTACGCTAGTACTAGTACATATACAAGTTTATCATTTCGAAACTCCGCCAAAAATTGGTTAAAACAAGAATGAATACAGTACTGCCAAATATCGAAACTTATCGTGTTCAATAGTAAAGACCATGGATAAAAATAATCTTCACAGTTTTTTGCTAATTAAAATTACTGATTGGTAAAATGAAATTCAAATAATTTATACAAATCAAATAACGAACGCCACTGACAAATTTAATTGACAAATTATTTTGAACAATCGCAACAACTTTGAAGTTAGCAACTAGAACTTATCTAAGTCAGGTATACTAAATTCTCTCAAACAATTTCGCTTCATTATATAAAAAAACTTTGTTATATAAGAACCAATCATGTTTATTTTTCTCCTAATTTATTCAATTGATTTAGTACCATCCTCCTCCAAATTCATGAATGTGGCCGATAACATGGCTATCAGTTTGTGAGACGTTGGTGAATTCTAAAGCCCTGCATAGGCCTATTGTAGCCCGCCCTACAATAATTTGATTTTCATCTCAACGATAAAAAAAAACTAGAACAAAAATATTGCTATGGATCTCAAAATAGAAATCGAACCAAAACACAATTTTACGTTTTGTTATAATAATATATTCTTTTTATATACATATAAAGCCACGCCCTCTACCCCAACAACAAAAACGAGTTTGAAGGGGTTGGACGTGTAATACCTTATCGAGTATAAAATTAATGCACATCAACAATATTATAATGTTTTTGTTTTAAAAATCTTACTTTGGCTTTCAAAAATGCCAAAACTAGTTTTTAGAAGTTTTGATACCTTCTAAAATACACCGACCCCTATATCTCAGCGATAAAGAAATAATAAAAAAAGACAAAATTAATACCCTTTAAACTTTACACCAACTATTAAAAAAATATAAATGTCATTGAGGCGTCTGATACCTAATTTAAAACTCCTCATCTAGTTCACAATTAATACGCATCTATAATTTTAAATTCTTTTTTTTTTTCGAAAAAGGATATTGATTAAAGAAAATACTTCCTATGATTAAAAAGAAATTGCATTTGAAATGCATTGACCTATTCACTGCAACCATAAAAAAGGGTGGGATGTCTGACACCTGATTTAAAGCGTTCAATCAATCCAAGTTCTTTAATTTGCAATTTCTGCTTTCCAAACATGTGTGCTGTAAAAAATGTATTGCTATTTCGAATAATAAAGAAAGTTACACCAATGGCAGCTAATACAATAAGTGAACGCATTGTATAACCTACTTATTTCATCTACACAACCCTACGTGGTTTTCTAAATGAAAAGCTATGTTAACTTGTTCTTTTGCTATTTCGACCAAGGTTTATGGTTATGAAATACAGTTTTATATTCCACTTTTCCTTATTTTTATTGTGGAGGTATCGCTGGAAGTGTGATTCTTGTTTCTCGTACGTTATTTTATTCCCCCTTCATCCTGCGCTTCATGGTCATAAGAGAAACTACATTGGATTCTTTTCTGGCACACTAGTTTTGGAGAGATTTCAAAAAAAGCACGTTCCTGCAATTAATTTTTCGTATATAGCCCGCAGTGCACATAAAGCTATCCCATTCAGCAGGATATGTTTTCTTTTTCCCATTCTTTCTTTTCTTTCTTTTTATATCACACTTCCATTTCGCCGGGGTCATAATAAAACTTTTATAACGTGCGCGTTCCTTTTTACTGTTGATGGAAAGTAGGGCTTCTCACACGGAAGACGCAGGTAAGTTCAACATATTATGATGGTACCAAATATAGCCGCGGTCATACATACATACATGTATTCTTTTTATATTTACTCATAAACCGAGCAGTACTGTAGATAAACACATTCGCAGGTGGGTAATATTTTTTAGGAGTCGGCACACTGCAAATGTTAAAGAGATTATAACGTGTATGTAAGTGTAAAGTCTTGATTTATTTGCTTGATATAACCTGCAAATTATGTATCATGTCATAATCACGTTTGACCAAAATATCATCATTACACTGATTATAATATTTTTGGTGTTTAAGAAACCCATTGATGGTTTATAATTATTAGTATAGAACAGATAATTATTGTTCATCGTAGTTTTAGCAGGTTCTGTATTAATTTTTTAGCTCTACTGCCTTTTTATCATTGGTATTTTTTGAGCAGCATTAATTACACTCAACACTAATTGATCCGTAGATATTTTGTTCCAAAGTCAAAGAAGAGGATGTTGATCCAAATGTGTTTACCAGTGTGCAAAATATACAAAAATACAGCCATTTTTCCATTTTCCTCGTATAAAGGAGAACAGGAACATTTTTTGAATTATATATAATCACATAGATTAATTAAAAAAATAGACCTGTTTTTTTTTCATCAAAAGTTTCTCCAATGAAAAATCACACTTTAAATCTGTTCCTATCGCTGTCTTATTTTACGTACCATTACTGAGGTGTTCGATTTCCATACTCTTTTGCCCTTCTTACCTATTTTTTATATAATATAACAAGTTGTTTCGCTTCAACCTAACAAAAGAATCTCAGATTAAAAAAAGAAGTTCTTTCAATAAAAAATTATGATCTATTTTACATGTGATTAGGAACCGAAAAAGGAAACGCAATTTGAAAAAATAAAGTAGAGGAGAGGTACAAGAATATTTTAGTAACAGAATATGCACAATATCGTCTTCGTTCCTCTGCATTTTGCTGTAAACTTCTATCCCAACTTTACGAGTAAACACGTCGAAATTTAGATATGAGACACCCTGTAAAGGATAAAAATGGACAAAATTAAACAAACCAGAAGTTAACATAACATTTGTAGTTAATATATATTCAAAGTAGTATCGTTTATAAAATAAACTGCATAGATTGCTATAAATGTTATATCGGTGAAACTAAGCAATATTTAAAGAATCGACTTGATAACCACTACTCCTATACGCAACATAACATGATCTCGAACGTATTAAAACTTGGAAAGCAAAATAATTATGAAGAATAATTCGTAAAACGATATAGCTACATGAATAAGTGCTAAAGAATTAAGATGATTCCTTATTAAAAATTGGGGGGTGGGGTCAAATAAAAGATTTGCCCCACTGCTGTTAAAATACGACCTATTAAAGGGTGTGTCAAAAAATAGTAGTTTTTACTTTTCTCTGAAATGCGACAGAAGAGGCACTAAGTGAACAATTTCTTAATTTTCATCTCTCGTTATAAGGAGTAGCAAAAGCCACCATTACAACTTGTTTCAGCTATAACATTTTTCTTGCATCTATATCCCTATTATAAAATGCGTTTTGGATAACTTAATTCATTCCAAAGATAAAAACAACTGCAAACAAATACATAAGATAACTTCTTTAGGGTAGATTAAATAATCGATCTGTGATTTATTTAGTTAGTTTAGTTAGTTACATGATTTTCATTGTCATTTAATAATAATACTATATGTACTTCTCGTGTATATTCATCAGAATGGAGATGTCTACTTTTTTCGCACCCTCTTTAAGAAGTCATAGCTTAACAAGGCAGAGACGAATGTGTCTTCTTATTAGCACCCCCTCAATCGTCCTCTCAATTTTTTCGTTTACATCCGTTTGCCCACTAGATATGAGAATGAAAAACAATGTGATCAATTTTGGAAGTGATACAGGTTACTTAATTGAATTCAGTGTCAATTATAATACTTTAATCCACGCCTGAATTTTATTAAACCAGTCTGAACTACCCCTGAACTACCCCTTGTCCTTCAACAAAATTTTTAGAACTTGACTAGAAAGACATTGGTATAGGAAATACATTAGTAAGTGTTTAATATTCTTCGTGAGATTCTAAATATAATCCATCCTCTATATCAATGATTTTTTTGTTGTGAGACATTTTTGTTAATAGACAGGCCTAGTAATTGGGTTTTTACATTTTATGTGAGGGATAATATTGTCACGGCCTTGTGCAACTGGGGGTTTGCTCAAAGGGAGCACTCTCTTGCAGATACCAATTATCAATACTAATAAAAATAACGAAAGTTGCACTTAACTTGTTGGCGTAACAACTCGCGAACATCACCCTTGCGTGTCCTTAGGCAGACCCTCTTAATCCCTCTCCCAGTTTCATACACCAGCTTAAAAAATCCGTAATCTACGGTCAACATTTTTGTCACTTTTTCCTGTATCTGAAGAACTTTCAACCCAAAAGACGTTGTCTCAGGTATAAGTGCGGCCCAGAGATCGACATGTAATTCCAGAAATCCCGACTCAAATACCGATCACCGCCATAGACAGGCAACGATATGCACAAGAAGATGCAACGATACTCATTGTAACATTGTAGAGTTGATTTGTAACAAAATATTAGAGTATAGTAGCTCGACATCATACTTCTTTCTAATTTTAAAGATTTGACCATTTCTGACACACTTGTACTAGTTTTTTCATTTTTTTTCCTTCAGTTTTGTCTAAACTATAGGTGGCTCTAAAATTCTGCATCTGCTATTTTGAAACAAATGCAAACTTGTGGATACCTAATCTGATGAAACAGTACAAGATGCAACTTTAAAAGAAAACTGAAATCAGACTAATGCTTTAGATTCCACAACAACAGCAGAAAAAAGGTAAAACATTCACTTGTCGTTCACGGTTATGGAACACGAAAATCTACAATTTATTATAATATGGAATTGTTTTCTTAGGCAAACATATCAACTTACAATGTTACGAATTTTTGTAAATTCTAAATGCTCTAAATAAATTTGACAACTTTACTCATCATCACTCCAGTCTATCTGCGTGAAATGAAAATAATTTTTTTTTTAAGGTTCTCTAAAACTTTTTCAAAGTCAACAAGAACATCTGTGCGCTGAAACTAATTTTTCTGTACAATGGCAAAAAGCTGTTGCAAATAGTTGATTGAATGACTTTTAAATATTTCGCCACAAAAGAAAATCTAACTTATCTTCGTTATCTTCTTCAGTAAAATCTGATAAGGTCAATATTCTTTATATCAAAACAGGGAAACTATGGTTACTAAACAAAACATAAATGTAAGAAATAAAAAAAAGCGTTAGAATGTCTTTTTTCAAACTAGCTATATATATTGGAAACCCCTAGTTATTATTAAAATAAACGAACTATGTAGATAGTAGAAGTATTTTGTTAGAAATTTCACCTTGAACGAATTTGAACAATGCGAACTTGCATTGTTAGTTGTTATGTTATATGAGTACATATTTTTGAACCACTTAGCCAGTCAAGTAGAGGAAATAATTTAAATTGTTAAAACGCGATACTTTATCTATTTAGACCGTTTAGTTGAAAATGTTTCTGATAAATATATTTAAAACTTTTACAGAATTCCGAAATAACTATATTACTACTTTAGTATCTCCTTTCGAAGCTATCGCTGAATTACTGCAGTAAATAAGACGCAACATAGTTTCTTCTTCACACCAAACGTACTTGCAATACACACTAATACTACACCTTTCTTGGTTTTAAAGTTGTTTTAAACGGGAAAGCACTAAAACTAAATGCGCTTTAAAACCTTATAGAGAGACGGAAGTGCAATGCTATATATGTATATTATTGAAGTAGTATTCTTTGGGTTACATAAGTACATGTATTATGTAATGCATGCATAATGGGTAAACATATGACTATGCATACACACGTTTGTAGACGCTTCAAACATTATTCCTTCTCCGTGCTGCCTATAAATTCTATCCGGCTTAGGTCGATTATCCTGATGCACTTTAGCGTAAATGCATCGCTGTAGAGTTCATAATGTGAACGCATTGTTGGTCAGAAAATACGTAGTTTTTACTGAAAACAAATGACGCTAATGGCTAGCAAAACAAGAGTATAATCTAAAAAAACGAGATTGGTGACTATTCAAGTGGTAATTAAAGTATTAATTATTGTAGACAGAGATAAACCCAAAATTTGTAGCAATCAATTTTTGACGTTTATGAACATAAGGTTGCCAGACTATTATAGTTCGAAATTCTAGAAAAAGGAGAGTCAACAGAAATTAACTAGTTGGGAGTGATTTGAAACCATTTTGAATAACTAAAAACGCTATTGTAATTTTAGTTACGTAAAAATTTCAGAAAATATAGAAACGGTTGAATGCTTACGCTCAGGTAGTGCTTTAAATAATAACAAGAAATGAAAACCTTTCCGTTAATATGGAAAATAAAACAAGAGGAATAAAAGCTCTAAATGTGAACGGAAATTTGGAAGTAGAGAGCAATAAGCTTTGATAAATAAGAAATATATTAAACCAACTGTATAATATTGTACAAAGTTAAACGAAGAAAATTAAAAAGCAAAGTGCAACAAAATAATAGAATTGAAGTGTTATAGATAACAGAACGACTAAAACATATAAATTATGAAAATAATTGACAACTCAACATTGTAAGTGAATCGAAAAACGAGAAATGTAAACACCGGAAATGAAAATATCACAAATAAAAGCGATGCAATTACAAAAGGCACTGAAACAGAAAATACAAATAACTTTGCAGTCGCTAATTGCCGTGGTTGTACGTTCGAAAAGAAATGAAAACCAAGGACATAATAGAATTTTTAAATTGAAAATTTCCAAGCAGAAGGATTATTGTTGGCGAATTGTAAAACATGAACAAAACAAAATGAATAAACAGCGGTTATATGGTCAAAAAAGCCAGTAATAAAAAGATTTAATTTTTTTTCGAAATAAAAATGAATCTAAAATAATCAAATTTTAATAAATCTAAATCTAATCACAATCTATATCAAACAAAATCGACGATCTTGAATCCAAATTGAAAGGTAATTCCATTGATTAAGATACTGAATAAATATACCATACAAGAGTATGAAGTCGCTAGTGCATTTTACATTAATAATGTAGACATGTTGCACTGATCTTTACGAGGGATAAGCTATAATTATTTAGAATTAAGAAATCTAGTTACTCGTATAAAACAAATTGTTGTTTATTAAATAGTGCATTATTTTATCTGTTAATTGCAGTTTGTGCAATTCGGTTGAATAGTGTCTGAGAAATAGTCCATAGAATAAGCTTCTGTTATCGAAAAAATGAAAAAATGAATTATCACGAGAGAACTTTCGGATAATGATTTACTATGATTTCAAGAAAGGCTTGAACGCATATGAGTCCAAGGAAAATTTAAAATCGGCATTTGGGAGGAGCTGGGCCTCCTTTAGCTGCTGTTAACCCAGAAAACATTGCTGCGGTGAAGAAGATAGTGAAAGAAGACAACCGCATTACTACTGTAACTGGCGATGAAACGCACGAACATTTACATTTTTTGATGTTCAGTTGTACAAAAAGCAGAACTTGTTAGAATTTTCCGGCAAACTATAGCCGATATGTTGAATGCTGAAGGCCATCAAATTATTTCTAAAATTGTAACTGGTAAACGTAAGTTTTTTGATGGTGACAAAACAATCTGAGCAATGAAAAAAACCCGTTGTATGACAAAACAACGAGCAATATTTTTAGTATTTTTTAGCAGTACGGGTTTGGTGACCGCAATTAAATTAGATCATGGTATGTTGAAAATTATTTGCCTACTGTGTTCAGTAGTGTAGTGTAATAGTAGTGTTCAAAACAAAATCAAAATTATAGACCATCCTCCTTACTCAGCGGATTTGGGGAAGTGTGTGCCTTTTGGCAATTTTTTGAGATCAAAACACATTTGAGAGGGAAAAGGTTCCAGTCAGAAGAAGAGATAGATTCCCCTCTCGCTCTCCCATAAAGACAGCCGATTGAATACTTTAAAACTCAGAATGATTAAGTCAATTATTGTAAATCGCAATTAAGTACTTTGAATATACTTTAAATGAAAATTCTAAAAACTTGTATCAATCTTACTATTCTCAATAATTGTAGCTTGTCCCTCGTATTATCGAAATGAACATAATATTCTTAAAAATATGTTCATTGAAATTGACATTGAAAATAGAGGAGAACAAAAATATCAACGACATCAAAATTATTGGTGTTTATGTTGACAGCAGAGCAAGCTGAATTTTGCATGTGGATGTGTTGCCACAAAATGAACAGCAAAAATTTATAGCAGTGGAAGGATTAAAAATATTTCAACTCACCATGGTGCACGGCTGACGTACACGTAATGCGACTATCTACGGTGTACAGTTCTGGGCGATGGCCTTGGGAGCTAAGAGAATCTCCCTCCGTCAAAAGCGAGCAATAAGGACCCTCAGCAACATGAAAAGGACTGAGTTGTGTAAACTGTTTTTCAATAGTCAAAAAGTATTTACCTTACAAATCATATACAGAGTCTCACACGCAGAAATCTAATACCTTACGGTTAAAAGGACTTTAGAATAGAGTAATCATTAAAAAAAAATTGTAAATATCTTAGGACCATACGACACTGAGGTTCGATTTCGAGAAACAGTTTGAAATGGTAATTCAAGACCGTCAAACATGGGAGTTTAGCGGACCTAGATTAGAAGAGCTGTCCGTACGCTGGTACACGGACGGATCTAAAACCGACTCAGAAGTGGGCATAGGTATCTACGGACCGAGATGTAAGGTCTCGAAGGCACTGGAGCCCAACAATTATTCAGGCAGAAGTATATGCCATCAAACAATGTGCCCAGGAAAGTCTGAAAAAACACTACCAAGGTGCATGTATATATATACAGATTGGCCGAGCAAATATCTTGGAATAGGTAGTGAGCCAATGAGTACGAGTGAATAGAGCGCTGTTGGACGAAATAATGCGTAATGCAAATAACATTATTTGGAAACTACTTAATCATGTTTTAGAAATATTGATATACCTATAGCTATCAATTTTTCATAAAACAAAATGAATTTTTAGAAATCCGCACGAAAGGCCTCAAACTTTAGACGAGCTGCTCAATAAAATAGAACAGGCATGCAATACCATTCCAGCTGAAACGCTGGCTAATGTAAGGAGAGAATTTTATGACCGGTTAGGTTATTGCGAATTGCACCATAGAGGCCTTGTCTGTCTAATATCCACACACATGTACGCCCTATTGACTCGTACTCATTGGATCACTACCTATTCCTATATAGCTGCTCAGCCGATCTGTACATCTTCTCAGACAGCCAGTCAGCACTAAGGGTTCTAGGCGCCTACACTTTTAACTCCAAGCTAACCTGGGACTGTCTGCTCACCTTCAATGTTCTGGCTCTAAGAAACACGATCACACTAATGTTGGTACCAGGTCATTGGAGATGTGAGAGAAACGAAACTGCCGATGGGCTTGCGAAGAAAGACGCGGCGCTCCGATTTCTTGAATCAGAGCCATTTTGTGGTCTTACCAAAAGCCATGGAAAAGCTCATCTCGAACAATGGGCAAACGAATAGAAAATCTCGTACTGGGCTATTACCCCTAAACTAAGACAATCAAAACAGTTTATTACTTTTTCAGCCATCAGGGCTAAATATCTACTAGAGCTCAACAGAAGAGCACCATCACGGCTTCACTCACTGGCAACGGCCCTTTTAGGTACTAGCTGAAGAAGATGGGCAAGGTGGACTGTAATGCCAATTCTGTTCGAAATATGGCGAGACGACAGAACACATCATATGCAACTTTGAGGCGGTCGTCCGGCAGAGACTCCACTATCTCAAACAGGCGCACGTAGAACCGGCTAGTATTAGAACTACAGCCCCTCAAAAAAATCCTAGACTTCTTCAGAAGTTTGGAGATTAACTAGGATTAAAAGATTAAGGGTACTCACAATAGATCTTAAAGGTCCCACTGAAGAGAGGCAACATTGTCTACACAACCAACATTTAATTCTAATTAAAATTCTATTTAAAATTGCTCTTTACTTTCGGTATAACCGGAAATCAGATTTGATTGAAAATGCAAATTTTAAAATTAGTACAATTCTGTAGATCCCCTAAACATTCTAACTAACATACACAAAAACGTAAATCAGATGCCAGTAAGTAAACTATGCCGAAACGGCTTAACCCACTCGATGTAGACACGCTATATAAACCGGGCACAATAAGCGATGACTCATCAGTCGCCTGCAGACAACAACGGAACCAGGTCTTAATCTTTGTTTATAATTCGTATTTTATGTTTCTCTTACATTTTGAACATATGGTATTGTAAGACCAAAATTATTAGAGCTTGATAAAAATTTTATTTATACATATGTATATGAATGAAGTATTTGAACTGTTACACAATAATAAATTTATAGCATTTAAGTTTACAATATATTGTCCACGACCATAACAGTATTAATTCTCTTGTTGCAGCGGACGTGAAAAAATTGGTAGATGATGGTTGGCTGAAGAACGCTTTCAACCAATATGTTAGCGATATGATAAGCGTACACAGGACGTTGCCGGACCCTAGAGACGAATGGTAAGTAACCGGTTTCCTTTTACACGGTATTCATCTTTAAAAGGTATTATACCAGTGCTACTTTCTTTATATATGTAGATGAAGCTACAGCATTACCTAGATGCATAAGATGCTTCGACGTTATCTTATATATTTCTATATTCTTCTGCAATGTACTTGGATGTGCCTGCGGCTAAAAGCAGAGATACATACACAGAGTGCTGTAATTTCAGTAATATGCTTTTAACAAAGTAAAGTATAAAATAAAATGCAAGCCTTTCACAAAATAAATTGACTGAATTTTAAAGCACATACTATTCATGTTATAAAAACAACCACAACCTTATTCTAATCCAATTTGCTGCAAATAAATCAGTTTCGTCCGTGTTTGACTTAATGGATAAATTTTTGTCGTCGTAACACAAACCAACATCATCCGCTGCATTATTGATTTGACAAATTAAACCAGAAACCGCGATCCTTAACGACGAACATTAAAACCACCTTTTGACATCCTCGCAACATTACAGCAAACAATCCCTCGAAAGAAGAACAATCGCGAAATTGGATTACGGATCGGGTCAGCGAACTAATCGGGGAAGACCAACTGGTGGGTATTCAGCATTGCCGTGTGAGTATATCCGGTACATTATCCCTGATGTGGGTCTCCATTTCCTGCTGTTTATACGACTCTACTTCACCTCACCTCGTCGGCCGCAGAGCGACTAACCGACCCTCTTTTCTCCCTTACTCTGGGACGTCCCGATTGACCCTTGCCACACGCGTCGTGTCTTGGTCACGTTTATACCGGGTGGTCCGTTAGTACGTGCTTTGAATGTGGCTATAAAATGAGTAAATGGTTACATAATTTACAGTGATATTAAGTGTCAGTTAGTTCAGGCGTTCTCTGAAAGCGTAATTTGTGCGTATAAAGCATAACGTTTTTTGTACTGTAATATAATTATTTTTTTAGGGAAATATTTGCGATATATGAGATTTTATGTAACGGTTGACACAAATTTCCAGCGTAGCAAGATAATATAATTCATTGCTTAAAAAAGTCATCCCAGAGAAAATTCTTCTGACATACTTTATAACAAACTGGATAATCTTAATTAAATATCTACAACATTGCGTGTACTTCGTCCTATATGATCTTTCTTTCTTGTTATATGTTCCTTTCTCCTGTAAGTCAGAAATCAATATCATGCAATAGATCTTGGCATCTAACAAACCAACGAAATGTTTTGTATTAGTTGTACAAGCTATAGTTTAGGGTGTTTGCTTTGGTATCGCATTAGTTCTGTAAATTTTGTTTTTTCTTGGACTTCCTTCTTTGGGTTTATACCTCTTTTAATGAAATTTCTGTCAAAACAGTTTCACCAATAACTCTCAGTATCAACTGACTCTCTCATTCACTCATTGGCAATTCCAACGATAAAATTCTTCCTCGTACACCTTCCACTCCAGATTATAGCTCTATTTGACATTTTCTTGTTTCTGAGCATGAAATATTCGTTTGGTAGTCGAAAAATTTCATCAAAAGAAGAAGTGATTGCAGATACAAACAATTATTTTGACGCGTTTGAGTCGTTGTATTATAGTGATCGAATTAAGCGACTCACATTTCAACCCGCCCTCATATTACTAGCAATGATGTTTTAACTGCAATTAACAACTTAAGAGCTTCTACTGCGTGTGGTTTGGATAATATTTCAAATAACTTACTAAAAAAAATTAAGTTTGTGATGTGTTTACACATATAGTAAATTTGTGTTTTGTTAATGGTGTTTTTCCAAACGAATTAAAGAAAACAATAAATTGTAGAGCCACTATTTAAGAAAGGAGACCGGAATTGTTACGCAAATTATCGAGCCAATTTATCTGGTTTTTCAAAAATTATCGAAAGTCTCTTCACAAAGCAACTAACGGCGTATTTTTTAAATTATAAGCTGCTGTCACCGCATCAGCATGGTTATGTTACTGATAAAGGCGTTGATACAGCACTTAGTGAACTCCACTGTAGATTGGTTCAAGATTTGGATGACGGTTTTTTGTGGTTGGTCTTTTCTTGGACTGTTCACGAGCTTTTGATTATGTTTGTCACGAGATCTTGTTTGAATAGTTATTCAGATGTAGAGTGCGGAGGGGTTGCTTTGGATTTCGTTAAATCTTATTATTCGGGGCGTCAACAAATAGTACGAATAAATCAACATATTTTAAGCGACATAATTAATTTAACGCAAAGAGTGCGTCAGGGTTCCATTTTGAGACCATTCCTGTATATTACATATGCAAATGATTTACATTTACTTTTGAAATCTTTTGATGATGTATTTTTGAATATGTATGCAGATGACACGACTATACTAATGAAAGAAAAAAATGAGAAAAATTTATTAGGTAGATTGACAGAAATATATGAACTTGTAAAGCAATGGCCCTCGAAAAATAAGTTAATGCTAAATGTCGATAAAACAGTCGTAACATCATTTCAATTAAGGAGTTGCGGGATAAATTGGGAAAAGAATTTTGATAATTTTCCATACCACAATAATGTTAAAATTCTTGGAATCACTTTTGACTGCTGACTAAATTTTAGAACTCACATCGATTTTCTTTGTGAACGTCTGTCAAAGGCTTGTTATGGGCTTAAATTAATATCTTACCATTGTAATAGGCAGGTGCTTTTAAGCTTATATGTATTCTGCTAGTTTTCATTCGCATTTACGCTATGGTATCATGCAATGGGGAAACTCAAGTGAAGTTGAAAGAGTGTTCATAATGCAAAAGCACACAATAAGGATTTTATCGGGCATTAAATTTAGGCAGTCGTGTCGAGAACAGTTCGAAACTAACAAGATACTGACACTAGCGAACATATACAGGGTGTGGCGCGAAGAGTTTTGATTAGAAGTTTTTGGGGATGTAATAATAGGCGAAATGTAAAATTTTATAAAATTACACTATCGATAATGCTGATTTTAAATATCGTAATATTTTCATGAATGATCTACTTCCGGAAGTACATACCAACTCGCTTATTTTAAATAGAACATGGCAATTTTATTTTATTTTTGAATTCTCTGTCAAATTTTCAAGTACCATGTCCTATACCAAAAATTAATAATTTTTGAGATATTCCTATTATTTTTTAATTTTTCTAGAATAACAGTCCCAAATAAATCACGATATTGCTACAAAAAAACACGCTACTGGCTTAAAATTTGACGTGGGGAATTGTCGAAGACATCACTAAAGTGCCTCGTCCTTAGAAATGTATTTTTTTATATACACAGGGCGTTTTCCACATACCACTCAATTCCAACAATTTCAAACAATTATAACTCGATTATTTCAAATACAACACCCTGTATATTATATCAGATTTCAATTCCTATCTTCATTCTCATTTAATTGATACTTGCATTCTCTATACCTAACTCTACTTAACAGTAACGAAACTTAATATTTCAACATTAATAAAGCGTAGGCCGTGACTGTCAAAGATGTGATAACTTAATAGTAAATTGTCCATGTATGATGCATTAGATATATTTTCACACTTTTCTTCAAAAGTTCATGTTTTCTAGCAAGCAATGGCAGCATTTAAAAATGACAATTTTTTAAATCTTATCATTATTTACCTCAAAATCAGTGCTGTCTCCGTCACTTTCATTCAATATTGACATCATTAAATACCTACTTTCTATGTCAATTGCATGTTTGATACAATTCTCACAATTTTCTGGCGTAATATGGGCTATCGCTTCTCTAATTCGATTTAAAACACCTTCGCTGAATTTGGAACGATCATTTCTGCGGCGAACATATTCCTTTTTAAAGGTTTTTGTTTTAAACACTTCTATTAATTGATTTTTTGTGCAGCTATCTTCATAATAAAGATCATTTTGTTGTAAAAACTCCGATATTTCAGCTCGTACTATTCGAATTTTGACCTGTCGTGAGTGGTACGAAGCATTATCCATTACTATAACACTTCTTTTAGGTAACACTGACAACAGATTTTTCTGGAACCAGTCCTCAAATAATTGGGCGGTCATATCTTCGTGATAGTCGAGATTACAATTTTTTATGTTTTTTTGCAAAAAGCAACAATTGGCCTACCCAACCGCTATCAGAACCAGCGTGTAAAATAATAATCCTCTAGATGGAAGGTGCATCTAGTACACATTCCTGTGAATTATCAATCCACCCTTTATTTACTCTATCGTGAGTGTCGTACCGGGTTTCGTCTATGTAACAAATAAACCGCCCCTCATCTCGGAAATTTTTCATTTCTATTAAATATTTTTGCCGTAATTTTTGTATTCTTGTCGACTCCATTATAACTCGTCGTTTATCTAGTATCTCAAATCGGAATCCATTTTGCTTTAATGTTCGCCATATTGTTGTTCTAGATGCTTGTATTTCTGTATTTTCTTCTTGACCCTGGCTATACATGCTGTAAGTATACAGTTCGTCGAATGATGTCAACCTCCCAACTTGGTACTTTCCTTATAGATCCTTTATCACTTCTAGCTTTTCTCTCATCAATACCATGCTTTACTATATTATAAACTGTGCTGTAGTATACACCAGTTAACTTTGACGTTCGTTTTATTATGTAAATAAATAGTAAAAGAATTATGGTCCTTTCTCACAATTTTCTTTAATAAAACCTTAGGCTACCGGTTTCGAACTGTTAGTTCATCTTCATAGCCAGAAAATAAATGACCTCTCAGATTCAAAATGAATGCATCCCCAAAAAGGGAATTGACTAATTGGTTTATCTCTATAGTTAAAAGAATGTTAAAACATTAAAGTACAATATTACAGACACGTTAAAATTGGATAAAACAAGACATCCTAATGTCTTACTATAAACATTATAGTAATTTACGAGAAGAAAATGCAGAATATGTAGATAAAGACATAATAAAACGAGATTCCATGGTGGACTCTGTGTGAGTAATGTTTAAATAAATAGTAAAAGAATTATGGTCCTTTCTCACAATTTTCTTTAGTAAAACCTTAGGCTACCGGTTTAGAACTGTTAGTTCATCTTCATAGCCAGAAAATAAATGACCTCTCAGATTCAAAATGAATACATCACCAAAAAAGGAATTGACTAATTGGTTAATTGACTAATTGGTTTATCTCTAAAGTTAAAAGAATGTTAAAACATTAAAGTACAATATTACAGACACGTTAAAATTGGATAAAACAAGACATTAGGATGTCTTGTTTTATTAAAGAAAATTGTGAGAAAGGACCATAATTCTTTTACTATTTATTTAAACATTACTCACACAGAGTCCACCATGGAATCTCGTTTTATTATGTCTTTATCTACATATTCTGCATTTTCTTCTCGTAAATTACTATAAACATTTAATACTATTTGCTTAGCTTGAACTCCCAGGAGAATCTTTTTGCACTACTATTCATAATGTCCATCGCCGGTTCACAGTTATCACTGTTTATTTCTCCTACCCTTTCTTCGTTCCAAGGTCTCCACATTTTTTTAGTAAAATATATGCTTTCTCACTTTACACCTCAAATTATATTTTATAATGAAACTTACAATTGACTGTGTTATGCCCTAATGCCAAAAGTATATCTATGTATTTGCTTTTTAATTAAACGGTAGTTAAGTTTCGTAATAATAAACAAATTTAAAGAAAAGTATTATGAACTCTTTACAATTAGTAAACGCATTATGGATTTCTAATAATACTAATTACGCTAGCCTATCTACATATTTATAATTTCTTTAATACTGCCCTGGCTATTGCAGCCCATATCGCTCAATGTGTTTATGGCTCATTAATTTCTCACCGTAGGAAGGGTAATAAAAATTATTATTTGCTATTTAGTCAGATTAAAATAAAATGAAAGAATCTATACGCACTAAATATGTATTAAGTATAAATTCGATGCTCATTTTCTTGGAAGTGTAATTTTTTTTTAATGTGTGGTGGGTGCTTAGTTGCAGTGACTCAAGCTGTATTACTTGTCTGGCTATCACTGCAACTCTTGCGGTGTAGTTTAGTGTGTATAAGTTGTGTTTAAATGGCTTTGTGACAGCATCATATCGCCTTTTATGATGCCGCGCTGTTAATCACTTTGCTCCCAACAGCGAATTGCAAGTCGCTCCGGGATTAAACTCTGAAAAAATGTCACCGTTAAATAATAAATAAAATAATACTTATAATAATGGGGTTTTATAAGGGTGTCTAACACATTTGGGGGTTGTATATTATGCGCCCTGGTAAACATCGTACATCCATGTAGTAGATCATTTTTCAATATGGGATGCAAGTTGTTCAATGTGCTGCCGGAGGAAGTGAAGATTAGTAAGACCCTTTCTATTTTCAAGTCGAAACTTAAGGCTTTGCCTCTCACGAAAATTGTTAAAATAAAAGATTTTTTCCACGTCTGATTAGGCTCATTTTAGTACTAATGACCATATGTATGAACCATGTCTATTTTAAAATTATTGACTTGTTTGTCATCTCAGTATACAAATGTTTATTGTGTGGAGTGATGATTATTATTATATTAAAGTAAACGGAAACACAGATATCGGAATGAAAGCTAGTACTCCTACTATCTTATAGCGTTTGCCTACCAACATATAATTTTATATACAAAACAATCTTTATTAACACATTTTATTACAAAAGAGAAAATGTATGCAGCACAATAGAAAGCGCTGGTATTGTCATTACCCTGCTCATTATATATACGAAGCATTTTCTCTTTCTTTTGTACAACCCTTCTTAGGT
Organism: Holotrichia oblita; assembly: GCA_023690525.1. NCBI lineage: Eukaryota > Metazoa > Arthropoda > Insecta > Coleoptera > Scarabaeidae > Holotrichia > Holotrichia oblita. Next base: position 25,233,243 of record CM043022.1, read on the forward strand.
TGCAAATCCAGTTAGTATATTCACTTTGTAGTAAGATTCTACCAACGTACTAGTAAAGCTCTCTGAGTGAGTGCGCCTGAAGGTAACCCGATTCACTAGCAAAGGTGACCTCTTCCATTACCGCAAACTGACACTCCGTCGTCTCTAGCGAACGGGAAGATCCGCGTGTATTATGTACGACACGGTTTTCTTAACGGTTCGCCGGTTTCGCTTATCGCAATAAACATTTTTACGAGCGCCGATGTACAGACGGACATTAGTCAGATGGTTCGGTCCGGACGACCGAGTTATAAAATATGTAAGACCGAAGTAAGCACGACCATCACCTGCAGGGTACCACCAACGTCATACATATAAGGGCACTAGTACCTTCCTTAATGGAATTTAAGGATAAAGCGGATCACCTTATTCAGTGGCGTGCATACAAAATTCCCATAATGAAGAACGATAATCAACTCTTAATTAATTTATTTTAGACTTGCGTAAGGTCAAAGTGTTCTACATACCTCAGACAAATTGAATTGCTTCGGGTAGTAACAGGAACCTCCCATGTGTAAACGTTAAAACAGAATAAACCAGGTAGAAGTTTCTAGTTTCAATTTGTCTGTTAAATTTATATTATCACCGCGCGCCACTGACCCTAAAGTCTCTCCTTTTCCTACCGAAATGATACACCATCCGTTACCATCCTTTTTAGTTTTGGGGAACTTCAACTCGTGGAGGTTGGAATGAATGTACGTCGTGATGAAGTAATTTTTATTTTTACGCCTTGTTGTTATCCAAGATTTATTACGGTATTTTTTCAGCGGCAAAATTCAACGCTGATGGCACCGTTTAAGTTGGTAAACTTCCGCTCTCGCATCCATCCCCTCGCTTGAAAAGAATATTTTTCTGATGTCATCATCGAGCAACTTTTCTTTGTTCGTTCTATGTGTATATCTGTGACGGGCGTTTTTTGGAAAACAGTTAACGTAATCTGTCACTTTTACAAATGACTGTGTGATGCGTAAGAGACGGAAAAAAATGCAAAAAGTTGTCGCGTTCTCAGTGATATTAATCAAATTGGAATGATTTAGTTTTATGAATGCTTCTGAATTGGGTTTGATTAAACTTTTAATAGTTTTGCTTACTTTCAAAACAGAAAGATCCTTTAAGTCCTATTCTCACTTGCTAGTTGAAAATTTGATATGACAGTCTTTATTATATGTGCAGTCTTGTTTTAAAAGTAATATTTTCCCCTGCACTAAGAAACACGTCATAACTACTGGTGCAAAACGGATACGCCAAGTTTGTAATTTTAGGATAATAGTGATTTTTGTAAGTTTTTAACCGTGCGAGTGACATTAATTTTGTAAAATACTATACATGTATATGTTCATTTACTCAAAAATTTAACGCAAATGTAAATAAAAATACATTTTACACGAGAATCCATCCCCTTTTTCAAGGAAGGTATGATACCTCCGTGTCACTACTTACTTATCACGACCTCTCGAGCCGTGCGGTTCGTTAATTTGAATCTCCGGCCGGCGTTAAAATAGCCCAGTCAACCCTACTCAAGCCCAATGGACGTGTTAGATCCTCTCGCCGTTGGTCCGCGCGTCAACGCTAGCCATCATCGTCTCCGGCCGACCGGTATACGTCGATGTCACCGCGGCTGACGTCTTTTTCGACTTGCGGAGGTATATCTATTTGTTAACGTAACGGACGGGAGTCATGTTGTAAATGTAATTCCTGTTAAGGATGCCCGGCTTATTCCGGAGAGATTAGGAAAGTACTTTGGAAAGGTTAGAGATGTTTGCCGGCGTTGGTTAATGTACAATTTAGGTCACAAGTCAATACAATTTCGTTACGGTGTGTAACATGTCAACTTTTTAAAATGAGGTAATGGGATGCGCTTATTACCGTTTTTTAAACTCTTGTTTCTCGAAAGGTGATTGATGTCCCTTCTTAGTTTATTAAAATTTCAGCGAATTTTACAAAATCGGATCGGTGTTTTACAAAATATTAAATAATAATACTCTATACACATAAAATCAATCAGAGCGTAAATAAACCAAAAGCTTTATGAAATTTATTAAATGAAAAAAGTATTAAGCCATAAAAAACATTATTGAAATAGAAAATGATAGTGAAATGATTTTTAGTCCCAATATTGTATTCAATGTATTTGTGAGTATCTGAGGATTGCATGTCTGCATTCGTCTGCTTCGTTTAGCATAGCCACTTCTTTATCATCGCTGAAAACATTCACACTCCTATCTTTACATCAGAGATGCAACACTGCAGATATTGTCAATTATTGCAAACCGATTTTAATTGTGCGAACAATTTCAAAACCTTTATCAGCATGAATTTAGCAAGCACAAATCTTTTGAGAATGCTATGATGAATTATATACGAGGGCGTATTTTTATGATATCTACCTAGCTATGAAACGAAAGAGTGACGATATCAAACAAATTATTGAAAAATTGCTGTCACTGTTAGAAGTACATGTGCTAAGCTGTGTTTAGTTTGTGCTGTTTACAGAGATTTGAGACGGTCTACTTCTCGATAAAATGAGTAAAACTAAGGTTGAACATCGCAGCGTAATAAAGTTCCTGACAAACGAAGGCAATGGTCCAAAAGCAATTCATGAAAGAATGGTTGCTGTGTATGGGGAAGATGCACCATCTTATTTTCAAGTAAAATATTGGTCTAAACTCTTTCGATGGGGCCGAGAGTCAATCAATGATGACTCAAAGTCCGGACGACCTGGAGATATTGTGCGAAAAGTCGAAAATTTGGTACTGAAAGATCGGCGAGTAAAGATCTCTGTCATTGCCAATGAAGTCTGTATATCCGAAGCAAGTGTCCTCAAAATTTTGCATGACGATTTAGGTATGAAGAAGAACAAAAACTGTACAGGAAAGAAGTTTCTCAAGAAAATTTGGCCGAGTTGGAGAGGGACAAAACATTTTTATCTCGAATTATCACCGGGGATGAGACTTGAATACATCACCCTCCTACTAAACAAGAATCCATGCAGTGGGTTCATTAGGGCTCTCCACCAACAAAAAAGCTAAGACACAATTTTCTGGAAAAAAAACTGATGGGAACTGTTTTCTGGGATGTTGAAGAAGTTTTGCTTATTGAATATAATTATACCAAGAGGGTCTACCATAAATTGGAAACACAATTAAAAATTTAAAAACTGCTTTAGAGCAAAAACGCTCGCATTTTTATCCACAAAAAACTTGTTGCTGTACGACAATTACCGGGTTCATAAGACAAACAAAGTTCAGGAGATAATCAATGACTATGGATTTATAGAGTTAAGGCATCCACCTGAGATAATACATTTTGAAAACAGTCGCAATGCAACTCTTACAAGAAATTAAAACTTACATTTTAAAAGGTTGGCGTAAAAACTTAAGTGAGAATATGAAACCATTCTTTAATAAAAACTTTGAATTATCATTAGAGAAAGATTGTTTAATATGGAATAATTAAATTGTAATACCCAAGTTTCTTCATCCATAAGTATCAGAACAGTTAAATAAAGCTCATATTAGAATAGTTAAAAGTAAATCTTTAGCGCGAGTTATATAATGCCCCTCGTATAATTACAAACAACTGCAACTGTTGTTGCCACCGTACCAAAATGCGTATGTCACAGATTCCTCAATTATCATTTCTGCGTTGGATATGCTATATAAAAGGAGTACATAGTGGTACAGTAGAGTTAGGTTTAAGCTTTAGAATAGTACAGTTCATTTTTAAGAAATTAGTTTTAGGAACAGTGGTTCTCAAGGCACAAAATTTCACAAAAATCGTGTAAACAAAAAAAAATTGAAATAAAGAGCAATTGCTACCTAACATCCACCACCTCTCGGCGTGACTCAAAAGTCGTGTTCTTATTTTTAGTGGCTTCAGCTTGATAAACGTATTGAACAAGTGCGTAAAAAACGGTACAAACTGTAACCTTAGACAATCCCTAGAATCTGAACCACGTTTTATGATTTTTGGGGTCTTTTTATGAAATTGTTTGTTTAATCTTTTTCAAATTGAAATGAAAAAAAATAAGGGCATATACATATTATTAGTTTTTCTTTCCCCGACCATATGAATACAGTGTAAAATTATTAGTCGTTCTTTGAACATTATTCTTCCTATACTCTTTTTATTTGTTAAAGCAAACGTTTTGTGGGGATTGTTTTAAACTTAATGTCATGACGTGTTACGGAAAGGGGGAGAGGCGTCTGTCACCTATAACAGTAAAAAGTCAGCGTCTAAGAAAATACTCTTTTTAAACGCACAAATTCCAATAACTTTTAAAGCTTTAACTACATTTTCAATAGTGCTCTGTTTTTCAAGCGCTTACAACCACATCGTAGCAAACCTTTAGTGGTCGATAATACAAACATCAGGAAGTTGTATGTGTGTATTAAAAAAAACAGTAGATACTGAACAACAAACCAAAATAAGAAAAAGACTAATCAGGATCAGATATTAAAAATAAAAATAATGTCAATGAGATCAATGCGCTGGATATTTTAATACAAATTAGAGTGAAGGAAAAAGTTTTCAGTGATTTATTAACGAGGAAATAAAAGATATGTATGTGGACAATAATAACGTAAGTATAAACTCAAAAAGAAAACACTAACATTGAAGAAAGGTGGCTTTAGAACGCTTCCTTTCATGTGTACTTGATAAACATATTTGTCAATATTTAAGCAAAGTTCTTCACTGGATCTCTTGATGCAGAAGTAGAACACTAAACAATTCAAGCCACAAAACACCAAAAAACTTTTTACTGAACGACCGACGCGCTTCGACAGAAAAGCTGTTATCAAAGCGTCGGTTGTTAGTAAAAAGTTTTTTGGTGTTTTGTGGGCCTAGAAAGAGAGATATCCAAGCTTGAAGATAGCCTGTAGGTTCCAGAGCATTATCTGCACAAAATGATCTACTGTCATTCTTATATTTATCGACAGGAAAACTGTAATATCTCTAAAAATGTTTTTTTAGTAGGACAGAGGCCTTATTTCTTTAAAGTATGAACAGATATTTTCAGGGTTAGTAAAATTATCAACGGATAATTTCAAATTTGTTTGTTTCCATTTATGTATAATTTCATCCCCAAATGATTTCCTTAACACGTCACCACCAACTACTGACTTGACGCTTTAAAATATTTGCCATCTACTTGGTACAATGAAACACCTATGTTGCAAACTTTAATAAACCATAGACAATCGATCCTACTTCGTTCTTCATGTAAAAATTTTCTTTACTGATGGATATGAATATTCGAGCACCATAGTTTCATAGCTCATTCTTACTTTTTATAATTTTTGCCACTTGTGTTTGGCAATTTTAAAACTTTGAGACAAATTACGTACATTCTACTTTTCTTTTTCGTAAATATTAATGACATCAGTCTTATCTTTTAATCTCAAGACGCATTTTTGTTTTGACATTTTTTTATGACTCACTTTACACTTTACTTTAAATGTTCTTTCTAAAACGTTTGTTTAACCTCAATAATTCAACTTTGGTTAGTCAATCATCAATGAGATTCGGCTGTTATCTCCACTGTGTTAATCCATACCAATCTGATAAATGACGAATGTGTACATATAAAACTTACTGCTAATGTATCAAACGATTACACACATCCAAATGGTCGATCTATTCAGAACGACTGAATCAGTAAATTTTAATTTTTCGATTTTCAACGATTTTACGAACGAAAGACTTGCACCTAATCGATCCGATATGGTCCATTCAAAGCATTCGATGCGGCGAATCATTCTTCACCATCGAATAAACTTGACAAGCGTGTGCGAGCCTTTTCGCCGATAAAATCCTATTTCTTATTCCATCCTATCACGTTTCTGCCTACGAGAAAACTTTTTTCTTTACATATTACAATATTAAATATGGGAAAAGTTTACACAGTTTACGGAGATGATAATATTTCAACTTCGATATTTTCAAATCACACCAATTCCCAACGTATATATATCCGGGATTGAAATACGATCTCAAATCATGCGAAACGTTTCTCTTACAAAAGGTACAGAACGTCGCAGAAAGGAAAGAGGTATGGGCTTTTCCTGGGCTCGAATCATCTCAATCTGTTTTACTTAGTCTATCCATCATCGATCTATAGCGACTAGAACGATTCGACAATCTCTTCATATAGTAGCAACCAAAAGTTTTATCATACAGAACTTAATTTAATTTTGAATTATTATTAAGTCTTCGAAACATCCATAACATTTCAAATGCGTTACTACACATAAGTTAGTCCATGACCAAGCATTTCAAATAATTACCATTCACATTAAGGCACTGGTGTTCCGTTTATCAAAAGGAGGAAATATTCTTTAGATGCACTATATCCACAACCTGCAAAAAGAGAACGAATCGTTATATAAACCATAAGAGCAAATGAGTCATGAGGTATGGGGTTGTGGTAGACCAAAATTTGAAAATAGATTATTGGTCTGGTACACGGACGCACAGTGGGCGATTTTCTCAAACTGACATGACACAAATCAATTGGTCTCTTTATATACCTAACAATTTTGATTAAATATTGGGCAAAATTAAAATATAAGCAAAGAAAATTTTTAAATTTGCAATAAATCCTGCCTCTTATGATCACACCTGTGGAATTAAACTAATTTAAAACTTTAAGGGGACGGGTTCAGGTGTCTTCATAGGTACCAAAATGTCAAGATTCGAACAAATCGAAAGGACATTACGCAAATCTTCAATTGTTTTTATTGTGGACGACTTTCTTGCGTTGTATTCATTGTAAAATTTATAACCCTTGTTGTGTATATCTTGGACTTCTTCTGCTAGCTGTCCAATTCGAGGAATAAAATGCTTTATGACTTCTTCTCCATGCATTACAATTTTATGTGATGGGCACAGATAATTTGTTGTTGGGTTTTATACAGAAATTGAATATGTTATCTACATATGTTTCTTCGTTAATTTCAAAACCACTTCAAAATAGCACACAATATTACATAGAATCGTTTGATAGCATTAACATCTACTCCAGTAATTTCTACAGATAATGACAAATGTTTGTTCCATTTTTATACAAAATCACTTAAAAGTAAGCTCTTTTCGACTGCTTCCTTATCGTTCTGACATCTGGCTGGCCATTTTTTAATATCCAAGTTCCATGCTATGTGCATTCAAAAAAATCGTGTGTAAAAGTAAGGATAGCTTTCAATCGCTTCGAAAAATTATGTGGAGAATTTGAGTTTGACCCGTTTGGTAATCAACCCCTCCAACAACCAAGCTCAATCAGGTATCATTTAGTAGTACCAGTAATTTGATGTTAAATGCTTCCGTAACGTTATCAATTAAACTTGGACCATTGCAAAAGTGTCTTTGATACTAAGCTGGACCTCTTCTAGAACCTTTATGCTTTCCAAATGGTCATTAATGTGGCTCAAAGAACCTTTTTCACGAACTTCGGTAATACCGATAGGCATGAGATTGGCCTGTAGAAGTTTTGCGCACAGTTCGGTTTTTCTAGCTTAAACATTGCAATTATCGCACCGTTTGGAGTTTTAACAATCTCCTTGAGGATTAGATTTTTTATTGTGACCTTCTTTATAGTACCGTTTGAGAGGTGTTGGTATACTTCATTGGGTCTGGTTAGCATTTTGTCTGTTTGATTACGATCTCTTGTACTAATTATTCTACTGTTGCTTTTGATATGGCGGCAGGAAGTTGTGGATATGCATAAAAGCAGAAAATATGAATTGGTTGGTATTCTGGCTCTTTTCCCAAGTTCAACTCAGCTCTTTTTTATTAATGTTCTCGTGACGTTCCAAATGAGTTCGTCCATAGTGTTAGCCTTGCACGATGCTTCGCACTACTGATGACTTTGCGCCGAGAGTGCTCCTTGGATTTGCCGAATGATTTGATTAGTTTTATTTGTGCTACTAGAATAACTGGTCTTATAGTATGCTTCCACTCCAAGAGAGAAGAGCATGCAAAAGAGGGAACCACTCGAAAGTCAATTTAGGAAAGAAATCCAACAATGAAAAGCAACGGAAAGTAACTTCCTTTGAAAACAACACCATCTCAAATTCAAGGTGTAACAAATTTTTCAACTGCTTGCGATGTAGGAACTACAAGCTCTATGATTTCAATAAAACATAGTTACGGATGTTTACGAGCCTTCTAGCTGACCATCGCTTTCTAAGATAATTACTAACCACGGAAGAAGAACTGTAAGAATTAATGAATTGCCATCAATTTCTCCGCTTTTCGATAATGATGATTCGAATAGGTCATTGGGTGATGGAAAAATGGTTGTTATATTTGCCGCAAGATTGAATCGCTAGCACCGTGGAAATATATAACAAGGAAATGATGTGGTTTTCAGTTTTTGGAATGTTGCGCAGAATCTGAAGAAGCGGGACACAAATGTTTATGGACAGAGTGACGATTTCGAACGAAGTAATTATTTCAGTAGATTGATGTGTTCAAAAATGTTGGCAGCTCGTTGAGCGAAAGAAAATTTTTAAAAGTGCATCGTTGTGTCACAAATATTAACGATAATTTTATCCAAATTTTGATTAATATTGGGATACTTAAATTTATTTCTACTCAATTTTTTTTTTTATCTTAGAATACATTAATACTACTTTTGATCGCTAGTGTATACTATCACTGGCCGTAGTGCCTCACATTGCCTCGTAATTCCCATTCATGCGAGCTCAGGGACCGATCGACTCAGACGGTAGAAGCGACCAATTTCGGCCCCGCTCTAGACGCGATTCTTCGAACCGATATCAAATTTTGATGTATTTGCGTCAAGTCAGACGTGCATTGACTCCAGGATGTTCTCAATGTGTACGTGTGTGCGTGAATATGTGTGTGTGCCTCATAGATCGCGAAGCTGGGTTAAGGATGACGATATATACGAATACTTCGAGTGGTATGAATGCAAATGGCCCTCAATGTATAGAGAAACGTTTAGTTTTCATTGCTCTTCGATAAAAGTCTACATATACGCAAATATTCCACTTAAACTGGAAGTTGTAGTTTCCTTGAAATGTATATTTATCTTGTGTATGCACTCCAATATTGTAAATCGTAGTTAGTTGGAAAAAGCGATGTCGTTATCGTAGATTTATTTGCGACACTATTACATGAAGGGCACAATTCTTGATTATCGTCAACGAAAAGTAATTTTCGTAATCCTAAAAGTTCACGACAAGAAACAAATGCTCACCCTAATAAAATTGCAATAAATTAAATAAATTTTCCGATTTATATATACATAGGGAATTAGGAAAAAATATTTCCTATTAGTAGTACATAAGAGTAATAGTATCGTGGAGGTTTTAAACTAAGAAGTATTGCAAGAAACGAGGGGCTAGTGTAAGCTCATTCCGTGCTGTCATCATTAAGAAGAGATACTACCATCTCATACCTACATAGCATAGATCTAATTGAAGCAAAGACATAAATGTATGTATTTTTTTTTGGTTTTGGGGAGGTGTAAACCTTTCGATGCACGCTTGGATCGATCACGAGCAATAGTGTGAGGACTCCCAAGTGTGGTGTGCAAGCCCTAACTTCGTCTTCGTTTATCCGGAACCGCCTTTTTGGTATTGCTTCAGATAGCACAACCAGTCTCTCTCCGTCCTTAGCTTTCTACGTCTGCCTTTATGTTATATATATAATTATGTTGGTGCTCGTAACATCCTGGCCAAGATCGGACCCCAGTTGCCCTATATCTTCTTCCCACCTCCTGCAGATTAATATTGCATGCTCCGGCTTATCAGTTGATTTACAATACACGAAGAGATCTTCGTTTGTTATCTTGAATCTTTTGGTGTACGCTCGGAAATGCCCATGACCTGATAGAAATTGTGATAGATGATAATACGCCATTCTCTGCCTACACTTCACCAGGTCAGGGATAAAGCTCCTAGTCCATACTGTTCTCTCCCTTTCCTCCATCCACATCATCCGCCTAAACTAATGTGAGGCTCCTTACAGATCCCTTATCGACAATCTTCTGTGACTGTTTTAGATTAAATATCATCCTCTGTTGTTCTAGTAGCAACATAATTGGCAGGATTCCTGCTATGACCTGAATACCAGCCGTAGAGATGGTGCGATATCCGCTAGAAACTCTTAGTACAGACCTTCTTTGTAAAGCTTCAAGGAGGTACCTAGGTTACTCGACTTCTCATAGGCAAGATCAGGCCGGACTTGCGTGTATCATTTGAGATTGTACCACACCATACAGAACCTCTCTCTTCATGCTAACAGGCCTCCCCCCAGGGCATTATTCTTATATTAAGCATTATTCTTGATAATGCAGCTAAGCTGAGCTCTGCTTTCTCTACCACGTATCTTATGTGGGGCGCATAAGTTAATTTATCATTAAGTATGACACCCAGGTACTTTAATTCCTTCTTCGGAAAGATTGTATTGCCCAAAATATTGAAATGGATATCTTTGCGTTTCCTCGGTCCCTTAAGGATCGCCGCTTCTGATACGAGGGCTTTCATTGATTATAAATATATGTATTGCCTATAGAAAATAAATGATTTTCACAGTGCTCTTCCCAAAATATCACATTGTAACGAAGAATTAAAGCAACACTACGTAGTATTGAATAATGCGTAGAATCTACTGTCAAGTCTCTTACAGAGACAGTCGGAGTAGAAATTAAAGCTTATGACAGCATTCACACGAACATATAATAGCTTTTCTATCTCAGTTATTTTAACGCTGTTAAATGTTATGTTTATTGTGAAAATAAATGGATTCAGGAAGTAAAACACTCTACTCAATAAATTCGTCGAGAAATTTTTATTGCCTTTTAAAGTACAAAATCTGCCATTACATTTGAAAGAGAATGTCTCGCATATGTTAATTTTTTTTTTTACAACATTTTTCAATGCAGTTTGGCATAAGATCGGTTCTGTTTCAATAATGTGGAGTTGGACTTTTTAGTTCTAGAATTGTTCTTCTGTACCTGCCTGTTCAAAAGCAGCAAAAAAGTTCAAAAAGATCAATTCACGCGATTTTGCTGTGGGTGTTTATCAATAAATTGGTTTCAACAAAATTGGTGATGATTTCACCATATCAAACATCATTAATCCTGTTTATCTCTCGTTATTTATAAAAAAAAATAAGCCAAATCCCTGATTGGAATAAAAAATATCACCAAACTGTCACTTTTCGGGATACATGGTTAACTCGTGAATGGTTTGTGGTTGTTTTCAGCTCTAAATCAATTCTTGCGTCAATTGGATTTTGTAAGGGTCTTAAAGTGAAGAACTTTATGCAAAATTCGATTTAAGAATTGTTGGTGGCATGACTATTTGTCAAGAACAACAACATATGAAGATGTTTGGATCCATGGACACACTTTGCGTAACTGTAGCTTTTCTTATGATGTTATGGTGTTTCGTCTTCATTTCATGGTGGATATTTTTGCCAGTATTATTTGAAATCTTTGATTAATAACAAGTTACACGTTGGAGCAATAGTAATGTCCATCGTATTAGTGTACAAAATTACAAAATGTAGTAGTTCGTGCCACCTATAGTACAGAAACTTTGAGAGAATCAAATACGTGGCATATGCTTCAGACGAAATTGGATCTCAAGATAAAGTAGCACACGCTATTATGTACAGGGTGGGCAAATTTCGATGTTTTAATAGGGGATCTCGGTAACTATAAGAGATATCAAAAAACGGACCACGCATCCTCGATTTTTTTTTTTTCGAGAAAAGGATGATGGTGAAAACCAAATTTGGCTATCGGCTTTCGGTTTCGAGTTATCCGTGAAAATTCGATTTTTCCCATTTTCGTTTTATCACGATATCTCGGCTATTTATGAAAATGGACAAAAATGACTTTTACGTTCTTCAGGCACTTTTTTGATTAGAATGCAGTGGCGTTAGAGATTTTTTGAAAAAATTTTTGAAATTCGAGGTAGGACATAAAGTTGTATTTTTTTATATGGAACATATAGTTGGCTATGATATCATTAAAAAAAGATTTTTTTTTCAATTTCAATGATATATATCATGTGGGGTCTTTTCGTTCATTTTTACTGTATTATCCATTGATTTTCATCATTTCATTGCTTTTTTTTAGTAGGCGTTTGTCATTCAACAGACATAAATCTGTCAGTAGGTTTATAAATAGTATGAATATTATAAGTTGATTATTTGATTATGATGGCTTATGAAAAATACGAAAAGTATGATATGTTGGAATGCTTTATTCTCAGTAATAATAATGCTGAAGCTGCCTGTAAAACATATTCTAATCGTTACCTGGAAAGAAGGCAACCTAATAAATCTAGTTTTGGAAGACTGAAAGATAATCTCATTAATTTTGGAACATTCAACAAATCAAGATCGACGAATCACACATATTTTAACTTTCATGTTGAGAATAAATTAAAACATGATTAAAAATTATTTACAATAGATGTTCAAACTGGCGCCCATTATTTACAATACATACTTCACACCGTCTCGAAACGCTCCGAAGTGCATTGTGAATATGAATACAAGAAACAGAATGAAGACACCGTATAAAGTTCTCTCTCAGTTCATTAATGTTCCCAGAAAAAGAAATTTGCCCACCCTGTACAAAAATATTTCTTCTTTTGACTACTAGCTTAACACTTGGCTGGTAATACAGTCTCTAGTCTAAATGGTCTATCTTAAATAGCTCCAAAAATTATAAACCTATTGTTGCAGTTTTGAAAACTTAGATACGACGGGTTTTCTAATTTTATATTACCTTTTTTTATATTATCTTTTTTTAAATCCTCCGTTATGGAAACCAGACTTAAATTGTTCCAATTATACAATACATCCCGAAACTTCGCATCCTTACTTCATAGAATATCCATCTTCTTTTATCCACAATATAAAACATTCGAATCGGAAGTACGTAAAATCAATACGCTGCCATCGTTCTTCATTATTCGTCCTTTTTGGAGTGTTCTCGAGGCGATTCTCGCGCGTTCTCCGCAGTCCCGGACTCGCAATCAACTCCGGCTCCCGATTCCGGACGCATTCCGGCGAGATTTATTCGCAAAGTTGTTAATGAGAGGGTGCCCCCGTGTAGCGCGCTCGAATTTCGTCCATCGGTTTTCGGCGTTTTTAGTAGCGGGTAACCGATGGAGGACCGTGATCGAGAATACGTATGATGGGCGGTGGCGGAATGGGAACGGTGAGACGGGATTAATGGCCACTGCAGCCGAGAAAATGTTCCCGGCGCGGAGGTTATTTCTGTTTAGGGTCGACAAATCGCTATTTTGCAGCCGGTGGTAAAATACGCGAGCAAATCGGTATTTAATTATTGCAGGAGGAACTTCGGACGTCTTGTAAAGTTGAATATTTATTAGCCGGGGTGAATTATTCAGATCAGAGGTTATTTAAACCAGGAATCTGTCATATGCTATTCTAGTGAGGATTTCTAATCCTACCTGTGTTTATTGGCAGTTAAATTAGTTCTTGATTTATAGCTTCCCTATGTGGAGGAAATAATTTGTGGTCCAAAATGTGTCCAGCGATTTTATTAGGACATAATATCTGCCTGAGACATGTAATTCTGATGGTGATTCGTCCTTACTTCTTATTTTACAACTGGTTAGAAGCTGTGTAGTTATGAATTTTATATTTTTTCAAAAATTCTATTTTTATTAATCAGTTGTGACAGAAACGGTTAAATCTTCTCATCTTCAACACTTTAATTTTGTTCGATGTGGTCCGAAACTACGCTAAAGCAGATACCGCTGGTACCACAAATTGCTGGCGATGTCCACACTGTAGTATTAAACGACTTATGTAACTGTATAAATAAGGAATTGCAAATTTCTTGGAACGCTTTAAAAAACTCATTGCGGATTTTATGTTGATTACACAGTCGAAAGCTTTGGAAAAACTATACAATTCTGTTTCATTATCACTTTTATTTTCGAAGTTTTTTAGTACAATATTTGCTCAATTCTGTACCCTACACTGAGAAAAGTGATTTCTAAGGCCAAGAAAGTTAACTTTCTTACATTCATTTTCTTCAGAGAAGCAAGTTCTTTCTTGGAACAAGAATACTTATTTAACACAAGACGATGACTTTTCTTCGCAACAGTAAACGTTTTTCTTAAAAAATCTCTAAGGTCAAGCAAAAAATTTCTTGATTTTAAACTTTTAGTTATCATGCACCGTAGATGGAGACTTATTTGGTTCAAGAAACTATATCTTTGAATTTCCAAGAAAGTGAAATATTTCACAGAAAACAATACTTTCTTGCTTATATAGGAGAATGAGAATTACTTAAATTAAGTTGTTGGTTAAGAGTTTGGTTTTCTGTAGTTTTCCAAATTCCACGGCAAATGCCGAAAGGTAATATCTTAAGTCGGTCTACAGCCGCAGGCGTAATAATAACTCATGGCCAGCCGATGCCCCCTGTAATTGGCGCAAGCTTATAATTATTATTAACAATTGAAAGAAGTACTCGACCGTTTAATATAAAGGTGGTGTAGGTTAATAAAACAACAATTAATTAAATACCAATTTATTCCAGAACATATAATATTATGTTTTCGTTAATAAGAAAGAAAAATAAGGAAGAAATTGGCTTTTAATATGAGTCTAAATACTTATTATATAAATGAAGAAGTCTTATTAACGAAAACATGTGTTCAACATATGTTCTGGAATAAATTCCAATTTAATTCATTGTTATTTTATTGACCTACAAGAGGAAATATTTCAGGAATTGAAGAAGATAAGTACATAAAGGTCACAAAATGGATATACATATTAATAATCTTTTATCTTAACAGAAACAAACCTACCAACCTCTCCCAAATTCAGCTATGATCCACCGACTGAATAGAACCCATTTTTATATTTTCTGATTCGTTAGGCTACGCTTTATTTTAAAAATAAGATCCGCACCATCACATGTTGCTATATGAAGTGGAATACTTTCTTTATTTTATTTTTTGAATGAATTACATCTTTGTGTCCATTCCTTGCTTAATTTCTTTAGAAATTTGTATGCTTGGCTTCTTTGAATCAACCCTTTTGTTTTGCTTCATCTGAGTCTACAAAAGAATATACCCAAGATGGCACATATAAGGCTCATTATTATTCCAATTATCCATAAAACTACAAAGTTTGATTCTCAAACAATTTATTTGATGTTTCTAGTCTATCAATTTGTTTGATTTTGTATTGTATATCCAACTGGATCATTTTTGATGATTACTAATGTTCTAGAGCACGTGAGTCATCACTACTCGATTTAATGGGTAGATACCACGTTTTCGGAACCTACTAACTAACATTTTTTTTAATGTGGTGGGTGCTTAGTTGCAGTGACTCCGTAAACTGTATGGCTTGTCTGGCCATCACTGCAACTCTCGCGGTGTAGATTTTGTGTGTGTATGTTGTGTTCAATTGGCCTTGTGACAGCATCATATCGCCTTTTATGATGCCGCGCTGTCGAATGGCAAGTCGATCCGTTATTAAACTCTCCGAAAAAATGTCACCGTCCCTCCAGAGAATTGAACCCCGGCGCCTATCGTCCTCTCACAACAATAGTCAGCCGCCTAACCACTGCGGCCATCGGCCCGTTAAGCGGGTACTTTAGGTTTTATCATTTTCTAGATATCCCCAAAAATATCGCAAATTCCGTTTCAGGCATATCATATCGCCCTATACAATATTGCTTTATCTTTACTAATCTAATTCTGTACAAAACCATATGAAAAATTCCAAGAATTAATTAACAAACCGCGATTACGTTGGTATTTCCAGATATAATACAATTCGGAAACATTTCCATTGTTAAGGATGTCGAGTATATTATAATTATCTGAAGGCAAAAGTACACAAATACTACAGAATCAATTTCATGCAAACAATCTAAATTAACAATATGACTACCACACAAAATCCTAATTCCGAAAAGTCGTAATAGAACTGAAACTAATCCGCCATACATCCGAATCTTTATTATATCTATACGTAAAAACAAAAGATCTAAAGCCGAGAGAGCTTAATCGCTACGCTAGTAGCTGGTGCGCCCTGAGCGGCATCTATTGATGGTGAACAGAAATAAAACCGCCCGGTTTCGGCTCCGACACTGACACAGTTTCCGTAAAATCGCGTTATACGAGGATTGGTAGTAGACGTGTAACGGTTCACACATACACAATTCCACACGTACACACACATATCGACGTATACTTCTATTTCCTCTTTGTTAATACAATATATACACACCGCCCGTCCAGGTTTAACGGTATTAAGTTATTTCGAAGGAAATTTAATTCGTTTCGATCTTGAAACGAATTGTTGCCGCTTTTATAGTTGTACAATCGGAGCCCGTTCGGAGTTTATTAAAGTCGAAGAGTTAATTTTTACAAGCTTATTTTCCCGGAGTTCGCCCTCATAAAATGCATCTGAGATATACGACCTTTTTATATAGGTTCAATAACTCGCAGTCTTGGATGTATTAAATTGAAGTTGCAGTACACAACTGCAAGCTGTAATATTATTACAGTTGCTTAATGTTTCCTTTGAAAACTAGTTTGGTTCAAGATCGCGTTAATTTGCTTTTATAGACATAAGTGTTTTATTACTCATATTTAATTATCTATCCCTTTGATAGTATCTTTATGTGAAGGCTTCAAGTTTTATTGTAGATAAATAACTAATATGTGTAGATTTATGCAGATAACTATGACTACCTAAAATTAAAAAAAAATGCAGTTATATTAATAATAAATTTATATAGATTTTTATTAAACCAGATGCTGTGCTCTAAAAAAAAAGACAAAAACAAAGAATTACCACTCCATTTTTTTGTGTGTCACCATCTGGTCGTCAAGCTATAGGTTTAATTTCACGAAAAATTCTAAACAATACGAGTATAAAATGTACAACCATTGCTAATTTTTTTAGTTGTATCCTATTTTGGCTGTTTTGCTATACATATATCAATATTTAGAGTATATAAATAAAATTATCTAGTGACTTTTGTTTTCAAAATATTCGCAAAAATTGAATTTGTTCCATTATTAGCGGCTATTTCTGCAATAGAACAGTGACATAGTAAACTTTTTTAGAAAATGTTCAAAAATTGAGTTATATTATAAAGCTTGCGGCTTTATAATTTAATATTTATAATTAAAACATCTAAGATGCCCCATGAAAAGTTTGATTGAAAGTTTGCTATTTTCTCTGAGAAGCCCCTCACCCTCCTCCCCAGTACTAATTTATTTTGACTAGTCTTATTTCTATCACAACAATCTAGGGTATCATTTTTTCAAAGACCTTTTACCGACACTTTGTGGAACATTTGGGAGTGTCTCATATTTATATTAATTTAATTGAAGATCCGTACCACTAAATATAGTGACCATCTTACTGGTCCACTGGCTTCTATCTAGTGATCCCCAAATTATTGTTCAACAATTCGTAGCTTAAACGTGAATCCATCATTTTATAAACCAGGTGTTATTTGCCTACTACCAAATAAATATGAAATTAATTTTTCAATATCACTATGGAAATTAATTATTGTCGACATATACTATATAATCGTACCATTGGAAAGAGCTTTTTAATTAAGCCAGTTCCATTTAGAAAAAGAATTAAAATGTTGCCGTAATTCGAGGTTTGAAACAATTAACTACGCCACTAAATCCTATGAAAAAAGTGCCTAAAGAATGGAAAAGCAGTTTTTCTTAAATGAATAAATAATAGCACACTAAAACTAAAATCGGAAAAACAGAATTTTTGATGTGGAAGTAATTTTTTTTAGATCTCCTCTCTCCATTTGTTCACACTGTAGATGAGTAATTATATCTGCCTCCACAATGAGAAAAAAATCAATTGGGTCACATTTACAGAATACAACTTTCCAACCAACCCCCAAAGGACAGACCGAAAAAACCACATGGGGCTCATTTCCAAAAGGCTTAATATTTTCTTAATCATTAGTATCTCCCAGAAATAGATTGAAGTTACATGTTACCAAATGCAATAATCGACCACGTGTTTATCAGCATAAACTCTATATAACTACTATGATAATTTTGATTTTAAATTATATTGTTTTTTTAAAACAACTTATTGGGTGCTGATCAATAACAAAATAAATAAGGACTTATTTATGGTTTGCAATTTATAATTTGTTCATCTGAAAGACTCTCAGGTTTTGATCTGTGATGATAAATATTCTATCTACACTTTAGGCAACATGTTCAATATTCCAGTTTTGTACATGAAAATTCCCATTACATATTTCTATAATCAAGGTTTCAGTTTCAGACATGACAAAATGTACCTTCTATTTAGAATCATAAGAACTCTGGAGGCAGATTTCATGCCTGCGTGCTTAAATTTTAGTTTGACATAGCATACTCTCTATATCCTATCTTGTTGACTGAGACTGGTCTTGATTCAGGTCTTCGATCAAACAAAACTAACGTCTGGTAGCAAGTTGCCCAAATCCAAACCATTCAAATACATTTCTTACCAGCCCTGCTGCAACTACCTAAACTGTTGTCATGTTTACTTTGACGATTTTATTTATTTAATTCTTGACAATCGTAGTCGCGATGCAGGGGTAGAAAGTCAGTTCAGTGGCGCAATTTTCAAGCTAAAATAGTTTTTGTCATATAACAACACATAGTAAGAATTCAAACAACTTCACACGCCAAAAACCATAATGAATCTAGAATAGATCCTTAACGGACGCTGAAAGTTGCCTCATCATGATTTCAAATACGCTTGTTATACGAAGGAAAGAACTCAATCAGATATGAACGTAACAAATTTAATAAATTATTATATTAATCACACTTTACCAGCTTTAAAAGAAGTGTAGAGATTTAGAGCTAATTCACTTCACCTCACTTAGCAACAACTGAAATTGCATATCAAGTGAAAGACACAAAATTAGTGCCAATAGATCCTACACTGATAAAATCAGCAAAGCTTTCGCAAAATTTGACAGTCTAGTTTCGGATATCTTCTGGTTTAAAACTGGACCACACATAACAATTTTCAGTTATTTAGTGGTCCAAGAAAACATTACAGCAATCCTTTATAAGAACTATTTATTAATATTCGCTTTTTTATCCAAAGAAAGTCTTTTATCAAGCATTAGAAATGGATCACGTGTTTTTTGGTATCGTCGGTGTTCCTCCAAATGCAAGACCTAATTTCATCGCAGTTCGCCTATCAACGTAGATATATTGCATAACAACCTCCGACAATGTACTAATTCTAACCTTATTCCATCTATCTAGTGGGAAAGGTCGGAAATAACGCCACCGGGTGTTAAAGCGAGACAAGTCAGGACAGCGGATACCGTTCTGGCTTGAACAATTCATCGCTAATTCATGCCTATTACAGGCATTTTCTTTTTTTTTTGTATTGTGGTATTCTTCGATGTTTTCAAATAGATTGTTGTTCTACGATGGTGGTTTGGGTGAGGCTTATCTCGAAAAGCAACTCGGCCAAAGAACCTATTGTGTGAAATGTGTTGCTTCTCACAGACGTTACAATTAATTAAGTGGAATAAATCTATAAGATTGAATTTGAGGTTCAAAACCATGAGTTACTACGTCAAAAGTATCTAATATCGTGAAGGTTTGCCGTGGCGTGTGGAATTTTATAATTAACAAGAGAATTTTACTACGTTCCAACAACGTATTAAGATTGATTGATAATAGTGAAAGAAAACAATTACATGCTCCGTGACATATATCTATGTTTCACAAGCTTATTAAAAAAATAAAGCAAGCCTTCTTTTAATTGAAATAAGAAGTAACAATCCACATGATTTTAGAAATCGTTTTAGACTGGATTGTGCAACATTTGATAATATTTTTAATAGAACACTAAACACTTTAACCCACTAAACACCAAACAAGTTTTAATTAAAACACCGACGCGTTTC
Source organism: Holotrichia oblita (assembly GCA_023690525.1). NCBI lineage: Eukaryota > Metazoa > Arthropoda > Insecta > Coleoptera > Scarabaeidae > Holotrichia > Holotrichia oblita. The sequence continues at coordinate 25,253,236 of CM043022.1, forward strand.
AACAGCAATGCTGTTATTATCAAGGCGATAATAAAACTAAATTAAAATAAAATCTACAAATACAGGTAACCTAAATATTATGCACGGTCAATCCGATACGCATCATTAATTTCCGATTAACGAAAACAATGACGAATGCGGTATAGGTCCGTTGTCACAGTTCATTACACATGACTTATTTTTATATATTTCTAAACTTTCGAAAACATTTAGAACTTTAGAAACTGTTTATTTGTCTAATTAATTTAACATTCGTATGTTGTTGATCTGTTTCAAAAATGTGTTGCGCAACGCTCGATTTCTCAATTCTATTAAATCTAAGATTAGCCATATGCTCTTTGAATCTAGCTGAGACTGCTCTCCTGGTTTGCCCAATATATTTTTGATTACAATCTTTACAATTGATTTCGTAAATACCTGACTTTTCTAGAGGTTGTATTTTATCTTCAGGGTTACCGATGGGACTTCGTAAACTAGTCCCAGAACTGTAAACTATTCTGAGATCTAGCTCTTTGAAGATTTTACTCAAACCTTTAGTGATAAAGGGAGCGTAAGGGAGGGTCACAACGGGTGAAGCTTTAACATCCTCTCGAAAAGTCGTAGATTCTTTCACAGTTTTCTTATAATTAAACTTCCTAATTAACTTATAGATATGCTGAGACTGGAAACCATTACACTTGGCCGCATCTTTTATAATTTTAAGCTCTTTCTCATACCTCGCCTTGTTTAAGGGAAAAGTGAGAAGTCTGTGGACCAAAAAATTCAGGCTTGCCATTTTGTGTTGAACAGAATGATGGGAATCTGAAGGAATGTAGCGAAGTGTACTGGTTTCTATACACGTCAAACTCTAATCTATTGTTATTTCTAATTACTAAAGTATCTAGAAAGGGTAGGTAGGGTTCACAAGTGAACTTTATGGTTTCGAACCGATTATTTAATCTATTGAGAAAATCGTCAATATTACATTTTTTAGTGTCAAATATAGCGAAAATATCATCCACATACCTCAACCAAACCCTAGGAAAGTATTCGCTCTCAGATTCTAAGTCCTTTTCAAAACGGCTCATGAAAAGGTTAGCCAAAAAGGGCGACAAGGAGTTACCCATTGCCGTTCCCTCCAGCTGTTCATAAAAACTCCCGTTGAATTGAAAAATGTTCTGTTTCATACAGATGTCAGTTAAGCGAATATATTCCTGGACACATTGTTGACTCAAACTATTTTAAAGCAACAAGTCCTCGAGGTATGTCAAAGTGTCTGGAATCGGTACACTAGGAAAGAGAGAACTAACATCAAATGAAATCAATATTTTACCCTCCAGCAACTGAATATTTTGAATTTCTTTAATAAATTCTAACGAATTTTTTACTGCAAAACTAGGTTGCTGTATTGGCAAATTATTAAATTCATTGGTCACCCATTTGGAAACCTTATAAGTCGGTACGTCAATTGCCGAAACAATTGGCCTTACCGACTTGCCAAGTTTGTGAATTTTAGGAAAACAATATAATTTAGGGATAACAGGATTGGAAACATGTAGGTTACGTCTAACATCGGCAGTAACAAGGTTGTTACAAAGCTTTAAACACATTGTTGACGTCTCTAATCATTTTCGGTAAACGATTTTTTGAAATTCACTTAGGTATAAGGACCACTACTCAACAGGTCATTAACCCGGTCATAGTAGTCCTACTTATTATTCCATTTAAATACGATTGGATAGAAGAAATGGCCTTGTTTTTTTTGTGGTGAGTGCAGCTGCAGCGGCTTCGTAACCTGTATTGCTTATCGAAACTACCATTACAGATTTTGCAGTATAAATGTGCTGTCATGACTTTGCTACAACGTCGCTTTGCCGTAAATACCATTGCGTTGTTAATTATAATCCCAATAACAATTCTGTTTTGATTTTTCGCAAAACTGAATACTGCTGTTATATGTACTTCAATAAATATAGTTAAGACCTCCTTTGGAAGGTAATTTAATTTTTTATTTGAAACCTTCACACACTGCCTTGATTTATAACCGGCTAATAATGTTGATTGTAAAACACCGTACCAATTTATGGAATGAACATGTAGCTAATTAGATTATCGTCGTAAAATTCACTAAAATCAGTTTTAACGAGCATATTTTACTAGCTATCGTCTTATTATTTTACACGTTTTTATAAATCTATTCTAAATAATGTTAAAGTCATCTATCTAGCAAATTAAATGAAAGATCTAAGGCAGTAAGGCAGCGCTATAACCAAGACTATGAAAGACGTTGAATATTCTTTGAACTTCGAGCAAATTCATTTCACTCAAACAATGCATCCTAGATTCCATGCCGTACTTTATTGCAGTTGTAAAGATTCCCTCCGTATCTCCTTGATAATACGTTTTGAAGAATGCTCAATGCAAAGACGTAAGAAATTGCGTATATATATATTCAAACAATGCATACTGAGCGCAAAAAGCAGATACGGTGAAACCCCATTTTGCGATAAATCGTTATTTTTGATAATAAAGCTGAAAAAATATTCCTTTTGTGTTTGTTTGTATTTCGTAATTTGTTTTGCTTTCAAAACTGCCTTCATTAACTTCGAACACGAACGTATATTGAACTTATAGAAACATCTAATACCTACATAATTAAGTTATTGATTTTCATAGCAATTATTAGTTACGCGTTACGCGTTAGCTTTAATTTCGACGTTCAGCCTTTAATCACGTCGAGCTAATATTTATTAAAACTTCGGCGTAAATGTTGTCAGCGAAGCAAGCGTCGCATAGCGCATATAATAGATTTAACACCTTTATTTTATGTAATAGCTAGGATCAAATTGCAATACAATAGCGTAGAATAACGGATTTATTTTTTGTGGAAAAGATAATTATATTATTAAATGTAATCCACATTTCATTATTTGCAAATATTTCAAATGTAGATAGTATTGTTTAAACTTTCATAAAAAAAATGTAAAATAATAGTTAGATAAATTTTGATTAATAATTCTCTTCACAGATTTTACCTAGCCACTGAATTTCTTTATCTGTTTTTTTTACAACTATCTATAGCTATTTCATTGGTAATCAGAATTCGTAAAATGGTCTACGAAAGTTACATTGTTTTTTTTAATTTCAAACATTTACGAAAAGACTGTTCGACATTAGGAAAAACCTGTTATTTATTCATTATATTTTCATTTTAATTGTGCTAATGGCATTTCTCCTTCTTTATAAAAGTAACAAGCTTCGGGCTTTTACTTATTATGAAAGCTTTTAATGTGCCAATGTTTTTCCAGCAAAAAGAATGAAATTTCTATGTCATACACTACAAATGAGGAACCAACATCTGTTTAAAGACCTGAATATGTAATTTTTATTCAAAAAAATATCTGTAAAATGTATGGTTGTATATGTATATAAGCTTATTTCATATAAAATATGTACATATATATTTTTACTCGACTAAAAATAATGTGGCTAATTACATTCAACACATTTTTTTCATTCATATTTTGTGTTGTATTTCGCTGAAATGTATTTTGAATAAATTCAATATGCATTAATATTTTAATAAAGAAGTAACTGAAGTGGATGGTGATCAATACAAAAATTGACAGTGACTGACATCACTTTTAAGGGAAAAAAAATAAGCCTCATTTCTCTATAAAATCGTACCAAATTTTCTTCGTTCAATTCAATAATTGCTGCAATTTGTAAGGATGCTTTTTTATTCTTTACTAATCCGCTAAAACGACTGCAAACACCATATGTCAGTGTTTGCAGTCGTTTTAGCGGATTAGTATTTTTGATGAACGAATTTGATAATCAAAGCAAGGAAACACCACATTCATGATAATATTGTCCTAAGCTTATTTTCGTTTACAGATCTTTCTTTTAAGTTCAGCTCATTTGAATTCACATTAAGATCAGTTGTTGTTTGAGGATAAATCACTAAATTTTATCGTTTTGTTTTAAAAATGTGATAGTAATTAGCATTGTCTTTCCAATGAAGGCGTAAAAGCGAATAATATTCAGCAGTGACTTTAAAATACATAGTATAAAAAAGTGTTTTTGACTCAGAAAAATGTTTGAGTGATGTACCTAAATCCCTGCAGTATTCTGGGACGCTATTGGACCAATTGACGTCAACGATTAATTCAGATTACTAGACTGATCAACCCATCTAACAACCAATACCTTTATTACATTGGGATGGTAGTACTGACTGACTATCATTTCTACGGGACGCTCAAAAAAGTTATGAGGAGGTTCCATTTAAATTAAGAAAGTTTATCACATTTTCGGGTCTACCGGAAGTTATATAAATATTTCAGAACAAAAGATGGCCGTGGTTTATTCCTACCCTGGAAGTTTCCGATTCATAAATAGTAGTAATAGAGACTCTAGAAACTTCTAATGAACGGGTCCCTTGGTAGACCCTGTATATAACACTACTATAACGAGGTCAAAACCATTATACTGCAAATTTGTACGGTCAATAGTTTCGGAATAAATGCGGGGGAAGATAGATGTGAAGTTAGGCGTGAGAAAAAATAAAATTCAGATCAAATCACCTTCATATTTTAATGGAATAGAACTAAAATAAAAATAAAAAATACTGTCCTACATACTTGAACAATCACTGCCGCAAATTCATATATATAATTTACTACCCGGTTTAAGCGAACAATCTTTAGAAGATAGTTGCGTTGCACCACGCAATTCTACAAGACGTTTTATTAGTTTATTTACAACTTGAAACTTTGGCCAAAGTTTTACTCAATATCTTATTTTATAATGGAATACCACCAGTTGGAAAACAACACACGCGTAACTAATTTTCTAAACTATATGAGAAAGCACGTCCATTATAAAATTTATTTTACATTTCCTAAAATAAACACGGAGATTCACCTTATGAAAAATTAATAGAAAACTCCTATGTCGTACATCACCATGCTTCTGTGCGCGGAGTTGTGGATCCAATCCGCCTCAGATGAGACACATAAACTTATTATAAAGTTACTGTCGACGTGGTGGCAGCTTGTTCGGTTTCTTTATCAAATATTTAAGCTTCGCGTTGGAGATGTTTAAGTTAGCTGCTTCCTCTTCGTTGCTAATATAATAGCAAGCCGTGGTTTTGAGAAAGAAGTTTTCATGATTAAAATGAATTTAAGAAAGCATTCTGATTTGTATAATATGCACAGTCGGTACAGAAACATAAAAATTACATTCCGAGACTTCCAATTCTTTGTTACGCAAATATCTGTATTAAAAGCACTGAAGATGATAACTTATGGAAGCAAGGAAAAACAAAAACAGAAATTTGTTTAAGTGTTATTAGAGACTATATAATGAGTAGAGATTGTTTAAGGTACTATTAATGTATTAAGATAAATAAAGGCAAAGAAATGAGTTGCAAATTAATGAAGGTGTAAATCACGTCTCCATAGATTATTTTCTACATTATTAGCTGATTCTGAAGCTTATTTTATCAATTTGTCTTTGATTGTTGTTGAGTCATATGCAGTTAATCTGTCATCAGAATTTTTTTCTCCTCCTTTCACTTTAATGAGTGAAAAAAGCAACCTTTTCGTCTATATAAGTAATACAAAGAATTTAATAAGATTCGTTGATACCTGTTTATACTACCTTAAGAAACGCCTCCGTTAGTTTTCTTGCATGGTTCCAAATTTCCAAATTCTAGATGACTTTTAAGTTAAATATATTAAATCCAAAAATTCAGATTAAAATGAAGCTATAAGATAGCATACTGATTTTGAAGCAAAATTAAAAGAACCATTTAAATGTAGTTATAATAACAGTTTAGTTAATGTACTACTGCAGATCATTTCTACCTTTCACTAGCGTTAATGAAAATAATTGAAAATTGTTCTGGAGAAAGCTGATGCTGTTGGGATCTATAGAATTTATGGAAACTACCTGACTTTTATACCATATATAGAGAGAGCCGATATTGTTGGCTCTTTAAAAATGTTAACATTCACTATTCACTAATATTTGTTCTTTCGTGGACCAAAGTGTTTCCAGGTCCCTAAGAAATTCTATTAAATTTTCTGAAATTAACTTTAACGGGTAAGACGCTATCATGTGAATCTGTTAAGCCCTGTACTGCTATATTTTAAAAAATCGTCAATGAAATGAGCTTGGGTTCGAATCAGGTATATACTTCAGAAGAGAGGGGTTTGTTTGGAAACCATTTGCCAAAATAAGTACTTGTTCATAATGCCGGAACTAGTACTCCTAGCGAGAAGTTCGATAAAGACAAAATTACTTTTATACTGTACCTCAATTACAAATGTTTGTAAATGAGAAATCAAAAATGTTTGGATTTTTAAGAATGTAAATTTGTCCGTTTTATACACAAACCAAACTCAAGGATGAGAGTTTGCATAGAATAGTTTAATAGCAATTTTTTTCCATTCATTAACATTTTTTTTTAAAAAGGAGAAATCCAAAAGGCTCTACTGGTTCTGGGCAATTACACGTTGTTTCAATTAATTTATCATAATATATACAGAGTCGTCCAAAATTAACGTTCATTTCAACCAAGTTCACATCGATGAAAGTCACTTTTTTAAATGGAACGCCCTATATATTATTGCATTTTTGAATACACTTAATAATTCTCTATCTTTTCTTATTAAACATATTAGCTTGTATTTTTTACGGTTTCCGGGTTATAAGTACTTTTCGGGTGAAAGTCCGAAAAATATGCTTTTTAATACGTTTAAAATCTTAGTAATCCTTGAATGTCAAAATAATTGATATTGGATTTATACTATAAATGCACATATACTATATCTGTCAAGCAAAACAGCAAATGAAATATTTTACAGAAAGGAAACGTCATTTTAGATTTATTTTCCATTCATGGCGAATGTAATAGGATTATGAATATGTAGTACATGTACATACAATATTTGACGACAGATATCCAAATTTTTGCAAAGTGATCTAAAACAATATCATTACAAAACCTCAAACAAGAAAATTAAACAAAATAGCGTTGCAAAAGACAAAATTCAATATGATCAGATCACGATGACATATAAAACACACTTAACTTACTCCTTTCCAAAGCTTTTTTGTTCAAGATTCTTTTTTGACTTCTTGTATTGATATTTGTTAGGTCATTTTGCTTAAATGTGGATATCTGTCGTCATATACTAGACATGTGCTACTCATAATTCTACTACAGTCTTCATGAATGGAAAATAAATCTAAAATCGTTTCTTTTTCGCAATGTATTAAATTTGTTATTCTGCTTGATAGATATCAACTATATGTATTTATAGTACAAATACAATATCAATTATTTTGACATTCAAGCATTACTGAGATTTTAAATGCATTAAAAAGGCGTATTTTTCGGACTTTCATCAGAAAATCTCTAATAACTCGAAAACTGTAAAAGATCGAAGCCAATATGTCTAATATTCAATGATAGAGAATTATTAAGTGTATTCAAAAATGCAATAATATATAGGGTGTTCCATTTAAAAAAAGTGACTTCTATCGACGTAAAGTTGATTAAAATGAATGTCAATTTGGACGACCCTGTATAAATTATGATACATTTTAGGACGTAAATTTGATGTATGCTATTTCGGCTAATAACATGCCAAATATGAGATCTTTAGCTGCAATGTCTTCAGAAATACAGAGTTTTGAACATAACGTTGTAATTGGCCCTATATCTGAAAAAAATTGAATAACTCGAAAATGGCTGATTTTTGACATAGGGTGTCATAGTAAGTTTTGATGCAGAATTGTATACCCGATACAAAAAATTCATAAAAAATATACCATGCTGTTTAAATTAACAAAGTTGATGTCAACTTCCGGTAAACCGGAAGTGGTAGAATGGCGTAAATAATTATGCTGAAGAGTCCAGAAGATATCAGTTATAATTACAAGTTTTTAGAAATGTTGATTTTCAAGAACATCAAAAAGTTCTAACGAACCAGTTTCGTGAATGACCTTGTATATACAGTGCAGTACAGTTGCAGTTTTTGGTAATTAATATGAAATATTACACATTCCTGAAGTAAAATTTCTATTTAGTTTCAAATATAGATGAAAGGGGGCGATATAGTATCAAAATTTTAAATAGAATAGAAGTTGAGTGATACCTCATTTTAAAAGGCTCAGGAGTATGGTATTAGTTGCTTGAGTATAATGCTATACTTTTGCAAAATTCTGTCGACTAAAAAAAAATACAACAGAGCTAATACCTTACTATTTTTCATACAATTAGACGCTCTAAATGAGTTCGTTAAACTGTTTAGCACAAAAACATTCTATTTAGCATTTCGCTCAGCTCTTTAATAAAAAGATATCAACGTCAATATTTCTGCAACCATGTCCTACTTTTAAACGAAACTTAACTCTTAAAATAACAGCGAAGACGTAACTAAATAATGCAAATGCCAAATATGAATTCAAAGCGTCATTCAGTACGTCCCAGGGAGCTATGGACGCTAAACCTTAAATTAGTGGAACGTCATTGCTGATTAAGGCACTTATGTCAATAAAATTCTATTCTATGACATACATACATAAGGTAGTATAGGCTTAATAAAAGACATACGTTTTACAATTTATAGCGACATAAGAGTAACTGCAAACAAAATGTATAATGAAAAAAAACTTTGTTCTATTACTATGTTCATATGAGTGGATACATTTTTATTTAAAATCTTGTGTCACTCGACCCTCCATTCCATTTAAAATTTTGATACTATACCGCCCCCTGTCGTCAATCTTCCAAACTAAATACAAATTTTACTTCAGGAATGTAGTATATTTCATATTAATAACACAAAACTGGAAGCTCTTTACTAAACCGATCATAAGTTAGCGGGGGGCAGAGGCGGATACCTAACCTAACAAGTAGTTGAGGAAACCTTCAGCCAAATACATTTGCACGGTGGTGGAAAAAAAGAAAACTACGCACCGAAGAGAAAAAAATATTTTCATCTTGCTGCGTTTCAATTTTGCATTAATTAGATAAATTTTCGATAATCAGTTCCTGCCCCCTTAAAATTCAAGATCTTATTTCTTAACAAAATATTAACTTCTAACGGAAGATAAATACAGGTGGTCAATATTTATGAACATAAATAAACAGTTATGATCAACTGTCCATACGGCGAAACTTCAAGAAACACTATCGTTCAAATTTGGTAAAATTGGTAGTTACTGATAACTGCCACTGTAGAGTTCTGATAATGCGGTGCGTTAAACCTCTGTGCAAGCCCAGCTAACATAGTCAGTTACGATAATATAGATTACACGCACGGTGAATTTTTTCCGCTCTGAGAATTTACCGCCGCTACCAAAAAAAAAATTAGTAATGCTTACACACACATTGCATATTTAAGAACGGAAGGTTTTTGTAAAATATTTTTAATTAAAAATCAAAATGTAAAAGGTAAACAGATCCCCCGCATACTTTCAATTCTATATATTTTTGTCCGGTAAAATAAATTAAATCTACTTTTCATACCAAGAACTTCAAATCAATACTATTTCTTCCTTAGAGGTTGAATATCTAGGTTCTGAATAAACTAATACCTAAGAAAACAGCCACAAGCTGTTCCGCTCACGTGTATGTATGTATGCTTTTATACAGAAGAAATAATATTACAGAGCAAGTTGTAGGAGGTTATTTAACATTAGATAAAGTAGCAGCTACATTAATGTTATATTAAAGACGTGTTTACATTTAATATTTTGTAAGGAAATACCTTGCTGCTGCTTGCATAGGAAATATATTTACGAAAGACATAATCACACATCTTCAAACCGAGTCCATTTCTAACCTGCAGCTAAATTACAACTTTCGCATTATAAGAATATATAATTACGCAGCATTATTATCCTATTTACTGCCAACTTTACATCGGCGAATGTTGCGGAAACATCGAAAATACTCCATCAGTAAATATATGATTACAGTTACATATGGTATTTTACGTAATATATTTCTTACACGCTCAGCATTGTATGCGTACAGTTCAAGTCATTTAAAATACCAAAATAAAATAACACCAATCAATAGCAACAAAATTTACAGAGGACCGTATAGCTCTGTTCCTAAGCAAACACAGTAGATGAAGCCTCAAAACTTACTACCGAAGTAAATATCATAAGATTAAAATTGGGTCATATTTTTACAATAAGAAAACAAGCTGTTCCAAAACGCATACTCATGTTACCTATTTTTGACTTTGTATTTCAAAAGCAACTATTGCCTCAGCATATACAGGGTGAGTCATAACTGACGACCAAAAATGTACCAGCGTATATGGATCACCTTTCTGAATAAATAACTTCCTATGAACCTATGTCCTAATATGTATACTTTAAGAACTACAAGAAGTGAAAGTTTTATCATTTATTAATGTATGTATTATTTATGATATAGGTAACCATGAAACTGATTAAAAATCGCATAAAATGAACAAAATTTATTTAAAAGTACTGATAAACAACATTTTACTTAAATGCATTATTACAAAAATTGTTCAAACTGTGCTGCTTGAACTCTAATGCAAGCATGAGCTCCTATCTTTGGGGTCATATGAAACAGTTAGTGTACACTGTAGAAATTGATACACGCGAGAGAATTTGAGAGATTTTTTTACGCTGCTATTGAAATTCGTAACAATGGTCAAGTACCTATACTACATTCACGTTAAGAAAACAGTGTTAGGTAAGATAGACAATAATTTCTAGGTAGTTGGTCGAAATGTTAACATTCTTGCTGCTTCATCAAAGAATCCTCAAGAGAAATGTATTAGTAGTAAACAAAAGCAAATGACTTACAATTTATATTTGCAATTAGGAAGAAATTTATTACAAAATGTTTGTTATATGTGGTTATATGGCAGCGCTAACTATAGTTTTCTTAAAATGAATGGATTACAGGGTGTAAGATTCACTTATTCGTAGAGCTCATGCTTGTCATTTATCAGTACTTTTAAATAAATTTTGTTCATTTTATGCGATTTTTATTCAGGAGGATGATCCATATACGCTGGTACATTTTTGGTCGTCAGTTGCGACTCACCCTGTATAATTGTTACAGCTTATGTACTACGACCGTCTGTAAAACGATTTCAACTGTACACTTCAACACGTAACATGTATTATAGAAAATTGTCATTACACAAACATGTGTAGATGAAATGTGACATACTTTTCGCACCTGTATCAAACACAATTGTTGAGAAACTGGATCGATGCAACGACGTGCTAGCGTAACCGATGCAAGCAACAGTGAGATATTACAGCAACATACAATTTACCTTAATCATCAAATTCTATTACACCGGTAATTAACAACAAAAACCGGTGAATGGTTGACTAGCAAATAATCAAGTTGCTTACTGTATAGCGTTTTGTACGCTTTTGTTACTCTCATCGAAGTTGAATTATTATCTGATTCACTTCGCAATGTTTTAATTAAAAACTGTTTTCAACGTTGTAAACGATGGTATAACGCTAATCTGAGACATAAAGAATAGTGTAGCTTGTGAAATATAAGTAATCCTGGGTTATTTCTACGTTACAAAACGTATTTATTACACACATAATAAACCATGATTTGTAAAAATTTTGCTAGAACAAGAGAATTTCAATAAGTTGAATATTCTCATTCATTAAATTACATATCAGTGCATACATGCATCGAAAGACAATTAGGGCAACTATATTCTAGAATCTAGAACCATAGAGGTGTATTTTTGATTGATTTTACGGAACCTGAAACAACAATTGCAGTCATCTGCAATTGCAGTCAGACGACTTGGTTTGTCAAAGTTGAAGACATATAAAATCTATTACAGGGTCAGACCAACAACAACAACGACAAATCTACCCACATTTGTAGAAGAACAAATAAGAGAGGAAACTTTAGATGAAATTGACCATTTCAATCAAGCTCGCAAAAAAGGCAAAGGCTGTGGTCCCGAGCTTATCACTTACAACGCACTCTCTAAACTCCCTGACCCAATAATAGATGGTCTTCTTCGTATAATCAATGCCATACTAAAACTGAAATATTTTCCACAAATTTAGGAATACTCCCACGTTGTCGCCATCCCCAAGACCGTGACCAAGACCATATGTTCTCTCAGAATTACCGGTGTATTGCTCTAGTTTCGTGCTTATCAGAAGTCGCCGAGGCGGTCATCAGGTTGAATAAGGATCTGTTTGTACAGAACATCTTACAAGATGAACAATTCGGATTTAGGGGAGGCCTACCGATGGTATACCAGCTGTTCAGGCTGACTGAAGCTATAGTTTAACTAATAAATATATATAAATATATTGCAGTGAGGCACGAAACTTCAATATTCTCTCTGAGCCCATAGCAGCAGGTATCCTTCAAGGATCAAAGCTTGCACTCACTCTGGTCCTGATTTATATATACGATTTACCAAAGAACCCTCAAGTTTATCTGGCCATATACGCTAACGACACGGCCATCTATACATCGTCCAGAGGCGAGCGCAGACTTCAAAGACAGATAGACGCCATCAGTGAATGGGGGAAGAAGTGGAAACTCAAACTAAATGTAAATAAATGTGTAGCTGTTCGTCTCACTAAAAGACGAAGTCTTCCCTTCGAAAATAGTTTTGTGGATAACGTCAGACTCCCGTGGAGCCAGGCAGTCGTGTATCTCGGCATAACCTTGGATCGGCGATTGACATTCATATGTACTCCATTCCTCTCATGGCCCAGCCTACCTAAAAATCATCCCAATTAATTATAAATTCTTTAAAATAAAATAATACGAACGCTAGTGTCTGCCCAATGTTTTGTCCGCAACGAACAACTAAGAACGGGCCCTGCCATCACTTCTCTCGACGTCCAAATCACAGCGCTGGCCACCAGAACATTAGAGAGGGTTTTCTTTTCGCCCTGCTGCTCGCTCATCTAAATGAGTTCGACCCCGATAAGCTGCCTCCAAAAGTAAAAAGTGAAGAACATTTAGTGTCTCTGATGATTATATCACCACCCTGGAAAAAACCTTAGTCACACAGAGAACATGAAATAAAAATCTCCAAACCCCCATATCTCCATTAGCACACGTTTCAAGCAGAAGAGGCACAACTAGAGATCACAGGGTTGAAGGAAATGATTTTCCTCTAATTGTCTTTTCAATTTATTTACTTAACAGAAACTCATCCCTAAGAATTGACATTTAAATTAACTTCACTTTACACCATTGGTGAATTTTTAAGATTTAAATCAGTTTGCCCGTACAATTTAATATAGTAATAGTCAACAATCTGTTGCACCATCTTGGATTTCAAGAGATCATTGATCAGTACCATACTTGTGTCTGTTTTGTATCTTTTTTTATTCAAATTTTGCTTTTTGGAACAAAATTATTTTGTGCCAGTACGAGTCTAGGGTACGAAATATGGTTGCATGATTTTTCAAACAGCATATGGTTTCGCAAAGTTGCATTTATCGTTTAAATTCAGATCATTATTGGATTCTAAATGAATTAGATTTCTTTAGTTTGCTTAAACGGAAGCTGCTTCCTATAGAGTATCTCAAACTCAAATACGCATCTTCTATTGCGTCTTGAGATTATCGGCGAAACTATACCGTTCTCTCTCATGTCTCGTCATATGTATTTATATAATTAGTGGATATAACTGGCAAAGCTTTTTCTAATATGTCCGTGACGGAAAAAGTAAACTGAAATGCAGAGTTTTAGCGTACTTTCCAATTTACAACAGCAAATACTTATGTAGAACAACAAAAAAATGTTGAAAATGTAATGTTTAGAAAACTGACCAAACCAAAATATGTACTATCTCCGGATAGTTGTAATAGTGACGACCCTCTTCCGAACACCTTGACACTTTTATTGCAGTATTTTGAAAACGGTATTATTTATAAATCTATTATTAAAACCTAATATTCTCCCTTTTGGAATCCTTTCTACATCTTACTTCCGAAAAAATTGTTCTTTACGGCGCCCACTTCTTTTCGCGCCCCCTTCTAGACAGTTTAACTTTTTAATTGTGTCCATTTATCTTTCGCCCTATTTGCCCCTACATCAACTTCTTTGTAAGAATAAAAGGGTCCTTTTCCTACCCCGCCTATTCACTCCAGCGTAGCACCCGTAGTAACAGGAGGACCCGAACCCGGAATTCGATAAAAATGCAAAACGTGTCCCGGCCCTTCCTAAATTGAACAAGAACGTCCCATTGCTTCGACCTTTTCTCCCTTCCCGCTATCCCTCAGGCCCCTCCCACTGTTTATAAACTTATCTTCTTAGCATTTTATTCGCGTGATGCAAACTTTTCCAAGTGTATTATGTTAGGAATTAAAGAAAAAGAGAGTGAGTGGAAGGGTAGAAAAGAGATACTTCGCTGTTTCGGGAAGCCTCTCCCCCTCCCTTCTTCGTATTCTTTTTTTTTCTTCTGTATTCTATTCGGTTTTTTATTTTCCGACTTCCCGCGGACTTCCGGTTTGGAATTTCGACGAGCTAAAGCGGATTAACGGAACCGGTTAGATGGTGCGCCCTTATACAACGCTGCGTCCTAGGATTTGCAAGTTTTACCTCGTTACTCATAATTACCGTAACTTACCGCCCCCAATGTAGAAAATTTACGTTTACGGAAGAGAATTACGAATAATGTAGGTTAAAGTTGCCAACGGTTCACTGTTGTACTATTTTGTGAACTAAATGCAATTTGCATTTACTTATTCTTATTTACAGCACGCGGTCGGCTTTCTTGTAATTAAATTGGTAACAAATAATACAAAACGTATTTTCACTTTAGTAATTATACCCGATGCTACAAGTAGAAGTAGTTAAAGTAAAAAGATATTAAAGTACTTAATAGGTGAATACAGAAGCTGTAATAGTAGAAAGGAAATATTTCCTTTCAACTGTAATTGAAAAGTGTCTCGGTAGATTAAAATGCATTATTTTCTAATATTCTTACTTTAAACTAGCTAAGATTTATATAGATTCTACCCCAAAGCCAATTCAATCATGTAGAGACGGTTTCAAAATACTCACATTCCAAACAATACGTCAAGCGATAATACCGTTGATAAACGACACAAAATTTTAGACATCGATTCGTCAACATGCAAAAGATGAAATTGCGTGTCTTGTCACAAGTATTCAAAGAATTAATTTTGAAACGATTTATGCTAGTTTACATCGATTCAATGCCACTAATCTGGATTTCGGGAACAACTTCCTACTATTGAAGAGCTACATAGAAGGCATAAATAAATGGACCAATAACACAGCCATCATTATAATAATAATAATAATAATAATAATATATATTTATTTCCAACAGGCATAACCCAAATACAGGAAATTAAAAATTGAAAGCGAATACAAAATACAAAATATTTGTAAGTTACATAGATAATCGGTAAAGTATGGCTAGAGAAAGAAAAAAGGATACATTACATATTTCTTATAATACCAAGGATATGAGAAAATGATGAAAAATTAATATCACAAGAAGCGCAAATCAAATTAAAATTATTACACATAATAGAGACTGGCGATCTGTACATCATATTGGATCTTGCTTTATCAATATAAAATGTCATCTTATAGCGGGACGTTAATCTAGGAATATTAAAATTAATTCTATTAACAATCCATATACAATCTATTTTGTCTTGCAGTACATTATATAAAAATTTTATACTGTGAATAAATCTTCTACTTTCAAGCGATATCAAATTAAATCTTTCCAGCATGACATTATAACAATAACCTCTTTCAGGATAAAGACCGTCTGATACAAACATAATATATTTTAAGAACTTTCGTTGTACTCTTTCTATGTTGGAAGAATGAATATTGTATATAGGGTACCATACAATTGCCCCGTATTCTAATTTAGATCTAACAAAGGAGAAATAAAGTAATAAAAGACATTTAACATTTGTAAAATCTTTACAATTTCGGTAAATAAATCCATAACTACGGTAAGCATTTGCGATCATACCATTCACTTGTTCTATGAAGTTGAGTTTTCTGTCAAAGGTGATTCCCAAGTCCTTGACACTATTAACACGATCCAGTACAGTATTACATATCGAATATTCATACGCAATTGCAGTATGTTTTCTTGTATAGGTCATTACTTTACACTTTGCAATGTTGAGTATCAAACGATTAGTGAGGCACCATGAATTTAAAGAGCACAAATCATCCTGCATCATCATGCAATCATCATAAGTATCAATTCTATAAAATAATTTCATGTCATCAGCAAATAATAAGGTCTCACAATGTAAACAGTTGACAACATCGTTTATAAAAATCAAAAACAGTAAAGGTCCTAAGTTCGACCCTTGAGGGACACCAGATGTTGGATAAAATGCATTTGATTTGTATCCTCTATACTCAACAAATTGCTTCCTGGAAAACAAGTACGAATGGAATAGTGTCAATAGTCGGGGTGAAAAGCCAAAGGCATCCAACTTTTTCAGTAAAACGTAGTGGTCTATTTGATCGAAGGCTTTCTGAAAATCAGTATAAACAACGTCCACCTGTCCCTGCCTATCAAGAATTTCGGACGTGTATTGTGTAAAGCAAGATAGATTTGTTATTGTTGACCGTTTATTAACAAATCCGTGTTGAGACAGAGTAATAATGTTTTTTACAGAACTATAAATATTATTATACATTATAGTCTCAAATACTTTGGCAAAATTACAGAGTATGGAAATTGGTCTGTAGTTTTGTACATCTGATATATCACCACGTTTGAAGACTGGACAGATACGGGATATTATCCACAACTCAGGAAAAGTGCCACTATTCAAAATTAAATTAAATAGATACTGAAGAGGCCGTGTAAAGACTTCGGCGCAGTCACGTAGTAAAAAACTTGGAATAGCATCTGTACCGCTCAATAACGCATTCTTGGACTTCTTCAGTGCTAACAAAACTTCTGCTTCAGTAATAAAGGAAATGTCAATCATTGGGAATGAGGTTGATACCTGAATATTGTCTAAACCATTTGGATTCGATGGTATATATACACTATTAAAATAATCTGCAAACGCATTCATGATTTGTGAAGGCGTGTCCAGTTCAGTAACGTACCTCATTTGTCCAGGTATTCTGGTAGTCCCACGTTTACAATTTACGAATGACCAGAGCTTCTTTGGATCTTGAAATATGTTATTTTGCATATCTAAAATATACTTTTGATAGGCAGTATTGATAAGCGATTTACACAAATTTCTAAGGTCTTTAAATTTCTCATAATAATACGTAGAACGCAGTTTTTTGAAGTTCTTATGGGCTGTATACTTATCTCGAATACATTTAATTATATTGTTATCAAACCAGGGAGGATATGAGCGTTTATGTTTGATGTTAGTATATTTAGGTACACAAATATTGAATATGTTCTGAAGTATATCATAAAAGATACCACACGCTTTGTCTATGTTATCTGTTTCATAAATAGAGGTCCAGTCAACTTTAGAGAGTAGATCATACATTAAGGGATAGTTAGCTTTTCTAAAATTAAAAGCGAGGCTGTCCGATTGGTTATCTGGAAAACGGTGAATAGCAGTAAATCCACATTCAACAATAATGTGCAATGTCGGGTGCTGCACGTCCTCTGGTACTAAAGGTGAGTCACATCTTTCAACATTACAATTTACATTAGCCAACACTAGATCCAACAAGCGACTGTTAACGTTAATTATAGAGTTATATTGCGTTAAGTTACAAAACCCCTCAAAATTCTTAAACATCAAAGTTTTACTATCTGTGGGTTCTGAATTGTAAAATGGTACGTTAAAGTCGCCTAATAAGAGTACATTTTGATCGGCAATCCAACTTTCAGATTGAAATAAAGACAAAAAGTATTGATAATTTTCAAAAGAAAAATTAGGGGGAATATACAGTACAAATATACAAAGTTCGAAGGTATTACTAAAAATAATTTTAATTCCAACAATATCTATGAGAGGAACACTATCACTAATGTTGGTCAAATTTATTCTAACACAGTTAAAAGAATTCTTAACAGCGATGAGAACGCCGCCGCCTCTGGAGACCCCATGAGCATACAAATTCCTATCACTTCTAAAGACAATGTAATTGTTTGGGATGATTTCTGTATTTGACACATTCTCGGTTAGCCATGTTTCAGATAAACATAATATATCCAGGTCGCACGATAAGAGAGCGTTGTAAAATGTAGATATTTTGGTATTTATTCCTCTCACATTTTGATAATAAAAATTTAAATGGTATTTGGGTTGCCTGTCTAGTTTAAAGAAACAATCTGAGGTGTGCCACGAATATACTTGATTTTAAGATTTCTTTCGCCATTGTTTATTCTCTCCTGCATCTTCAGTTTAAGGTTCTTATATTCGGCAACTTGTCGTGGTGTTTTGTCATATGATATAGCAATTTTGGAATACTTCGGAGTATTTTTAAGTTTTTTGGCAGTACTAATAATAGAACGGACTTCATTTTCGCTATTCAGCACTATCTTAATTGGTCGAGGATGTGAAGCGGAGGAATTAAGGCGACCAAGTCTGTAGGATTGCACGGACGAGACATTTAATGTAGGAAGTATAGATTGTAGTATAATCGACACTTCAACACTTTCCGCTGCTGAACGAGTATCTGTGTCTGCATCATTAGACTGTTCAGGAACATTAAACATGATGATGTTTTGTTTTCTGGCTTGTCTGTCATTTAATTCCTGTAGGACTTCTTCAAAACGAAAACTATCATTTCTTTGCGCTTGCAATTGTTCATTGACTTCATTTTTAAATAGGGATAACTTTTTATCGAATTCTTTCTTTATTTCGTGAAGCGTATTGCTAAATTCGGTTTTCATAGATGTAATAAGAGATTTCAAATCTTTAAATTGTGACATATTTCCATTGCAGGTATTACAAACTACTTTAATAGATCGTGATCTAGTCCTTGTCATTTTTACGTCTGTTTCAGATAGACCAACGCAGTTAGGATGCAAGTATCCTTGACAACCATCACAACGTATAGATGACGATTCAGTTTTGATTAGATGCGTACAGTTAACACAGTCACTCATCTTAAATAAATCAAGTAAAAATAGAGCTAAACGGAACTGCAGAAAGAGGAAATAGCAACAAGGGACACACGCTTCACGCTGAGGTGCCGATCACAGCGACTTAATATATGACAATACACAGGTAGTAAGGCAACGGATAGGAAGTACAATGATAAAACAAAGGAAAAAGAAGAGATAAATTCTGTAACTCAAAATTGGGATAACTCTGTATATGAATACTAAAGAACACCGCCACAAAAAAGGTGTTCATATAAAAAGCAAAATATATTTTTATAACGGAAAAAGTGAAGTGATATGCTATATCAATAATAATTACTTACAAATAACGCTTAAACGGGTGATAACAGGGTTGCACCAAAAAAAGCAAAATGTGAAACACTATTAGCTCTTTGCAACGGTGTAATCCAAAATCGAAAACTCTATTTTTAAACCACTAAAATAACTACTCAAACGGAGCACAACCAAACACATGTATTCGCAAACACATATCACACATATATATATTCATATATATTATCAATTTCTAACGAAAAAATTATAATCACTAAAATTTTCCACTCCTTCAAATTATTCTCACCATTCACTATTGTAGAGTCAAGCTGTTTTTAAAATATCAACATGCTGGTTGATAAAATTTCTAAAATTAATCTCCAAAACTATCT
This sequence comes from Holotrichia oblita, assembly GCA_023690525.1. NCBI lineage: Eukaryota > Metazoa > Arthropoda > Insecta > Coleoptera > Scarabaeidae > Holotrichia > Holotrichia oblita. The sequence continues at coordinate 25,273,010 of CM043022.1, forward strand.
AAAGTATGTTGAGACGATGTGTGGTCATCGATATGCTTTAATGACTGCTAAACATGGGCATAGTTGCATAGGAGAGTCATTTAGGCTTCAAGTTCTTTTCTAGACTGCGACCTATTCATTTATTGTGATTACCCAGCTCCATTAGTACGCTTCCAATTCGAAATTCTTAACGAATCCTAGACTTTACTTAAGTGTCATAGCCTTGATCTCCTTCGGCTTTGCAGTTATAAATCTTTAATTATCTTGATCTGCTTTGCTCATATTTTGTATATGGTATCTTACAAGGCAATGACCTATTAGAAGATCGGTAACTGCCCTCAGCTCTACCTTTTTAAGATCTAGTAGCTTCTTATTCCTATTTGGCGAGAAGTTTATAAATTTCTTTGTTTAAGTTGAATTGAGTCCTGATGTTGTTTTCCAGGCACTTTTCTGTGCCTCCCATTATTGGACTTCTTTTCTAAGGTGGCGTTTCCAAAATCCAAGGAAAGTTTCGATCAAACGAAATCCATATCGACTGACCTGATTATCATCATCATTATTTGTGTCATAATCCCTTACTTATCGTCGACTATGTGAGCGCTAAGACTCTCATTTACTTGGGCGCTTGTCCTATATTTTAAAAGCTTTGCAAAATCAACTTAATACATCTCAATCAAATTTTCCTATTTCTTTACAATGATATTTTAAAGGCCAATGACCAATTAGGAGTTCTAGAACAGTGTTTTCAGCTCTGGTTTGTTCAGCTTAAGTAGTTTCTTCTTTCTATTTTTCTATTTTGGAACCCACAACAGGAATTCCTCGTTTTTTTATGGGTAGCTGCGTAACATTGGCACATTTTTAAACTAGCTTAGATTTAAAATGATAAAAGGTGATCCAAATTGAATTTCAACAACAACAACTCTGTATCAATGTACACATGAAAGTATAATCAATTTAATAGTCCTGATGAGCAAACACGTCGCAATTTAGTGAGAAAACTGGACAGTGTGGCGCAAATTCAGCAAAGAATATTGCCGCTGGGAGTGATAGTGTAGCTGAAAATTGGGAGTGCTCTATTCGTCGATGTTCGAAAACTCTAGACCTTTCTTTGGCGCATTTTACCCGTACAAAATTCAGGTCACACAAGAAATGAAGCTCACAAATCATGAACAGGGAAGAACTTATGTAGATTTGGTGTTAAAGCAACAGTCGATATTTTTAAGAAAATGTTCGTGTCTGATGAGGCACACTTCGACCTCTCTGGTTATGTAAATAAACAAAATGGAGTGTTAAATGTAGCTGCATGATCCGTATTACGATCAAGCGGCGCAATTGAGCTTTACTTGTTCGAAAACGATCAAAATCAGACAGCAACCGATTATTTTTAGCACGATAATGAAAATATTGATGTTGCAGACGTGTTTCACTCAACTAGCCCCCAATACCGTGCGATTTAATGCCATTGACCATTTTTAATGAGATTTCCTGAAGAACCACATCTCCGCCAGCAAACTTGCAACGTTAAAGCGCCTAAAAAGTAACATCGGGAAAGTTATAGGCAACAGAACACCAGATATTTACGAATAATGCATGACTTCGAACAAATCAATTGCTGCAAAATTTCGAGAAGCCACCACCATTTTCTATAATACTGAATAATCCCAATTACTCGATTAAGGAAGAATAAGATAGATTACATTTTGTGTGTGTTTTCTTGTACGAAGTAGAAACCTTGATTTGGATCACCCTTCATAAATGTTTGCTAAGGCGTATATGCTTGAAAGATGTTTGGGGATGCCTATACTTAAGGCTTTAGACAATGTTTGTTTTGTTTGAACTATGACTTTCCTTCGCCCACGTCTGTATACTAGACAAAAAACCAGACACAAAACCAAAAATGTAAATAGTTCCGAATTAACACCGGTAAATCAAGTCCAGAATCTAAGAAATCGCTACGTCTACATTACGTCAGCGAACAGTTTATATATTATTTCAAACCACGGAAGCGTTAACAGTAATACCCATCGGACATAGTTTCAAGACGACTTGCATCTCTATGCAAATCTATTGCTAACACCGGTAACATCCGTATATACCTACATACATTTTTTCTTGTTTCAGTAAACACGTCGGAAAGACGTCGGATACAACATCAATCCAATAAAATAAATTGCTTTCAGGTGCATAACTCGCGCCGGTTCATGTTCCCATCATGGCGTTTTTACGCGGAATCGCGTACTTCTTTTGCCGCCGGTCTTAATCCAATTACTTACGGTCGGGGTGACTCAGAGACGTAGAAGTGCCGACGAGACGCTAAAAGGAGCTCGGAAGCATATTCTCTGAGCATCTATGAGCGAAGATGCGGAAGAAGATTCATGCGGGCGATCGTCTCTCACAATTTGTTAAGTGTGCTTGATGGTGATGGTTGCTGGTATACAAGGGTACCTTTAAGGTTTCTCTTTCAGCGTAATGTGTATGATCGTTTAAATTCTTTGTGGAGTAAAGCGAATATGCATCCCCGATTTTGGGTCTTTAAATTTGGTAGATCGAGAATTTAGAGTAGGAATGTTGTACGTAATGATCCAAAAACGCGAGGTGATGGTGGCGTGTTTACGTTTGTCTTTTCTTTTGGAAACCTTTCTTAGTTAATGCGTGTTTTTGACATATTTCATCCTTTTTTATTTCAACTTCCCAATTCGCGTTTGTCATTTCGTAGTCTAATATTTCTACCAATTTTGTTATTGTATAGTTAACGTTTAGACATATGTTTCGGCCTTCTATAACGTCATTAGTGCACGTTTTGAGTAATTATGCAATGTCTGATAAGACTAAGCTTGTTTGGTTAATCGATGGCTTAAGGAGAACGATAGATATTAGGCAAACACTTTATTATACAATGTGACGAGTTTTATCTGGAATTGCAAAATTAATTACATTGTGTACTGATGAGACTACAGAAAACCAAAACTCGTGTCCACATCTTGATTATTCTGTAATGCCGACTCGATTCAGCAAAATTTGCTTTTCTCTTTAACATTTCTCGATATTTTGTGTAATGACATCAACATTTTTCAAAACAAAAAGTCAAATTGCGAGGATAGGGATAACAATGGATAAATGAATGTTTTACAAGCAGGGCAGTGGATATTTCGTACAGTGAAAATGGGACAGCAACTTAACTGGTGTCTTTCTCCAGAGTATGTTCACCCATTTCATACCTGACCGTTTAAATAATTAACTTCCACCAAAAAGTATGCCAGGTAATGAGAAGCCACTATAAACATTTAAATAATTTGATGTAATAATGGCTCCATTTACAATTAGTTCAATGCGGACAAAAACAAAGCAAATAATTAAAGGAAACAAAAGGGTAAAAGTCATAATGGATTCTATAAAACTTAACTGAAACAGTCAATTCAAGAAGTACATAAAGATACATTAATACTAAATTAGTATAACAATTTAACATTCTAATTGTTACTTTTTCAAATTTGTTGGAAAACATTGTAGCTATATAATTAAGAAACTTCTAATTATTAAGTTCGCTTTGTATCATTTCAGGTGTATTCATCAGTAAAATACATCACCATTGTTATCTTTGCATACAATTGCAACGCTAGCACCATCTTACTGGTAATTTATTTTTATCTTATAATAATAATCTCTCATTTAATAGAACCTCATATCCAAAACCTATTAGAAAAGAATTCATTCTGGCGCCGTCTAGTCAGTTTCACCTTAAAATCTTTTTGCATAGACCATAAATAAACAAAGCACATTTTTAGTATATCCAGGATGGATGTTAAGGTGCGCCTTAACGAAAGGTCGTGACTATATCGCTGTTCTGATTATCCTACAATGGATTAAATTGAAAAATGAATCAATTTAGTAGACGAAAAATATCGTTCCATACCTTTCTTCGTTTTCAACTCATGACTATTTCGTGACTACTTCAAAACGAAATTTTGTTTTGAATTCTATAAGTTTAGTTGTTTTAATTCAAGCGCTTCGCTCGTCAAATAACAAAAATTTGCTAAGGCTATATAAGAAAAATTTGCGAAACTGAGCTGTACTAACGAGGTGATTTAAACGAACTTTCCGAAGCCGCCAAGGCGCACTTTTAGGATTGATTATCAGCAAAAGCGCTTTCTTCATTAAATAACTTGCTGACATGGCGAATTAGATGTCAACTTTAAAGTATCCATTCAGTGTACTGTTATACCGTTGTAGACTTGTAATTTTATAAATGAATGAGTATATGAATTCCATATACGAAGCGCCTATTATAGGCATTTTTTTGTTTTTATATTCTGACATTTTTCGACGTTTTCATGTTACGTGATGGTAAGCCGTATATAAAATTCATCATTGACTGTTTAGGAGATCGAGACATCTAGCGGGAATGACAATCCACGAATTGTGCGAATTATGTTGCAGTGTGCTACATCCCACCCTGCCCACTAGATGGCATTGGGTTGGAATTAGTCCATTGTCGGAGGTATTACACAGCTAAAGTTGTGATGTGAAGGGCTGACGAGAACTAGAAGGTCGAAACCACTTGGTCCGCTTTTAACGCTTGATCTATTTTCATTGCATTGTTTCGCAGGGTGTATTCCAACAATATGCTATGAGCGCCTATTAGAGGCATTTTTTTGCTTTTTATAAATCCTCATTTTAAAAGGGATGACCAAAGAAATTAATCAGAAGAGTTTATTTACTTTCTTAGCGCACACGTTACCTTTGTCAGATTATTGAATGTAGTGTTAGTTGCTGTGTTAACACGTCGGTGTTCTTTGTCTTCTATTATTTGGAAATTTTTTAATGTTAAGTCACAGGTTTATGCAACAACAAATTGTAGTTTATGTGAACAAACATTAAGTTATAAGTTGACTATTAATAATTTTAAAAAGCACAGGAATAATGATTGTACATACTTGTGAATGAGTGGGAATTTTTCACAGAAGTTACCAAACTTTTTAAAATATATTATAAATTTTAAAACTATATTAAAACTTATAAACATATTTTACAATTTAAATTAACAAGCTTCCAAGCAAAATCGAGAGAATTGTAAGGGAATACATACCTAACTTTTTTGAATCCAAGATTTAAAATCCTAAAATTTTCTAATGAACAGGTGGGTAATAAAGTTAAAAAAACTGCCATACCTTTAATAAGCGATGTCTTTATAAATAAAATGATATGAAAACAAGGATATACAGGGTTACCCACTTGGCCTTCTTTCTTAAATAGTACGTTTAATATTGATTTTATCAGAAAATGTCAAGATACATATTTTATTCGGACGTTTCTCGTTTGCAATTCCTCGAGGCCCTCGATTTTATCTGTACAGAACCGTACTCAGCTTTTTTTTTATTGAACACCCTGTATATTTTATCACGCATGACACAGCTTTAGTATAAGTTTTGTTAAAGATGTCCTATACACAAAGGCAATAGTTTCTAAGATAATTACCATTAATATCATTTTACTCAGAAAGTGTGCTGTTCTTTTAAATTATAAATTAAAATAAATAACAAAATTTATTATTCAAACCGTGTTATCCAACAGTAAGTTAAGTCACATAAAAAAGAAATGGTGAAAAACATAAAATGCTTAAAACTTTCTAACATTTCTGGCGTGATTGACCGGAAAGCTTTACGTATTCTGCCTTCTATGTCGTCGGAAATTGTAGGCGGTTCTGTGCATACGCGTTCTTTCACATATCCCCACAGAAAGAAGTCAATTTTGGTTCGGGTGATCGAGGTGGCTAGTTTACAGGTCCTCATCTGCTAATCCATCTCTGCGGATATGTATTGTTAAAAAGTTTCTTGTTATCATTCTGTAATGAATTCAATTCTTGCACAAAAAAATATAAATAAATTTGGCATCAAGGAAAAAAGGTTCCACGACATATTGACCCAGAATTCCACCCCATGTATTTAGCGACCATCTATGCTGACAGTCAACTTCTCTTGTCAGATGTGGGTTTATATCAGGATAATGTTGGTAGTTGTGGCTGTTCATAAACCCGTCATTATGGCACGTTGATTCGTCCGTAAATAAAACAAAATTAAAAAAGTCTCTGTCTCTATTTAAAGAAAATAAAACAGTTGCTATTAATGAACTATAACAAAGACGTTACCTGATAGCTATTGATTCACTGATTTCCCTATTTTTTTAAATAAATTTTCTGTGTACCTTCAAACATTTTATTAATTAATAATTAATTTATTTATTTATAACTTGGATATACTTATTTTAGTATATAGCTAGCGAGATGAGATTATGACACTACAGAGAACATATGTTTATCTCGAAGTTGCAACGTCCCTAAGGAATCAATACATTGTCTCAACCAGCTTCAACGACAAACACTCTTATCGCATGCTATGACATGCGTTCCAAAGTAAAAGATTACTTCGGTTTTCTAGAACGTGTCTTTCCGCGACAGTAAAATATCGCTCCAAAATACGAGTACTAAAATATGGACTCACCCCTGCTAACAAATATTCAACTCAAGTTATAAAGACAGCTTACATCAAGTCATTTCTCACTTATTGTGTTGATCTAACATTTTGGGTGAGTTTGATGTATAGCAAAAAAGTAATATTTACGTTCAGGTGGTAATTGATGGACTGATGATTTTGTGACTAACATCATATTTCTTTGCTATTTGAAAGAAATAATACAAACGATTTAAATAAAATTTGACTTGTAAAACACTAAACCTAATTTAAGGACATTGTCTAAAATTTGGAAACTTCACTACGTCTTAGATTGATAAATAACCTCAAGTTCAAGCCATAGTTGATGTTTAATTTTTATCATTTATGTTTCCCCACCTTACACATCACCATAATAATAGAAAATTATAATAAATACGACGACTTTATATATACATTTTTCGAGCGTACTACCCCGCATCAAACGGCATAGAAATATAAGCTCTTTTTCGATGAATGATGAAAGGCTTGACGTATCGAAATTTGCATAAGTAATTCCGTCCGGAAGTGCGTTTATGTGCTACATTCATATTTAAATGAGGGGAGAACGCCAACTGAACAAAAAAGGGCCCCGTGTTGCGAAAACAAATTTCTTTTGACGTCCTAACATTTATATAACGACGTGTAAAACACGAAAGGGTTGGTTTATATAATAAGGTAGACAGGATTTCGTTATTAGCGGCCACTTGTAATTTTTTTCACTTAGGTATATTATATTATATGCCGAATAAATTGTTCTAAACAAGTTTGTACTTGAGTTTATTAAATTTTAAAGCAATAAAATCAGAATTTTATTTATTATACATACATCCTATACATCTTTAATTGTAGTTTGTTCTTTAATTAGCAGTAGCAAAACGAAAGATCTCCAGATGCAGCATGTTCGATATGTTTATCCCCCAGCATCGTATACAACATCTATTTTTACTATTTCTGCATGCAGTTCGTTACCCGCTACACATTCTGCGGGATGGTATTACTATCTCACGTAACCATGGGACGTGACGCAGCAAATATTGAAGGCACGAATGAGTAAATTTGCATTCTTTTTTTCTTTTTTGGGGAAACGGGTAGAACCGGATATGCGAAAACACGTGGCGAAATCACGGACATAAATATACGAAAAACGAGCAATGTTGGATACAAGAAAATTTTTAGATATTCAACGCCTGTGTCTTGTTCGTACATTACACCTCGAAATGCTTTCTCGCGATAAAGAAACGTAAGATTTATGCGGAAGCGGAGGTTTCTTCCATAAACACAATATTCATACTCGGGAATTTTGTTTATAAAAATTTTACGCTATCACGTTTTTTTACCTTTTCTTTGTGCTGAATGTAAACTATGAAAAAAAAAAGGTTAGGTAATGACCTAACAAATTTCTGTGTCAAAAACGTTTTTAATGCTGTTCTTTTATGCTATATATAAATATAAAATCCTGGTTACTAATAAACACTTTTATGTTTTTCTTTTGCACGTAGTTTATAAATTGTGAAGGCAGATTTCGTTCTTTCCTGCTGTTGTCTCTACCTATTTTTTTGCTTTACATATTGGCCCTGTTTTTGTTTGACTTAGACAGAATTTAAATTGTCTTTACCCTGATATTCTTACATAACATCCTACTTACTATTTTATGGTAAAACGGTATAGCAATATTTACATAAATGGATGTAAAATTTGGTTTTCTTCCGTTTTTATACGGAAAAACTGAAAAATCGGAAATATCTCCAAAACCATTGGAAATAGACAAAATAATATCCGTATAAAAACGGAAGAAAATCAAATTTTACATCCATTTATGTAAAAATTGCTATACCATTCTATTTAAAAAAATCAAGTTATTCATGATTTTAAAGTTGGGAAATTACAGATCCCTATTTAATCACCCTGTAACATAAATGCAACAATTTTCTAATAAAAGACGTGCCCTCATCTTTCATGATTAAGCGAAAACTGAAAACCGCATGTTTCTAACTTTCGCAGTTACGGAGATATTTCCAAACACCGAAGACGCTGCAGATGTCATTTTTTTTCGAAAAACGTCCGGTAATTCGAAAATGGTACAACTTAGACTCAATGTAAGCTCAACAAAGTGCTTTTTAAATTTAATAAGGAATCAAAAAGTGCAATAATATATACGGTAAAATAGTCTTCCGGCTTTCACGGCCGCTGTTGATGGCTGGTTCTCGGGTTCTCTGCTGTGTAAAAAGATTGTGATACTTGACGTTTCGATCATCTTGTCGTGATCTTCTTCTTTCACTTCACTTCTGAAGAAGATCAACCGAGAACCGAAGAGCAGCCAATATATACGGTGTCCCATTTAAAATAATAAAGTTAGTATCTACTTACAGTAGAACCGGAAGTCCGGCAACATTTATTTGAAACATTTTTTCAAAAAATTAATAATAAGTCGGCTATGGACCGTTGCATCTTAGGCTGGACACCCGGTATACATACATATATACAGGCTGTCACAGAATAACTATTCCTAATTTTCAGAAATGATAGAGCACACTTAAATAAACATTTTTTATTTATAAACTAGTATCCATTTTCAATACACAAGTTGTAACGATGTGTAATCGACCGCCGAATTCTTCGAAATAACTGCGGACGTTCACGAATTTCATCAAACGCCAGAATAATTCGAGCCACTAACTCTTCTTCTGTAGTAACAGGTGTCTCATAAACCAGTAATTTAATATGACCCCAAATACAAAAATCAAATGGAGTCATATCTGGTGAACGTGCTGGCCGAGAAATCGGTCTCCCTCTTCCAATCCATCCATTTGGAAATTGTGCATTTAAATAATTTCGGCAATTTCGTTCAAAGTGTGCTCGTGCACCATCATGCCGGAAAACAATATTTCTTCGAATATTAAGTGGGACATCCTCAAGCAATTCTGGTAGAGTATGTTCCAGAAAATTCTATACACACGATCATCTAACCGTGCAGGCAGTAAATGCCAGCCCAAATATTAACAGAAAACTTCCATTGATTACGTAACCTGTGAACGGCGTGAGGATTTTCCTCGCTCCAAATGTGACTATTGCGTGTATTAAAATAGCCATCTCTGGTAAAACATGCCTTGTCTGTCCATAATGCATACCTAGAGAATCTGGGTTCGTCGTTAATTTGATTCAAGTACCGTTTGGCAAATTGAACTCTGTTGGGATAATCATCTGGAATTAACGATTGCACTTTTTGAATGTGAAACGGATGCTTCTGGTATTCCTTTAATACGCTTCATACAGATGTGGGGTTTGTATGCATCGCATGGGTAACGGCACGAGAGTTTGTTTTCGGGTTATTTTCAAAGTGTTGCAAAACTTGATCTTCAAAGTCAACATTTCGGACAGTACGATTGGCTCCCGAATCTGTTTTCTTTGCTTTGACGTTACCAGTGTCTCGAAGACACTGATCCAATCTTGAAAGTGCTGTATGACAGGGAAGGTGACGCTAAGGATGCTGCTCTACATTAATGCGTCTTGCTACGTTAGCATTACCGTTAGCTGCTCCGTAGGCAAGATGCATGTCTGCTAATTCAATATTTGTAAAATGATGCATTTTCAATACTAATGCACACTTATAACAATAAAGATTAATTCGTGACACACGCTAAATGACAACTACGAAACTAGTTATTGTTTTTCATAGCTTGCTCTGATGTTTCTCATAGGTTGCTGTAATTCTGCTTTATTTCATTTTATCGCGATACTGAAATATTTCCGGACACTAGTTTATAAATAAAAAATGTTTATTTAAGTGTCCTCTATCATTTCTGAAAATTAGGAATAGTTATTCTGTGACATCCTGTATAAACTGTACCTAGTTACCATATAATGGTGTAGGGTGTACAATATCTAACTCTATCTACTTATATGTTTGCATGTATCTTCTGCATTCTCTTATATCCTTGGTCATCCTCTTAGCATGCATCCATGTTGTTCCCTTCCTTGTAAACATATCCGCTACCACTCCATCCCATGTTTTACGGGGTCTACCTCTTCTTCTCTTCTTCTGACTGTTCGTTTCCCATACTCTCTTCACCGGAGTTTCTTCTTTCATGCGTTGCATGTGTCCCCACTAACTCTATTGTCGTATATCAATGAATTGTAATATTGAGTCTACTCCCAGGTTTTGTCTAATATCTAGGTTCTTCATTCTATCTAGTTTGGTGACTCCCCTAACTCATTTGGTGATATTTCATCTCCATGGCCTGTATTTTGGACTTTTTCCTTCCACTCAGCACCCACAGTTGACATCCATAATCAATATTGGTCTGTATAACGCTTTATATACTTTTATTTTAGTATCTCTCGGTATTTCTGTGTTGTTTATAAAGTTCTTGTTCATTGCATGATATAGGCTTAACGTCTTTTGTATTCTATTCTCGTGTTCCCTTTTCATCTATGGTTATACCCTGATAATCAAACGATTGTACTTATTCTAGTTTAATTCCTTCTATTCCTACATTCATATTGAATCTTTCTTCTCCAATCACCATAACTTTTGTTTTATTTTTATTTATTGTCATTCCATACATCTTGAGTGTTGTGTTCCATATATTTAAATTGTGCTGTAGGTCACTTTCATTTTTGGCAATGATCACTATGTCGTCTGCAAAGGCTCCTTCAGAAATATCGATGCGTTGCAATTTTCTGTATCCCACATTTAGTGTTCTTGTTCTCTTCGTACGTTCCTTTATTATGTTATCCATAAATGCAATAAACAAGAAGGAACTTAGACTTCCACACTGCCTTAGACCTATCTGTCTAGTGAATGCATCCAATATCATGTTATTCTTAATAATCACGTTTATGTTATTATTATAGATCTTTTTCAGAATCCGTATTGTCTTACAATCTATTCCTCTTTCTTTTAATATTATCCATACTATATATCTGGGCACCTTATCGAAAGCTTTTTCCAAATCCACAAAAGCGAGGATTATCTTCCGATTTGCTTGTATTACTCTCTGTGTTATTTGTTTTAACATGAATATGTGATCCTGGGTACATCTGCCGCTGCGGAATCCGCCCTGCCCTTCGTGTAGAGTACTTTCTATAATCGTTCTAATTCTCGTGTCTATTATTTGTTCAAACATCATCATTGTAGTACTAAGTAATGTCAATCCTCTGTAATTGCTACATTCTTTCCTATCGCCTTTTTTATATATTGGTATTATTTGTGCTACCTGCGGATCTTCTGGAAATTGTTCTTCTTTCCAAATTTTATTAAATAATTTCGGTAGTATTTCTCAATTTATTTTATCATAGCCTGGTGCTTTTCCATTTTTCAATCTTCTGATCCCTTTTTATATTTCTTCCATTGATATTTCGTTTTCTTCTGCTCCTTCATTCTCATTCTCTTGTTTTTCTTCTGTTGGGTCATTATGTGCAACATTATCGTCTTTCAACATTTCTTGAAAGTATTCTTTCCGTTTGACTATTACATCTACTTTTTCTAGCAGTATGTCTCCTTTTTTGTTTGTTACCAAAAATGTTTCTGACTTGTCATCCTTTCTCAGTGTCTTTAGTGTCTTATAAAACATTTTCTGATTCTCTTTACTATCTCTCTCCATCTTATCACCAAATATTTTCCATTTATCTCTTTTTGCTGCTCTTACTAAGTCTTTCACTTTTCTTTTCTCTGTTTTATATACATATCTCATATTTCCGTACACCTCTATTGGCTAAGTAGTCTTTCCATGCCTTTTTTTTCCTTTTCACTTGTCCTTTTATTGCATTGTTCCACCACGAGGTCTAGTTATTGGTATCGTTTTTCACACTAACTCCACATACCTATGTAGCAGTTTCTATTAGTGTCATTTTGAGGTAGTTCCACATTTGATCTATGCTACTATTTTCAACTATCTTAAAATCATTTAGTTTTGTTGTTACTGCTTGTTCAAATTTATTTGCTGTTTCCGTGTTTCGTAGTTTATATGATTTTATGACAGTCGACTTAATTTTACTTTGTATTTTATTCTTAGGTTCCGCTAATTTGCTTATTCTTTCTCTGAAACTTGTTATTAGCACATAGTGATCAGTTCCAATTTCCGGCCCTCTATACACCTTACTATCCAGTACTACCAGTATATAACCAATTACAGATTTCTCATTTCTACTTTTCACCTCTCTTGTGTACTAAATGTAATATGAAAAGTTATTTCATACAAAAATATGTCAGAGTGCTGTCCACTGACACAACTATTTGTTTGAAACTCTTAAGAATAAAATACCTAATACGTTCCTTCTATACCAGATTTATAAAAAATTCATTCTCGAAAGGTCGATCTCTACACTATCGCCCACGAAAGTCGTAATACATCAACTTTGTCAAAGGTCTGCATACCGCACACTTCCCCTCCAATGCTAAAATCCAGTTCCTATCCATCATAACCGACAAGCGTAGAAGAAGCTTTTTTCTGTATCAGCGCGTTACACCATTGCCGGCTGAGCTGCTGTCAAAAGTAGAGACTCTAATAGGGAATTATTTTCATGGCTGATCGATCATCGTATGTAATAGTGGTGTGATGATAAATTTCCACTATTCTTTGTAAAAAGAGGGCGGTACGACACTGTTGGCTTGGAATTACTAATTTTTTTCATAATGTATACCATTCGCACGCATCTATGGAAAATATGAGCAGATATATCAAAAAATGACGAAAGTATTTTTCAGTAACACATTTAGAAAATAATTTTTAATTCAATCATCGCATTCACTACTATTAAACCTTTTAAAACTCAAATGGGCTTGTCTGCATGATATTTTTCCTTTTTATATTACCGCAAAATTGTTGGTATGCGGTGTAAGGCTTTTCTTGAACACGCGATGAATCAATCAAACATAACTGTTTATGATGGGAGAAGCAGGGTCAATCAACTGTTGTATAATTAATTTATTTACATACGCACTAGTTTCGTGGTGTACTAGTTTAAGCTGCGAGAGTTCGTGCGTGTGTTCTCTAAAATCTTGTAAATTTAATACTTGATTGTAGCTAATACACCTCACAAAAAATACGTTAAGACATAATCCATCATTATGTACTTGTAAATGGATGATTCTACCTTATAATCGGTACATTTTCTCATATTATTTACAAGCTATTAGTTGATTCTGTTGTAACAGGAAAAAAACAACAAAAAATTGACGCACTTTAACAAAGATGTTGGCATTACAGAGCAAGAATAGAACTAAAATTGAATTAAACATTTATGAGCTAAATGGTAGCACCATTTATCTCGGCCAGAGTATTAATGAGGTTTTTAGTTTAATTTTAATTTTATTATCTCTGGATAATTCCCTATTAAGTTGCGTCGACAGTGTAGTGCTATAATGACTATTTGTTATTTTGTAGGTGAAATAGTGCTTTTGGTGTTTAACTCCTACACCAAGAGAATCCAACGGTTATGTTCCAAACTAAGCATACGATTGTCACAGAACTGAGAGAGATACGTTTAGGAAATTACATAAAGCTCCCATAAGTATTCTTTCAGCGATTAATCGTAATCATTTTTTAAAATTTTAACTGCTGGGGTTAAAAGTTTCAATCTATTTGTTACTTATGCATGCTATGAGTCATACCACAAAATAAGGGTTGTCGAAACATAATAAAAATTTTATCGAAATAATGCGGACAAAGAACAACATTATTTACAGATGAGTCGAACTTGGAAAATCGTTGTACGAGGTCTGACAATTAAGTATCCGCCACATGGTCGGGCGTGGTAGAGGGGACCTTCAACTAAACACCACCCAAGTTTCAACTCGTATCACGCGTTACTCTGCGTATTATGCCGGAGGCGTGAATGTGTGTTTCGCAATTCTGTACATGAAGTCTATGCCAGAATATTTTGGGCAGAGGATAACGTTGAAATGTTTCGTTAGGTGGAGGAAATCGAGAATTGAAACGTTCATAGCGTTGAAAGAAGTATATGGCGATAATTTAATGCCAAAATCGTCACTCTTTGAGCGGTACAAGAAGTTTGAGGAGGGGCTAGCGGAGCGCAATGACGCTACGCGCTCTGGTCGACCAGCTGAAGTTCGTGCCGCCACCTCTCTGCAAAAAGTCGAGCAAGTGTTGAAGGATGATCGTCGATGCTCGATTAGACACATAATGGAAGTTAGTGGTATCAATCGTGAGACAGTTTGGCTGATATTACGTGACGATTTAGACATGAGGAAAAGTTGCGCCAAATTGGTTCCCAGATTGTTGACTTCCAACCAAAAGGAATCTCGACAACGCATTTTGATCAGGACTGGCTCGACAACTGGTGAATGTTCGATCGCTGGTGATAAGAGTTGGATATTCCAATACGATCCAGAAACCAAACATCAGAGTTGTGAATGGAATAAATCTGGGGAGCTAAGAATCAAAAAAGCGCGCATGTCCAAATCGCAGATGAAGGCCATGATTATCATATTTTCGACTCCAAAGGCATCATTTTGAATCACTGCGTGCCCAAGGGGTACACTGTGACTGCTGCTTACTATGTTGAGGACCTGAAGACATTGCGGCGCCAGATTGCACGGAAAAGACCTGGGTTGTGGGCCAACAAGAATTGGTTGCTGCATCACAATGCACCAGCGCATTCAGCCATCTTTACTAGCGAATTTTTAGCATCCATCAGGGACTCTTATGCTGGAACACCCACCCTACAGCCCAGATGTAGTCCCTTGTGACTTTTTTCTCTTCCGTAAAACGAAGGAGGTGCTCAAGGGGACTCCTTTTGCTACTGAATTGAAACCTGAAACCTGGTAAACATTTATGAAGAGATCAAAACGTTGGATAGGAGATTTGCTACAAATTAATTCTACCAGCGGATTGCGAAACAGAATTTACTTAAAATCGCGGAATCTGCGAAACTGAATACGACCTAATGGGAATTTTGTTCATAAAGAAATAAAAACTAGCTGACCAAGCGACCGTTTTCACAATCACGGATCAACTTACTGGTAGTAGTTATAAAATTCCGAATTTTGATAGCTTGGAGCAAAAATATCTCAATAAAGTAACCCTTAGCACCTTGTGCGTGGATCTATAAGAACAAGAATATTAATGCTAAAAAGAGATCACGTATGAAGCTAATATTTGAATGAAAATTGAAAAAATAATAATATTAATTATACAAATGATCTTAAACAGAGACTTGGTAACTTTAATGTTACGATATCATAATATCGGAGATAATATTCTATCGGTAATGTTTTGCCGGAATCATTGCAATGGGAAAGAAGTTTTTTTAAATTTTGAAAATAATCCGACGGAGCCAAATTTGGACTACAAGAGGGATGACTTAATGTTGCTAAGCCGTGCCCCTGTAGAACATCCATGGCAACATCACTCTTATGAACGGATACGTTATCGTACAACAAAAGAACACCTCGAGTCCATTTTGCTCTTCGTTTTTCTTTAATAGGATCTTTTAATTTTTCTTAATATTGTAGCCTAGTATTGCCTCATGTTGTTGACACCTTCTTCGTTATGGTCAATCAATAAAGTACCCTGAGAATCCCAGAAAACCACAGCCATAATGGTTTACATTGATTGATGCCACTTTAGGCGGTACTGCGCCTTTGTGCGTACTACTTCTATATTCAGCCTTTGACACAGGCTTATAATGATGAACCCAAACTTCGTGTCCGGTCGCAGTTCGCTTCAGCATCGAGAACAAGTTTTTTTTACTTTTCCGACAATGTCTACAAAAGTAGCCTCATGCAGTCAACTTGAGCGCTGATCGTCTTCAATACACTCGTTGACTTGCTTGTATAGATTACGCAATTTATCCAAATCATTGTTTTTCCAGGACAAGAGTCCTCATAAATAGACATATCTTCCATAATGACACACCTTTTGTGATAATACTCAATTTTCTACATAATAGTAGTATAATAGTGGGTACTGAAAAAAGAGGCTGAGCGCGCTACGACTGCTTATACAACACGGTTACAGAACACAGACATTAAGTGGAATTTTTGGATTAAGTTACAGCATCAATTTGGTGTGGTATAAAAGGCATCCAAAGCAGTCAATACAATGGCTATACACCCCATGCGGCGTTAAGTCACAATTGCTTTCTAGATTCATTTATCAGGGGTGAATCAGTCCCCACCTTTCCACTACTACACTCTCTCACTTATTCTATTCCATTGTGCCCTGTCCCTAACTTTATCTTTCTACCTTACAATGCCTACTCTTCTCAAATCCTCTTCCACCTTTTTCAGCCACCTGGATCTAGCTCTTCCTCTTTTTCTCCTACCTCCCGGCTCCCACTAAGTCATTACATGCGTCCCCGCCTCTGGACTCTGCCTTCATATGTGCCCTAGCCATTTAACTGTTTCTTTATTCTTCTTAATATGTCTTGCTCCTGTAGTTCTTGCATTATTCCATGATTCATTTTCTGCCTGTATTCGTTCTCTCCAAATTTTGTTGGACCCAATATTACTCTCATTATTTTTCTTTCAACTATTCTTATCCCCTCTTCTTCCCGCTTTGTCAATGACATAGTCTTCGCTGCATACACCATCACTGGTTTTGTAAATGTTTATTTTTGTCCTTTTTGTGAGTACTTTACTTTTTAATAATTTCTCGCGTGGAATGCCCTATTTGTTGCAATTATCCTTTCATCAATCTCTGTTCTCTTTTCTCCACTGATTGCAACCGTAATACCCAGGTTAAATCAGTCAATAACTAAGCTGCTAATATTACTTAAAGCTTTTGGATCAGTTCCATGCAAAATTTCGTGAAAAAAGGTCTACTTCTACCAATCGATTTCTTTCACAAATATTAGCTTCTAAAACATTAATAAAATCCGTGCCTAGCTTGTCATATGTACTTTTACGACAGCAATTGAAAAGAGAAGGCGAAACTTCAGTATAAATTTTCATATTCTAAAGTCTCCATTTCATATTTTTTTATAGCGTTTGAGTACTTCCCGCCGAGAAAGTTCAGCTATCACAATAAACACATCGCCATTATTTACACTTAGTACCTATTCAAATATTTACAAACCTAATATTAATTCCGCAGCGGTGCATGTTTTACGACCTAAACCAATAAGTCCTTCGAACGGCTGTAATAAATCTTCCAACAATAACGTCTGCGGCCTCCATTCAGCGCAAAAATCGATCTCTAATTGTATATTAGAGAATTTATGCGGCGGCTATGTGCTTGTAGTATATAATGTATATAAATATATACATATTATACATATATACAACATACACATAGTATCATTGTGTCAAGTTCAAAGGAACGGAGGTGTTATAGTGGCCCGCCGTACGTTGTGGCATTAACTGTGTATAATGTTAATACGGGCGGGTTATTGTGAACAGGGCGGACATTGCTGCGGCGATTGTACTCACTGAAGGCCTGGACGCGTTGTGTCGCAAACGTTGCTCTGGCCTGAAATTAACAGCCCTGCTAGTGTCGATAATTGCGAGTGTTTGATATCAAAATTAGAACACTAGTTGCGATATGCAAACACTGCTGCGCACCTGTCATGTTACATCTAAATTACAGGACAATATGTATGGTAGATGATAGTCCTGTATAGCATTGCGTATATGGAAAATATATCATTAATACACGGAGATATTGTGATTATTCTACATGAAGCAGCTTAACTATTTGAAATAATACAGGCTTACAGTTGCATATTATTTCAGATAAAACAAAGTTCTGGTAATACAAAGGTTACACCTCATGTGCTTAATAGTAAATCCAAGTATTCGTCGTAGTAATAGCGTCTTTTTTAAATAATATTTTCTATCTTATCTTCTTTCTGCCATATTTCAGGCTACGGATAAGATATCGAGATACGGTTTTCACTAGCCTATTTAGGTATCACTTCGCTAGATGAGAATTTTGCGATTTTCTGTTATTATATCAAAAAACGCGCTCTAGCGGCATCACTAAGAAATAGACATATCACAGGTAAGATAGGTTTGATGGAGTAATAATTGGTTTTTCCAATGAGACAAAATTTGTTAAAATCAGTTCAGTCGTTTAGGAGTTACAGCTGTTTATTTAGAAAAAGATTGAATTACTCCCCACCACTTTATTTTAATAGATACGTCAAAAAGTGTTAAACAAAAATTACTCGAGTAAAGCTTAGCTTTAAAAAACATATATTTTTTGGTAACATTCACTGGGTGGATATCAGTGAAAAATCATTTTGAAAGTTGGAAATCTGAAAATATTTTCCATGGTTTTCTTTTGACCACTTTAGTAAAAAAAAATTTACTACAAGTCTCTACAACGAATAGTTTCAGAGACACAGCACTTTTCATTCTTATCTGGCCACCCTGTACTACACTCACTCTGGATCTTGGATTTCGTATTTCGTTTTCTTTCCCCAAAGGTTGTTTAAAATTCTAACTCTTTTTGCCTGACCATCTGTAATACCTCATACGACCATAATAGCATCTTATATGAATTAATTAGAAAGGATGCAACTATAGAAGAAAAATATCAAATGGTAGAAAATATTAACAACGCAGTTGAAAAGATAAAATTTTCTGCTATTATCTACGTAGACGTCGCAAAAGAATTGAACAAGGTTTGGTTCACACAACTCCTCTTTTACACCCCATAGAAATTAGGTTCGAGCCCTAGTAGCGTTGCTAGTTATAGTCCGAAATAATTTCAGAAATTACATAAGCTCATCAAGGCTTAATAATCCTTTTGAGGAAGTGGAAAGAATGATCAAACATCCAACTTTAAAATGAAACCATTTTTGACGCTCAATAGAATATCTACTGTTGCTTCACCCTTACACGATTGTAAATCAAATGGTCACGCAGAACCAAAATAAAAATATTAAATTGGTGGAAACGTCGGTAATCCTGTCAAACCAACCTACCTACCACTAGCTAGCACGTCCCTAAATCCCAGGACACCACCATGCATTCCCAAAATTTGGTAGACAAGATGTAGCCTTGCTACGTTAATCAAAAAATTGAAGAACATACAACCATAGGGCTAAGGAGACCATAGAAGGCTATTAAATAAAATAACAGTTTTTCAATCGATGAAAATTTACAATTTTAATGGTGAATTATAGTTAAACTGCAAATTGTCATAAAAGAAACAAAACATAGTTAATAATGTCTGCATTTATTGACAAGATAACCTTTTTACTAAATAAACCTAGTCGTGTGTAGCAAACATAGTGAAATTGAATCTTTTAATCGAATGTAGGCTTTCACGGCCACTGTTCCATAAAGATGTATCTTTCAGGTATTGCCGTGGTTATTGTAACAAACTTGACGTTTCGCTGATCATACTGTAAGCTTCTTCAGAAGAAGCTGACATTTTTCTTCTTTTTTTTTCTTCTTCAGAAGAAGCTGACAGTATGATCAGCGAAACGTCAAGTTTGTTACAACAACCACAGAAATACCCGAAAGATACATCTTTATTGAATCTTATTCTTTGAATTTTAAGTGTTTTATCTTGGGGTAGGTTTAGCACTAGCTACAAGTTTATAGTAAGAAATGGTTGAATTAAAAAATCTTCAAACATAAAGACTATAGTTGAAAATCTTCATAAAAGCCTTATGTATAGCAAAACACAAGAGACTATATATTTAATAAGTGCCAATGCATGAATGGAAATCTCAGCAGAAACCAGTAATTACATTCAAACTTGATTAAACACAAATCAATCGAATACTATCAATACCCAGATTGTGGTGGAACAAATTATTTTAATGTCTAGGAAGAAATAATCACGTTCTGGAATAAAATTTCGCGTAGATCGGACGCAATTTATGCCAATCTCTAACTGTAAATTCGGAAATTTATACCAAATAGGTATATGAAACCAACGAAGCCTGCATAATTCCGCAAGACTAACTAATCACTGATGGCCACTTTTTGAATTTCTATGAAATAAAAGATAAGATATATGTTTCTCATTTGAACTTCATGCAGACGACGAAATTCTGGAACAAATTTTATGAAATGGAAATCCAGATATACTGCTGGCTCAAAAAAAAGAAATAAGAGGAAAGAGAGAAAAATATAAAATACAATAATTACATCAAAAGAAACAAGAAGTTATTCCATAATTTGTTTCTAAAATTTAAAGAAATTAATAAATCACATTCTAAAGCCACCTGCAATTCTGCACACAGAAATTAAAAAGCATGGTAAAGGAAAAGGAACGCGTCGAAATATTAAGTTCACAGAATTCAGTAACGAGACGAGAGAGATGTTTTTCAATGTTTTTATTTGGATAGAATTACAATTCAACATTGCCATCTGTCTTTGAAAGTCACACATTGCTGGAGACAGTTTCTTCAATCCTCATAGCAGTGTTACAACCCGGATACTGAGATGGCCTGAGGTAGTGGTTAAAAAGTCGTTTACTGAAATTACGGTACTAAGTGGGGCATTATTATGATCTAAAATCAGAATCGAAATTTTTCGAATATCTCTCCCTAAAGGTGTCAATTAGCCATTCATAAATGATTCTATGTCCATCAAGAAAGTAAATCAAGATTATGCTTTTTTGGCCTGGGAGAGGTTAAAGTGTGCCATCCCATGCTCTGCAGTTAGTTTTCGAGTCATACTGATACACAAAAATAAAATCCCGAATTTGCTGGATATCTTCAGCGGTTCTTAACGGTGTAGGCTTTCAGCTGCGAGGTTTATTTTCAATCAACTGTTTTGATTTGCATATCGATACGACTGCCATACTCATTTGTCTGAAACTTTGAGTATTTAGAATGTGCAAAATTTAATGGCATTAAGCAAATCAGTACTACGGTTGAGCTACCATGCGCTATTGGAACATATGTAATTAACAACGGAACATTATTTTCGACGGAGTAATGTTATAACAAGGCTATGGACGCACACAATTTACACAGCAAAAGCTGCAGTGGGTAGTCTTGATAAGCAATATATCTTGGGAAGCCTCTGCAGTTACACTCAACACGGTCCTGACGTTCTTTTTAAGAACACTTAACTGGCTAGAGGTATTCTCATGCCTCTATTGCTAATACTTTTAATGCCCCCCCCCCTCTCCCATACATATTTTGATTCCTTGATGTTCCTCAACTGTTGATAACCATTTCACTAAGATCTTTTTTCTTGTACTGCTAACAAAAATATGATTGATTGTAATAAATGGTTCCTAATTAGGTTGATAGGTAATGTAGGTAACTGTTCGTAAAATGTCTAAGATCTCCTTGCCAACTCTAGTATGAGAAAAATTGTTTCTCATAAAAAAATTATAGAGATAGTATTGTAAATGGAGACACCTGTAGCATTGCTACGCATAAATACATAAAACTCCCATAAGCATAATGGGAGTAACGTACTCGCTCTTCTTTTCGTATTTTATTTTAAGAACACTAGGCACTCTAAAATTTAAATCACGAAGTTATCTTTCCAGGCGTAGCTTTTCATACCCAGTTCGCGAGGTTATTACGGCAACATTACGTATGCATGGGGTGCCTGACTTTTTCTCTCTCTATGCCGTCGTCTATTTTTCTGTGTTTACCTTATTTATGGGGCAGCAAAAGAACCAGCTAGGGTTCGCACTACCTGGCCGGTGAACCGACGAAAACTCCTTTATTTCGCTTCTTCGACGTGCTGCGTTCCCTGGAAAAAGTCGAGTATGAAAAATACCGGGAAGTAAATCAAGGTGTGCCTCTCGTCTCGATTTAAATTAAATTCGGAATGAGAGCACGTCGCCGTCGCGCGAACAATTATGCCGGGAATGCGTACCAAACGGGTAAACAGATGGTATATAGCTCACCCGAAAAAGGGATTTTCAGCGCGTCGAAAGGTGTATTACTTCAATTCTAATTTAAAACTGCTTCTCGCCTGAAATAATGGTTTTCGCGGGTCGCCCGGAAAAGTATGTTTGGAAAGTGTGATTAATTCAATTACGGCTATTAGCGGCGAAATTAAAGTTCGGCGTGTCGCAAAGTAAAACAAATCTGTCTGAAATTTATCTCTGCTATAACATTATGGTAGATGTTTGAAGAGTAAAACACCGTTAATTTTACGTTTTTGAACATCGTAACGTTCAAGCAATTTCAAGTATAAACACTCAATCGTTTCGGCGTGTTTTATGTGGTGAGGTTCTCGTTTTATGTTGTTTTGATGTTCGGCAAAATCGTGTTTTATAAAATCTGACAGCCAACTGAAGTTGCAATATTATCTTCAAGTATATGACGCTTTGGACGTGTCATCGTGTTGTGGTGCTTTACATGGTGTCTGCTAAAAGGACGACTAATTGTCGATATCATCTACTACAATAACTTTAGAAATAATAGGTATATTAACGTCGAACTTGCATCGTAGGAAAAAGTTAACCATCGATAAAGAACAAACTGTTTAAATTACAAATACAAAAAAAACTTTTCTTAAAAAATACTTACAACATCCACTACACACTACACCAACAGTAAAAAAAAAAGTAATTCTGATTATAATTAACGTATTCGCCAAAATCATATTACTTTGGTAGTAAAATATTTAAATTATACATTGTAAACAGCCGAGAAAAAATAAACAAAAAGGAAAAAGAACGCTCGTTTCTGTGTAATTAATTATCGATTAAAAAAACACACTTAATTGATTGATTAAAAGATAATTGCTAGAGCGAATGAAAATGGCCACCTAAATAGCTCCAAGTTGGAAAAAAAAGGAACAACCGACCGAAATGCTAATTTATAATGGAAAACCGCTCTAACTTTGTAAAGAACGGCCCCTTTCGTCTCTCACCCGTTACCGGTTATTAGATTAACGTTAATGTAAAAAACGTAAAAAATTAGACGAGGTCGCTGCGCTTTTATCGAAGACGAGGGCCTTTATTTTCCTTTTTTCCCCTTGATATTTGACGATATATGTATCTACGTAAATTTAATTTAAAATTCTCCTCGACGAACTGATTTTTATATAAAATTATGAATTTCTACTTTAGGTTGAGCTTCCTGTAATGTATTCCATGGTTAAGTATATTAAGATTGTATAGATTAGCAAAGATTCCTGATCATTATTATTTGTCATTTCCAAATTTGTTCGGCAGATAGAAATCGGATTAGCGCTCTTGCCATAATCTTGTGGTTTTGAACCCAAAATTGTTATATTTTTGCACCAAATTAATGTAACATTAAGCAATGCCTGATCTAACACCCTTGTATTCTGTTGTACTAGTTTCATGTTTAAAGTTCGATTATTTGCTTACCTGCAGCTAACTACATTGATATTAATATTTGAGTCTTTTTTTGTCTCCTCACAATTTAAACAAATCAATTCTTTCATTCTTCTCTGTGTACTGTAGTATCTTTGATCAAAATTTTATAATTCAACAAACAAAGACTCCATGACTTCATGACTTCATTTATCTAATACAAAGTCCATTTCCCCTTTCAACATTAGGTATGTCCTTGAGCAACATATATGACGTCATCCATTCCATTTTAATTTTAATCGCCATTGTGAGATAGTATTGGACACTTATTTAGAATGATGATCTTGTAATTGGGCTCGAGCATCTATTTTTTGGCATTTCGGACTAAATTGACATGAAGAGCTCGATAGCCGCATTGATATGAGAGGCCTACCATAGGTAGAGCAGTATTTTTGATTAGTGGTTCCAATCTTGTCGGTGATGCTTGTACTAACGTCTCACTATGTCGGTGGTTAGATTAGATTACTACTCACTATTGGAAACTCATTAGTAGTGCTACATTACGGCAAGCTGTTGTTGTAGTACAGTGTTGCAGTACATAGTCTCAATAAGCAATATAACTTGGGCTACAGTTGCACTGAC
The DNA here is from genome assembly GCA_023690525.1 of Holotrichia oblita. NCBI lineage: Eukaryota > Metazoa > Arthropoda > Insecta > Coleoptera > Scarabaeidae > Holotrichia > Holotrichia oblita. Next base: position 25,297,296 of record CM043022.1, read on the forward strand.
CACAAAAAAGGCAAGTCCTGAATAAGAAAATTAGAAATGATTCAATATAAAAAAATTGGATTTAGGTAATTGTTTGAGTTTAAAACATGAATCAGTCAAGTGATCTTGCAGCACATCTTCATGGACTAACCAACACCTGTTCATTGTCTAAATTCCATCCACAATTTGAATTTGTAAATGCCATGGATTTGCGAGGTAATTTTTTACATTATTTAAAAAGGAGCCAAAGACACAAAAATGATGATACTGCTGCTTGGGCTTAACTTCAGAAGAAAAGTACCACATGATTAACAAAGTCTAGAAAACAAGGAAGCAGTTTAGGCCTTGTGGTGGACACTCGACTAGGAAACAAGCAGCAGTACTGGATCTGAACCATACGACTATATGCCAAATACTCCATAGTTATTTGAAGTTTCACCCTTACCAGATTTTGGTTATACAGGAACTGAAACCATTAGAATACGTTGCGCGACAACAACTTTGTGAGAAAACTATTAATGGTATAAAATTAATGACGGCCTAAATTTTCTTAATCTTATCATGTCGGATGAGGCTCATTTTCATATCAAAAGCATATAAATTGCAGATATTGGGCACCTGACAAACATTATCAATTACATGAACGACTCTTACACAACTAAAAGGTTACAGTTTGGTATGCCGCATCAAGGCGAGGTGTCACCAGATCTTACTTGTCTAGGGATGGCAGAAAATGTAATAACTAACGCCTGCAAGAATTTTTGATGTGCTCGATTTTTTTTAACTAAATTTGATAATCTTTAGTTCCGACAAGACCGAGCCACGACCCATATTGCTGCAATTTTCATGGAAGTGTTTCAAAATGGTATACATAATCTCAGCATTCACTTCCAAGCCAGCATATGTTCGAATGCCCAGCATTTTATGGAGATTGTTTATCAATTCTTCAAGTTCTGTTTTGTTGCTGGGATGAACATACTTACTCATCCATGATTACTAAATTGGACGTAATTATGCGCAGAAGGATACTACACCTACCTTATGCCCATCAGCTTTTGAGGGGTGCCACTACTACTTTGAAAATATCCGCTTGCCCTCTGCAATCCGAAAGTTTGGTACTTGTATAATACACAACAAACCATTTCTGGCATTTATGTACAGGGTGGGCAAATTTTGATATTTTAATAGGGGATCTCGGTAACTATAAAAGATATCAAAAAACGGACCACACATCCTCGATCTGTTTTTTCGAGGAAAGGATGATGGTGAAAACCAAATTTGGCTATCGGCTTTCGGTTTCGAGTTATCCGTGAAAATTCCCATTTTCGTTTTATCACGATATCTCGGCTATTTAGAAAAATTGACAAAATGACTTTTACGTTCTTCAGGCACTTTTTTTATTAGAATGCAGTGGCGTTAGAGATTTTTTGAAAAAAATTTCGAAATTCGAGGTAGGACATAGAGTTGTATTTTTTATATGGAACACCTAGTTGGCTATGATATCATTGAAAAGAGGATTTTTTTGCCCTTTCAATGATATATATCCTGTGTTGTCTTTTCGTTTATTTGTTTTCGTTTTTTTTCAGCTTGTCACCTAGTTAATTGAAAGGTACCATTTCCAGTCTACAATCCTCAAACTTAGTATTAACACATTCTTTTTCTTTAAAAATTAAAATGATTCTTACTTAAACGAAGACGAGTAGATATAGTCACAATGAATAAACTTATAACGTTGGTTACATTATTGTAAGATGAGTTTCTTCAACTGTATCGATACGAATAAGGTCCCAAGAGCAGAAATGTCGTCGAGAATCGCTTATCTTTGCAGAAACACGTGCGACCGACATTTAAAGCGCCTGCTAACTTTATTATGATACCGCGGTGAAGACCGGAAGAGAGGAGAATTGCGGGAATATTTAACTTTTAGAGTTCATTAAATTAACTTTCCGCTCGCTTCGACGATGCCGAAGAAAAAGAAAACCACTTCTCCCATACTCTCATTGCGAATTTGAATGTAATTGTCGCGCTGGTGACGTTAGCTTGATGGTGGTATAGAAGCGTTCTGAAAAATTACAGGGGCCGCGCTGGAAATGCGATTTGCGACCGGAGAAAACTACATTTCGAAATACGACGTGTTTGCAGAATACGAAAAATTTAGCAAGGAAGGCTAATAATATAAGGAGAGATTAAAATTTATTGCATTGTGTGAAAAAAGGAAATGATGTTCGCGTTTGAAGTTTGAAGTTAAATGAACATCTATTCAATAAGAATAATATGCAAGAATTTATAAAATAATGGTGCTAGGAACTTATAGAAAATTATATTTTCATTTGTCAATGTTGTGTTGATTATTGTGATTGAAGTTGAAGTTGAAGAATCTTGCCAGTGACGCTTATGGCAACGCATCTAGATCGGGTTAGATTGGAACTCCAGTTAAGATATCAAATTTGATAAACATATTTTAAGTAGGATTCTGCTTCCTTAAGAGTCAACAACCAATCTAGGAAAACTAATACCATGATGTTAATATACGACCTAAAAAGCTCTTCGATAAATAAAAATAATTTCGTCCAGAAAGAATTCACTTGCTACAAACTTTGTCGTACAAACCAATGCACCAACTTCACACAATTCCACATCTTTACGGTATTACAAGGTCCGATACTATTTTAGGATAACGCAAGTGGCTCTGAACTTTAACCTAATAATTTCCGTATACTTAAACAGATCGAAAATCTACTACCATCAATGAAATCCGGTCTCCAGTAGCACAAATAACATTGACCCAACTACTTGCATCGACCGCATCCGAAACTAATTGTATCGGAATCCGAGATTAATTACCCGGATCGGAACCGTCGACGTGAAAAATGTCACGCGATTCCGGTCTGCCTGATCTGAACTTTCCGAGAGTCGACCGCAGGAAAAAGTCAAATCCGAATTCAGTGAGACGACGTCTACAATACAGTATACGAAGAAGTCTGCCGCTTATTAGTCCGAAGAGAAGGACGCGTAATGATACCTCCGAGATACACCCGGCTATAACGTTGAAGCGTACTCGGTTCACCGGAACAGCCAACAGGATTGCGGTCGACTAGGAATTTATCGTAGCACTTGGTTTCGGTGCTCTTCCATCGAAATGAATTGCCGGATGTTCGAGGTTCGATATCGGAGATGGCCGTTAGAGGTCGCGGGGGCATCTTTCGCTCTCGTGAGAATAGATTCGCGTCGTGGTTTCGGCCGTATTGAGCTTTCGATGGTCACTTGTTACTGGGGCGTCTCGTTTGGAACAGTCCGGTTAGAACTCGGAAATTGATTTATTTCGAGAGAATTGAATGGGAAGAATGAACCGATAGCTGAGGATTTAATGGTTATTTATAAATAGGATGAGAATATAGTTCTATTAACGTGACAGCAATAATCTTCGATTTAACTTCAGACAAGTTTCAACCAATCTGACATTAAAAATATAAGTAATAATGTGAATTCAAAAATGAGTTCTACTCTTATAATGCAATTACTCAAGAGTGAAGTTGCAAATAAATACGTCTCATCAATTCCATCTTCAAAACAGCTATTGCAATATTAATTAAAAATTATGAATAACTTCAGAACGATGTACCTAGTTATAATGGAACTCGATGAATAACATAAACCAATTACACGACGTAGCCTGGTGGAGAACGACTAATCCGATGTTGAATTTTAATTTGCTTTAATTTAACTCCATTAAAAATCACCATTTTTACTCGCCATCAGGGCACGTTTGACTGCCGATGTAATTAGCTTTTAATCGACCAATTAGAACTTCCGATTCGAGGTGCAGTTCGCTTTATTCAAGCCGTTACTGTCTTCGGAGGTAAATGTCTTCTTAGTCATTTTTCTGTCTCTCCTACTTGAATCCAATAATAACGAATCTGTACTTCGCTCTTCCTATAATGGCTAGAAACATTTAATAATGTTGGAAATGATCAAAAATATGGGGCACCAAGGAAAAAAAAACAGCAAAATATGGAAAGAAGAAAAATTACCGAATATAAGGAGAATGGCATTTCTTGTACTAATACCGTAAAACGAAGTGACTTTGTGACAGATTTGACACTTTTAATAATTTTTTTAGGTCTAGTAGAAGATCCATTAAATAATATAAAGTAGTCATATCATTTAGCTACTAAACAATGACGATGTGAAACAAAAAACAATAGTAGTTTAGCCAGAATTTTGATGTATACTTGTCACACATTCACCCCATCTCTCGGAGTGACTTTGGCATTGGACTTTCACTAGAACACAATATCACCATTCTCTGAAGAGATTTTGGAACATTATGACCATGTAAATATATGCCAGGCACCAAATTTGTCACAAAATCACTCCTAACTGAATCATCAATATGTCACAAAGTCAACCCAAATAATAAAAATTAGAAAAAAACGTAAATTAAGTTTTAAATACAAAGTATTCCGATGTATTCCATACCTAAGAAAAATTACCTAAGAAAATTATGAAGCACATAGGACAGATCTTTATTACTTCCAAGTATCTTCCTTTTCTTGCGCTTCTCGGAGGGTTACATTTTTTTTCTAATTTCACGTAAAGCTTCTTCTAATGATTCAAATGAATAGTTTTTGTAGGGGCGACTCTCCGGTAGCCCCTTATACTTTCGTGGCATTTCTAAAATATGCACCGAATTACATTAAAAATCTCACCCCTATTAGTACCCAAAAGTGTCACAATCTCACTTCGATATTTGTTAGCATTTCATTTCGTAGAGCATAAGTACTTTATTTTTAAGAAGAACAGGGAGGTGATGGCACTTACTGCTTCTTAATAGATCATACTATAACACTATCATATGCAAAAATAGATAAAACAAACGGTTCAAGTTACACAAGACAAAGAATTGCAACTTTGTGATAAAGTGAAAATTGCTTATCTACCTTAAAAAGATGTGTATTGTAAAAAAAACTGCAGAACGACCGCGAGACTTAATACGTGACACTGCTTCAACCGTGTACCGATGCGTGTGCGAGAGGTTGCTACAATAACATAATAAACAGAGATGTAAGAATGACTATTTCAAAGGAGTGTGGTGCTGTTACAAAGTCACCTCGTTTTACAGTATATAAAAAGAAGAGATGTAGAGACTGTAATACATAATTATAGCACGGCTTGAGAATGCACAAATAAATACTAGAGAAAGATTAAAACATCAAATCTAACGTGTACTCAAAGAATAACCAAAAGGGTTAGTGAAAAAAACTGCGACAAATTCCAAAGAAAATATTTATTAACAATACTCATCAATCAAAAAAAAGTAATAGTATTGAAGGCAATATTAAAAACAATATTGTTTATTAAAAAAATTATGACAATAAGTTAGTCTGAAGGCTTAATAGTACAGATGAAACAATCTATGTGTATCTGAAGAAGATATAATTAAATTAGAATAATTAAACCCTGTAATGATTATACTATCAAAGAAATACTCCTAAGGCAAACTTCGAAATAAAATGCTTCCATATGGCGTAAAATTGTAACACTATTGTTTATATAAATAGCTTTAAACCCCTTAACTATTAATAATATAAAATCACAAAATACCTGTAATAGGTAATGGCTAATGGTATATTGTTGGAAGTCACTATGATTCCAGGTGACAGTAGCCTGCGTGGCAAATCTCTTTCCGGTAGTCCTGTCAGTAAGTTTCTTACTCCTAGCAGTAGCAATCTCCGCCGTTCCAATGAAACGCATTCAAAGACAATGTGGTAGGCTGTCTCCTCCTCTTCATTGTATGATCTACAAATAGGCTCATCTTGAAGATACCACTTCTGTGTAGATATTTACTTAGACAGCCGTGTTCTGTTAACAGACTTATCACTGTTCTAAGCTGTGCTCGATTGCAAGCCAGCACATCTGCTGCTAATCGGCTCCTCCATTATCCGTTTGCTAGGTATCTGCCCTTCAATTTTATTGCAGTGTACTTGATCAGCTTTTATGATCCAATCAGCCACTACATCACGTATTGCAGTCTTGGTTATCGCCAGACTGGGTTCGGGTGCAGTGAATCTGGTTATAGAACCCTTTCTTGCTAGCTTGTTTGCTATTTCGTTCAGACACAAGCTAAGTGTAGGGGCATTGAAAAAGAAGACGAAATATTTGAAAAGAATTTTTTTTTGATTTATTTACTTAATTTACACTCACGGGCACGAAAAACAAGCAATAGAATGAATAAGTGGTTCGTACAGCTAGAAACAGCTAGAACCATCTATACTAAACTTAAACTAAACTTGAAAAGATTGGCTTAATATGACATGTTACCACTATAACCTTGTATTACAGCCATCATTCTTCTAGGCATTCTCAATAAAATGTCGCATATTGTTTTGTGGGATATTTACCCATTCTTGCTGAAAAACCTGCCGAAGTTCTTCAAAGGTGGTAGGAAAAGATAGATGATTGTGAACTGCCAAGCAGTTCCCACACATGCTCGATGGAATTTAGATTCAGGCTAGTCCATTGCAAGGATGTCAACTTGATTCCGGTCATTCCATGTTATGCATGATAAGGAAGTTGTCTCTTATAAATTGTGCATAAGGGACAACATAGTCTTGCAGTAGCTCTTCAATGTATCATACCTTATCGCTCTCGGTGCACTCCTGGGAATAAGGTACAAATCTATTCGTGCTTTCGTAGATATTAGAGCCCACCCCATGACTGAGCTTTCACGAAAGTTGACTAAGTTAACGCTCTCCTGATCGTCGCCACACGCTACCACGTCCATCAGGGCCCCTAAGACTACATCGTGATTTATCAGTAAATAACACGCTCCAATCGACATTCCTCCAATTTTGTTCCCTTGCAAATTGTAACCGGGTAACTCGGTTATTCCCCGATAAGCTGTGTGTGTGTTGTAGATGTGCTTCTTCTAACCTCCCTCTAATAGTTCTTTCGTTCACACTAACATTGAGTACCTCTTGCAGCTGATTTCTGAGACTGACATTCCATTACAATTTCTTAAACTTGTTAAGACAAGGAAACGTTCGTCTTTGAGGACCTGTCCCATGTAGTATACGACAACAATCTCCAAGAATCGCTGTTCAGTGCTTCGAGATATACAGTCACACAGAAAAGTATACGTACGCCTCACAAATACTGTGTATAGGAAAAAATTGACTGTATTTAAGAAAAATGGATATACCAAAAAAATACGTAAGAACACAAATATCGAAACAAACAAACCCGTCCATATTTGTCTCCACAAACTGCAGTTTCCCGACTCCATTCGCGGACATATAACCTTATACCATCATCGAAACTCCCCCATGTTTCACAGTTGGAAAGTTTTTCGGATGTAGCTCGGTATTTGATTTTCGCCATATTTTTTGTTTGCCATCACAACCTACAAATCGACCGATTTGTTGGCGAAAATATGATTCCTTCCATCCTGAAGCAATGCAACAATTGCAGCCACTGTTTCTGTAACAACTGTCTTCTTTACAAGCAAAGAACTTGGTAGAAAAACAAGCAACTTGACGTTTGTAACAAAAACGAAACAAACTCAGCGTTTCAAGAGCACGTCAGACATTTGATTACAATATGACGACTTATCGAAAGTTGCACATTCTCCAGTTCTTAACATAGGAAACCAAGAACCAGAAAGTTATTACAATTATATTCGATGGAATTACTGCATTCTATGTATTTGTTGGAACTCCCTCAATTCTAATGCTATTAGACAAATTTTTATTTCAAGTAAAAGTGCTCGTTTTTCGTGTCGGTCAATGTATTATTCATGCTTTGTCACTTCAAATTTAGCCGCTAAACTCCTAATAAACGCTACACAGTATTCGTAAAACAAAACTATATGCGCGTAAGTTATTAATAAAATCTCAACAGAGGAAGGTAATACTACTATACTTCACAAAGCACAAATTCAACTTAATATTGCTAAAGCCAGAAATACATACAATGAAGTCCTGATAAGAATGAACACATTCGACATACATAAAACAAAATCCACGTGGAACAAACTTCCCTAAGTTAAACATATAGCAACAACACATAGCAATTCAAAACATAATTGGCGAAGATTAAGACGAGAAATTAACAATGAAGTATAAGAAAAGTCTTACATGTATAGCTGTATAAAGCATTACTGTATGTAAGAACATACTTACAAACCGTATATACAGTGTGTGTAAATGGTCGTACGCGAACTACGAGGGAGCGTTTTTATATTCGCGGAATGAGCGGGTTGTAGGGGGTGATTAGGCGCATTGGGGGCGTGGCCTGTGCAGCGACTCATAATTAGTATAAATACGAAGTTTCATTGTTATTAGACAGTTAGTCTTTGAGCTATCGTCAACCAAGTAACATAATCAGGAGTGAAAGGTGAAATATGGAAAAAATCGAATATCGTGCCGTTATAAAGTTCCTTACCAGGCAAGGAAAATCAGTCGCGACCATAATTAATGAGATGTCATTGGTCTACGGCGACTCTTGTCCAGGAAAAACCATGGTGTACAAGTGGCATAGTTTATTTAAACAAGGAAGGGAATCCCTTGAAGACGACCCGAGGCCGGGCAGGAGCATTGAGGTGACCACGCCAGCACTTATCCACAAAGTTGAAAAAATTGTACTCGAAGATGCTCAACTAAAGAAGAAACAACTCGCAGAAATGGTTGGAGTATCCGATACAACAATTTTTAAAATCCTACACGATCATCTCGGCATGTCTATGGTCAGCGCAAGATGGGTGCCGAGAATGCTCACGCCGCCGCAAAAACAACAGCGTGTAGAGTGTTCGCGTGCATTTTTGAACCTCTGTAATGACGACAAGGATGGTGTATTGAGTCGAATTGTTACTGGAGACGAAACTTGGGTTCATCATTATGAACCTGAGTCCAAACAAGACTCCATGCAGTGGCATAAAAAGAGCACAGCACCTCCCAAGAAATTTAAAGTGTCACAATCAGCTGGGAAACTCATGGCAACGGTATTTTGGGTCTCGGAAGGAATATTGTTGATTGATTATAAAGATAAAGGTGTTTCTATAACCGGAGAATATTACGCTTCAATATTAGAGCGACTAAAAGAAGCCATTAAAGAGAAAAGACGGGGAAAATTGACAAAAGGTGTGCTGCTTTTGCACAACAACGCGCCCGCCCACAAGAGCCGCGTTGCGTTACCTGCCCTGCATAAGGTGGGCTTCGGAATTGTGAATCACCCACCCTACAGCCCAGACCTGGCCCCGAGTGATTATTACCTGTTTCCGAAAATGAAAAAAGAGCTGCGGGGTAAAAAATTTACTGCCTATAGTGAAGTCAAGGACGCAGTTTCGGCGTATTTTGCAGATAAAGAGAAATCATTTTTTTATGAGGGTATAAATAAATTAATTGAAAGATGTGAAAAATGTATCCGTCTTGCAGGTGAATATATTGAAAAAGAAAAATACTTTGGTTTTTTTATTTCCACCTCTTATCCCCCATTCCGCGAATATAAAAACGCTCTCTCGTATGTTGGTACTATGGATTTTATTTGTCTACAGTTGGTGGCTTTCAGTGGCGTAGTGTAAATCTTTGGGTTGACAAAAAATGTTAATAATAATAAACACTAACGTTATGCTGGTTATGTGAGTTTATTAAATAAGCATTCAACAAATGCTTTATTACAGAAACTGTTGAAAATGTCCACCATTATTGTATAAACACAAGTTTACTCATCGTTTCATACTTTCAAATACACGATGAAGTTCTTCCTGAGTGAAGTTCCTCCAGTGCGTATAATCGGTTTTTAAAAACGTTCTTCTTTACATGTCCGAAAAGGAAATAATCTAGTGGTGTCAAATCTGGATTTCTTGGTGACCACAGCTTTTGGCTGATAATATCACCATAAAACTGCTGCAAATATGCTATTCTAGTACCTGCAGTATGCGCAGTGGCTCCGTCTTGTTGGAAATAACCCCCGTGTTATTTCATCATCATGCAGCCAATTAATAAATTCTTGCAAAATGACAGTTTAGTATCTATCTGCATTAATTGTTTCATTAAAGAAAATTGGTCCTATTATTCTACGTCTGGATATTGCAACCCAGATTCCAACTTTTATGAGATGCAGATCATTTTCAACCAATATGTGTGGGTTTTCAGTAGCCCTTGTTCGCTAATTTTGACTATTGATGTATCCAGATAAATGAAACCGTGCTTCATCAGTATAAAAAGTTAAGTCGAGAAATCGTCATTATTTAGATGTTGGTTAAACCATCGGGAATATAACACGTTGTTGATAGTCACGAGGGTACAACTGCTGGTCAACTGAAACTCGGTAGGGATGCATGTGCAAATTTTTATGTAGGGCTTTTGCGCAAGTAGCCCTAGTAGTACCTGCAAAAGCACATAAAAGACATGCATTGATTAAAATATTTAACCAATTTACCTGACTGTGCTGATAACTTAGGTAATGATTTTTGTAGACTTAGATTCATTCGTTCTCGAAGATTATTAACAACAGGTTCAGTTAATACTGTAGATCGCCCAGTTGATTTACCTTTGCAAATACACTTTTTGTCTCAAATCGCTTCACAATTTTACGTTTATGGTGACCAAAAACTTTATAATTTACATTTTCGCGAAGAAATGCTTCAACGAATTGTTCAAAGCAAGACCTCAAATTATATGACCATGCTCCATTTTGATTTCGAAATGTACTCCGAAAGTGGGCCATAAGAATATATGCATAATGTTCAGTCGTAAACATTTTAATAAAAATTAGAAAATCGACGCCAGATAATACACAAAACCAAGGTACGTCAATGTGCTCTGTCAAAATCAGATTTATATTGACATAAGCGACACTGTAGCCACTACAAATTCAAAAATCTGTAGGCGTACCAACATAATTCAATTCATTACAATATTTAGCCCAAAAAACCATTGAGTTTTTATACTACTATAACCATTACGTTTTTTTTTTACTTCGCAACAATATCTATAAATATGCTGATTAATAAAAGGAACAATGTAAACAAAGCATTTGGGTTCCTATTACAAAATTTGAATTCTAATTTCAATAAAATACCTAGCACCAACTTTTTAGGGTATATTCGATTTAAAAACATTAAAATACACTGAAATGTGGATACAGTACTTGCCTACCCCTCGTATAATCCAACAGACATGCACATATACACTGATAAAACACGTTTTTGTATATTTATTTTTATTGCGTAATTTCATGTCGAACTTTCCGACGTAATGATCACACAAACAAGAGCTAAATGTTTATTACACATATTAATTTTATTGTTGGACTCGCGCTTTAGAGTGTGTGATGCATGCAAACATATGAATTATTTAGAAGGTGAATACATATTTATTTAATTATAAATCAATAGTTGCGTGTATTATGCAGATGATGGTAAATTATCATAAAATATTTACAATAAAAATTGCGCATAAAATATATTTTGATATGAAATGATAGTTCGTTATGATAGTGGTATATTCAGTTAGAATAATGGGAAATGTACATACGTATTTCAAACAACACAAGCAATTTAGTACTGATTGAAATACTTGCTTATACCATAATTCATTTTTTACAAATCATTGACTAAAATAGGTTTTGAACTAAATACGTTTAGAAAAATCCTTGCATTTTATATAGATATTCAACTTTAATTTCATTTTATTTTCTTGTTACAGGTGTAAGAAACCGGGCCGTTACCGCGATAATCTTCCACCGACCGCAGTAATAATTTGTTTCCACAACGAAGCATGGTCAGTACTCCTAAGAACGGTCCACTCAGTACTCGATCGATCACCGCGAGACCTGATACAAGAAATCATATTGGTAGACGATTATTCCGATATGCCCCATCTCAAAACACAATTAGTGGACTACTGGCTTCACGAACCTAAAGTCAAAATAGTAAGGGCGCAAAAAAGAGAAGGACTGATACGAGCCAGATTGTTAGGTATATTAACTATCAGACTCTAGTCATCGCCCGACAAATCAAACGAAATCAATTTCCTCTTATTTTCAGGAGCACGACATGCAGAAGCACCAGTTCTCACATATCTCGACTCACATTGCGAATGCACCACCGGATGGTTGGAACCCCTCCTAGATAGAATTGCGAGGAATTCTTCTACGGTTGTATGTCCGGTTATTGACGTAATAGACGACACTACTCTAGAATACCACTGGCGAGATAGCGGTGGAGTAAACGTTGGCGGCTTCGATTGGAATTTGCAGTTCAATTGGCATGCAATTCCTGAAAGGGAGAAAAAGAAGCATAAGAATTCCGCGGAGCCCGTTTGGAGTCCTACAATGGCTGGTGGATTATTCAGCATCGATAGGGTAAGCTCTTTTAGTAATCTGAATCCTTTGATGTTATTATTTGATATAAATGAGAAAGGATGTAAGTAAAATTGTAGATTTTATCTTGATAGCGTATAGTAAGATCAAAGTTACAGTTATAGTTGCTTTAGAGCTAAACTATTATATTTAAACTAGTACTTTTTATTGTTGTTATATTCACTCTATAACGCTAATTATTATGAATAACAAGAAACATATAAAGGCCTCAGTACCTACATTTCAGAATCTTTAGTCGCGGTATCAACCAAGTTCCCAGACATCCCCACATCCCTTCCCCAAATTGATTTCCCTTTTGTTAACTCTTTTCATTCGACAATGTTTTTCGCATCCTGCATATCAACTCTCGTACTGATGATAGGTTGATTGTTGAACATCGATGAGCAACTTCTATGGGACAACACCTAATTCATACAAAACGTATCATCTCTAAATTAATAATTAGGAAATTCCAGATACTGTTTGCTGGTGAAAAGCCTGTAAAATCATTTTTTGTTTAGTTTTGTCTGGGTGACTGGTCACCCAATGACATCTAATTATAATAGATTGTCAACGCTGCAAATGTATTCCGATCAAGCGATTCCAGCTTATGTGATGTATGATGTGCACTGTTAACAGGATCAGACCTCTGACTCGGGTAAAATTCATGACTTTATTTTTCACGTGACTGTAATAATTTTCAAGAGGAAGTAAATGTTACAGTTGAAATGTTTGTACACCTGTTTCATTAGTGCCAGTGATTTTATTTTGGGGCACAAAATTGAACAATCGCTCAGCCTTATAGAAGCATTCGAATCCCACACTTTCTCATTAAGAATTTATTGTTATCATGACCATCGTTTACAAAAATTCCTTTTGTGGCTCTATTAAGACCAAAACATATTTACCCGTCACGAACATCCCAATAATTTGAATTAGATAAAAACTCTTCACATCATAAATCCTGTATACTAGCTTTAAAAGATTGTAATTAATCAAATAAACAAGAAATGTGTATGCTAGGAAACACTTTAAAAAGAATTACTGTTGCACTAAAACGACTGGCTTCTATAGATTACCCTTACAATGGAAATTACATAATACTACTCTACTTACTAGCAGAGTTCAATTCACGTTTAGCTAGTGGTCGAAAAGGTACTCGAGAAATTTCTTAAGTTCTTATATTGATACATCAACCTTGAAGACTATGGTAAGCAATCATATAACAATGCATCAAATATTTATAATATTCGAGCTATTCGCTCATCAAATTTAATGGTAATTTGGGCTAGTGAGGACTGCACAGAAGCTTTCCACTTCTTTATGTTGCTACATGAAGTTCATACCTTCTTTTTGAGGTCAGCAGTTAACATATTGGGAACCTAATTCAGTAATGTATGTACCTAACTAATTTGGAGTTTTTGAATTTATGTATTTTATAATGTAAAAAGGAAAGACTATTATTAAAAAGGAAGATAAGCCCACAATTACGAAATTTCAGCGCCCTAGGTGGCAATGCTGTTTAGTGAAGACATTTTGATGGAAACACTTCACCTCTTATGGCTTGCAGCTTCCAAATCGATTGATAAATAGTCTGATGGATCCTTCAGCAATTTCCTGATTTCTCGACCAATGAAAAAAACTTCTTTCAAATTAACTTTATTCAATTTGGGAAACATTTTCCGTAAATGCCTAAAACTTGTTGGCCTTGTTTATTAAGAACTTCGACAAAGTTCTTTATCAGATCTACAACTGGAGGTAAAATGATTACACATACATAAGTATTTACTTGACTCGACTAATGGAATCTTTAACACAATTTTCTCTGTTGTTGCATATGAATTCGTCACAAATCAGTCCTTGATTTTATAGTAATTTTCGGTGTCTCCGCCTATTCCATAAACAAAGAAGCAACATTTTGTGCAACCTCCCTGTAAACCAGTACAACTTTTGAATTACAGTAAATGTGGCGTGATTTTTATGTTTGACTTTTTCTACCAGCAAAAGCTATATATTTATAAATAATAATAATAAATAATAATGAGAAAATAAAAATTGTGATAAAATTTCTAATAACCTCCGACTTTATCTATAAGTTCCATTGTTACAGTTTAGAACCTAATAATTCAATTTACTGTTTAGAAATTTTCAAATCGCGAACCAATTCATTCAATTCTTTCTGTTTTATAAGGTGAGGCCACGTTGCACGAGATTCTGAAATACACTCCAATATGCTGTTCATTTTATCTTTCACTTCAGTCTGATCCCTATTCAATTGTTTTGAAGTAGCACAGCACCGAGGGAATATAAGGAGATTTAATGTTATGTGGGTTTTGCTTGTATGACCAATTTAGTGAAGCAAAATAATCATTGTAACCAGTGGCATATTTTTGCGGTTTTCTTTCATCCGTTCAGTGAGTGTAGTTGTACAGGTTATGAGCGGAAGAGGAGGTGCCTATTTCTTATCAATATCACCAAGAACACAGAATTTGAAGATTGGCTTTCTTTGTGATTCTGGAATAAACCACCACAAACATAGCAAAAATTATAATGGTAAATTGTAGAACATACAGGGTGGTTCACTGGGAAATGCAACGATTGATTGTGGGAAAACTATAGCTAGGAATGATCTAAAATTTTGGCACTGTACTAAAGTCGATGGTAGCCATTCGCCTACAATATTTTCAAGGTGGCAGCGCTTTGGGGTATACGGGAAGTAAACACCAACTTCGTAATTTTAAATGGACTATTCTATATATACATACCTAAGTCTAACCCTTTTTGACTTATTGACATTCTTATGCTAAACTTGACATTTCCAGGCAGATAATCAGTTGCACTTTTTCCATACAAGGAGAAGTTTATTATTTAATTTGAAGTAAATTCTCTCAAGTAGATGACCTAATTAAAAACTATTTGTATAATATTGTTACCACTACACACTACACTATACAGAGTGTGCGAAATATACGCCTGAAAATGAAATTAGAAAAATTGCCGAAAGTCAATTTTTTTTTAATGGAAAGTGGCAATTTGTGTAGGTAATTTTATCTTGTTCGGCATTAAAAATAAAGGTTACTTTGTATAAGCATGTCTATTAGAAAAATTGATAGTTTTCGAAATATCGGTAAGTTAGTTTTTTTATCTCCTACAATACATACCTACTATTTGCCTTAGTTCTTTATTAGTTAGCCATGACAATATTTACAAAATTATAAATGGTTAGTTGTCAAATGAACATCATTTACTTTATAATAATTATAATAAGTCATGCCGGGCCGCTTAAATTATACAAACGATGATTATTTAAATTTATTTATTATTGTTGATTCTTAGGATAGCGCTATATCAACATACTACAAAATTTCGAAACTCATTATTTAGATAACTTGCCGCTAGATAATTACAAAAATATATTCTACCAGCATGATGAGGCACCACCCCACAATGGCCATTTAGTGAACAATTTTGTATGATGATCAGTGGATTGTCAACAATGGACCGATTTGTTGGCCACCTCGTTCTCCCGACCTCTCAGTAGTAGACTATTTTATTTGGGGTACAATTAAAACATGGTCTATAACACTGCTCTAATCAACATAGACGATTGCAAGGCCCGTGTCAGAAGAGCATTTCAAACAATCTAAATCCTCAGTCAATAAAAAAACCTACTCATGAACAATAACGAATTACGTGCGAAAAATGTCTCGAGGTTCAAGGGCGCCAGTTTGAGCATTTATTAAAATAATTCTTTCTATTTAATTATTGCGTGTATTATTAAGTTTTTTACGTAGATCGTTTCATTATTTTCGTTCTTAATAATGGGTTTATTTTTCTGGATCTCTGCTCTCACTACTACGAAATTTCTAAAGTTTTCTCTAATACGTTTAACGAAATTGTAAGACGGTTTTCGTTTTTACAGATATCGAGTTGCAAATGTATCAATCGATTTCGATTGAATCGATTTTAGTATTTGATATTACATTAAAAATTTTCCTTAAACCAATAAAATTTTTTACTTACATACTTATATTAAAAAAGGAAAACACAACAAACTTTAATAAAGGATGTAGTTCCGATAATTTGAATTTAAAAAAAAAAGCAATGTCTTCACTAGAGTTTATTTTCAGTTTTATACCATACCCGATTAAATAAAGCAAAATATCCCTTTTGATAAGGGTCGGATCCGACCGAAACGCCAAGGAAAAAAAACAAGTTTTATTGTCTAATGAAAGGCCAAAATAATCCAAGAAAAATTCCTTTCATACTGTAAATCAGGGCCAAGAACTTCTAAATTTATTTATATATACAAGGTCATTCCCAGAACTGGTTCGTTAGAACTTATTGATGTTCTTGAAATTCAACATTTCTGAACACTTGGAAGTATAACTGATATCATCTGAACTCATCAGCAAAATTATTTACGTCACTGTACCACTTCTGGTGTACCGGAAGTTGACGTCAACTTTCTTAATTTAAATAGCATGGTATATTTTTTATGAGAATTTTGTATCGGACATACAATTCTGCATCAAAACTTACTAAGACACCCTATGTCAAAAAAGCCGTTTTTGAGTTATTCAATTTTTTTCAAATATAGGGCCAATTGCAACGTTATGTGCAAAATTATGTATTTCTGAAGGCATTTGAGCTAAAGACCTCATATTTGGCATACTATTAGCCGAAATAGCATACATCAAATTTACGTCCTAAAAATTATCCTAATTTATACAGGGTCGTCCAAAATTAACGTTCATTTCAACCAAGTTCACATCGATGAAAGTCACTTTTTTTAAATGAAACACCATATGTATTATTGCATTTTTGAATACACTTAATAATTCTTTATCATTGAATATTAGACATATTGGCTTCGATCTTTTACAGTTTTCGAGTTATTAGAGATTTCCTGATGAAAGTCCGAAAAATACGCCTTTTTAATGCATTTAAAATCTCAGTAATCCTTGAATGTCAAAATAATTGATAATGTATTTATACTATAAATACACGTAGTTGATATCTATCAAGCAGAATAACAAATGAAATACATTGCGACAAAGAAACGATTTTAGATTTATTTTCCATTCATGAAGACTACAGTAGAGTTATGAGTAGCACCTGTCTAGTATATGACGACAGATATCCACATTTATGCAAAATGACTTAAAAAATATCAATACAAGAACTCAAAAAAGAATCTTGAACAAAAAAGCTTTGGAAAGGAGTAAGTTAAGTGTGTTTTATATGTCATCGTCATCTGATCATATTGAATTTTGTCTTTTGTAACGCTATTTTGTTTAATTTTCTTGTTTGAGTTTTTGTAATGATATTGTTTTAGATCACTTTGCAAAAATTTGGATATCTGTCGTCAAATACTGTGCATGTACTATTCATAATTCTATTACATTCTCCATGAATGGAAAATAAATCTAAAATGTCGTTTCTTTTCTGTAAAATATTTCAGTTGCTATTTTGCTTGACAGATATAATCTATGTGTATTTATAGTACAAATGCAATATCAATTATTTTGACATTCAAGGATTACTAAGATTTTAAACGCATTAAAAAGCATATTTTTCGGACTTTCACCTGAAAAGTACTTATAACTCGGAAACCGTAAAAAATACAAGCTAATATGTTTAATAAGGAAAGATAGAGAATTATTAAGTGTATTCAAAAATGCAATAATATATAGGGTGTTCCATTAAAAAAAGTGACTTTCATCGATGTGAACTTGGTTGAAATGAACGTTAATTTTGGACGACCCTGTATAAATTATGATAATTTTTAGGACGTAAATTTGATGTATGCTATTTCGGCTAGTAACATGCCAAATATGAGATCTTTAGCTGCAATGTCTTCAGAAATACATAAGTTTGAACATAACGTTGCAATTGGCCCTATATTTCAAAAAGTTGAATAACTCAAAAACGGCTGATTTTTGACATAAGGTGTCTTAGTAAGTTTTGATGCAGAATTGTATGCCCAATATAAAATACTCATAAAAAATATACCATGCTATTTAAATTAAGAAAGTTAACGTCTACTTCCGGTACTCCAGAAGTGGTACAATGACGTAAATAATTTTGCTGAGTTCAGATGATATCAGTTATAATTACAAGTGTTCAGAAATGTTGAATTTCAAGAACATCAAAAAGTTCTAACGAACCAGTTCCGTGAATGACCCTTTATATGTATATTAAATGGGAGAAAATGATATCTAAAAGTAAAGCAAAACATTTCAAGATTAATGGAATAAGCTGATACCTAAGTAACGACATTCACCTCACTTGTATTAGAATAAGAGACAATATCGACGTAAAACACCAAATTTGCATAAACAAGTAAGATATCTCTTCATCTAATCCAGTACGAAATCTCCCATTGATTTAAATAATTCAAATTAGGATTAGAGCAAACCGATACAAGGATACTGCAGGAGAATAACATGACAATTTGTATTGAATTCGCTTTGAAATTGATGAGGTTCCTTATATACATATACTTATATACAGATACAACTTCCCATGTAGCTCCAATGTGATTCCCATCTTAAATGTAATACGGGAATTTGCATATAAATTCCAAGCGATATTATTCAAAGCAAAACTCCTATTACTTCGCAACGCAAGATAATTTTGTTCTAAAACTATTACATTAAGATGTCTGAGAGAAAGTATTTATTTGTCTTTCTCTAGTACCAAGTTCATGCATAGATAGCTTATTAAAATATTAACTTTGCGAAGTTATTTTCGTTTATTTGCTCCGCAGAACGGGAAACGGTGTCATGTCTTTGAGCGGTCTGTGTTTCGTAGTTTCTGTAGTTATCTTAAATGTCAACACCAATAGAGTCGAATGCTACGAGAAACTTGCTGAACTAAACACAGTACGAAGTTACAGTTAGACATGAAATAAATTAGATGCAAATGCAACTCTGCAGTAGTGTAGTACTGTTGGAAATAGTTACGAATAGTTTCAAGCTTAGCGCGTTAAGTAAGTAACATAGTTGGCATCATCACGAAATTGAAACAAGCAAAAATTAAATACAGATTTTATGTAAGGCTCTATTAAATTTTACGTTAATATAATTATAAAGTTAAAGTCATATGCAAATATACACGTGTTGGTAGGGAGTTAATTCTAAATTGAAATACAACTACCTATTTACCGTGCTTTTAAACAACAAAGTTTAATAGAAATTAAACTTTCAAACAAGAGTTTTGAAATTTGATATGCAGTGAGAAAAACAAGTTTTCTTATCTGGTCTATTGTTTAGATTCTTCTTTCTGCTTTGATCATTTCCATTCCTGTAAATACTTCAACATAACAAACTAGAGAAATATTTTCCAACATGGCATTATTTTATATCCTTCGGGGGTTAGTTTAATTTACAACGTTCGTTCGGAATTAAAACAGTTGTTTGAACTAATTTAAATCACGTACACTATGATGTAAAAAAAGAAACCATCAAAACAGATTTTCAATGTTCCAGCAAAAATTAAATTCATTCTTTTTCATATTGTACCGACGAGTGTAATCGCTACATACTTACATTTATGTAGACACGTCCGTAACTCCTGCTTTCGCTAATTACATTAATCCAGTCACCTATTTCCCGTTATCCGTGGGCTCAGCAACCGCAGCATTCAGTATTCCAGACGCGTCGAAATTGGATTTCGTGTGTCGGAAAAACTAAAGCAAGCAGACAAACTGTAACTTCATCGTTACCAGCGTAGCGTAGTGCTACGAACTGCTTTTCTCAAATATTTTTCTAGTTATTTTCAGCATTCAAAAATAATTATTTAAAAGCGTAATTGTAATAACTTTTCTTTTGTGAGTTTACTCACGGTCAACTCACTCCACTATTTAGTGCAAAACTATATGATCAAAATTTACTAATTTATTGAATTCACCTGCAATATACATATGTGCAATTAAATCAAACTGCTTAACTTTTATGCATTTATCATGTCAATTAGGTTCCCAACTTTATTCGATCGAGATTAAAGTTCCAATCGCGTGCTCTTTATCAAATTTATCGTCAAAGTCGTTGCGTCTATTACCACCATTGCAAAAGAAACTAACAGGACATTCTCTCCTCTATATACCTGAAAGCTTTTCTCTGATATAATACTATCACACCTCATAAACTCCCAATGAATAATGATATACTCACAAATAATTTTCAACTTTTCATCTATTTTACATACTCCTCCCGATTCGTTTTGCGAAAAAAAAATTGAAAAATAATCAGAGATACGAATGTATTAGTATCTACACACATGCATAATAGAAGCCAGAGGGTATCTGCGAACTTTCTGATAATTCTCGTCGTAATTCAGCGGGAAAAATCTGCAGGTGACTGGTATTTAATTATTTGAAAAAATGTTATGTCCGATTTTAATTAAAATTGTGAACAAAGTTTATTTCAAATATTCATTTTTTACAACTCGTAGCGTTTAGTAATGATGATTTTTTTGTATTAAGTGAAACGCCAAATAATAGCTTTGTTCGCGAAAGAGATCCCGAATAGATACAGGATATACTTGGAAGATGTTCAGTACTTGCGACTCTTGGAACACGATAGGAAATTTTCTCATCCGCGAACACTACTCGAACGAGTTTCTGTTATATTCATTAGTTAACGTTGGCACCACTGTAACAAATTAAATTTTAACATACTCCAAGTTAACCTTGGTGACTTATAAACAGATACTGTTTATGTGTATTTTGCGGAAAATGTTCAAAATAATGTTGATCTGCGACTTGTGGTAGAATTTCTTCAAAGAATTGGTAGTTTTTGGAACCTCTAACTCTAATATCTGAAGAAGTTCTTCTAAATCATCATCACTTGATGTGAAATACTTGGACATCTAAATTTTTACTCAATCAGAATTGATTTAAAGCTCGTATATACATAACATGCGTATTTCGATACATAAAAAACTTTCCTTTATATCGTACGTTTTTACTTTCATAACAATTTTAACCAATTTGTTTCCAACTTAACTCTGTTAACCATAGCAAGAAAGCAAGAACATGGGGTATTTTCACATCAAAATTTAGAGCGCATGCGTAGGATATAAAATTCTTGCCCTTGATTCAGGATCTACAGAACATGTGACGGACTACTTCGGAATTTGCAAAATGGATTGCGCGACCAAAGAATATTCTGCACCGGTGAGAAAATTCTGTTACCGCGAACGATCATATTTGTAGTGCGCAGGTCTTTCATCCCCGAATACGTTCAGAATGCCATCCGCGAACAAAGCTAATACAATCTACGCCAGGGAATGGTAATACTATTCGAACGAAAATTAATTCTGAGAAGAAAATTTTCTAAATACAGTTCAGTCAGTTTAAATTCTTTATTAGGATACGTCACCTCTCGTATAGAACTGTGTGGAGAGGGTCCAGCTATAGTAGGACATCGACTAGTCCGCCAGGAATACCGTACTTTACCGGAAACCTTACAACTGCACTCGTTTACTTCCAAATGTTCCTTCCCTATTGGCGATTGTTGTGTGTGGACAAAACTTTTTACCTTTCAGTTCCTGAAATATTTCCACTTATAGGTGAATAAGACACCAATTACTTAAATACCAATTTATTCCAGAACATACATATATAATATTATGTTTTCGTTAAAAAGACTTCTTCAGTGGAAATAATTGACATTTAATATCTGTCAAAATACTAATAATATAAATGGCAATGCCTATCAACAAAAATATCTAAAAAACAAAGAATTCATTGATATATCGAATTTTAATTACATTCGCAAATAATAATGCAGGATATATTGGTTTAGTACAACTATAAAAATTAAAATGATTTGAATTATTCGTATATCAATCTATTTTTGTCATACTCTATAACAATTCTGTTCAAGAACTAGGGAAAAGCATGGCATAATTATTTTCCTTTTTTAAAATTTTAATGTTTTGTTAATCAAAATTATGTCGTCTATCTTTAACTAACTAATAACTTTGCTTAAATTTTCTTTTCTAAAATCAGGATGAGCTTTATCTAAGCACTCTAGAGATAGACGACATAATTTTGATTTTCAAAACACTAAAATTTAAAAAAAGGAAAGTAATTATAAAAAAGATTAATTTACGAAATGATTAAAAAAGATGAAAACGCGGTAAATTTTAGAACGGATATCGATAATTTAAGTTTTATTTATATTAATTTAATTCACGCCTGAATTTTATTAATTTTAAGCTCTTAACTAGATCTTTTTGCCATGTTTTTCCTAGTCCTTGAACAGAATTGTTAGAGCTTGACAAAAAATAGATTGATATACGAATAATTTTATTAAACCAATATATCTTTCATTATTATTTGCGAATGTAATTAAAATTCGATATATCAATGAATTCTTTGTTTTTTAGATATTTTTGTTGATAGTCATGGCAATTTATATTATTAATATTTTGACAGATATTAAATGTCAATTTCTTCCACTGAAGAAGTCTTTTTAACGAAAACATAATATTATATATGTTCTGGAATAAATTGGTATTTAATTAATTGGTGTTTTATTGACCTATAAGTGTAAATATTTCAGGAACTGAAAGATATCGGTAAGCTAGGCCTTCTTGTCCAGGATTTCGTCCTAAATTATTTTATTTGAAGTTTTTTTGCACTACTATAAGAAATTATGTTTCAATATGAAGGGATTATAGGCTGATTCACGCTTTTTTTGTTTCTATTTTATTTGATACAATCTGATTAGCTTTAGTATTTATACAGTGTGGAAAAAAGTATGGACTACCCCTAATAATTTGGTAGCCTTTAGGTTTTATGGAAAACGCTCTGATACATCAATTTAGTTTTTCAGTTTCCCACATTTTGACAAAATTATTTTGCTTTTTTTATTGACATCTGTCAAAAATATGACGTCGTCGATATTTTTCTTAATTGACAGTATATGGTATGCGATACATCATTTGAAAGCTAGCTCCCAGATTTTTATGCGATTCTGTCGCTCTGTTTCAAAATGGCGGCCGTTCAATTGTGAAAATTATCTTAAATTGTCTCCCACTAAAGAATAACTCTTCCTTGATTTATCAGAGAAAAGTAAACTATTGATCATGGTTTAATTATCAACGCGTAATATTAAATAAAACAAAACAAAGAGCAATCAAATAATCATAAAAATAATAATAAAATATTATTAGGGGTAGTCCATACTTTTTTTCCACAATGTACATACAGATACATAAATATAGGTACAAAACAATATATAAACATTTGTAAATGAATGCAGTAGTACTCCACGCATTCATTTTTCATATTTTTGCTACCAACACATTCCTAACAATACTTATGTGGTTTGTTCATGAGCTGTCAAGAATCTGTCATACTAAATAAAATTATGGATATGATCTATACAATCGATGAAAAAGTGCAGTTTGTCTTTTGAGATACTTCAAAAAATCGGCCTTTTCCTTAGTGGAACACCATTTATTGCATCAGAACTAATTAAAATTTAAAATTGGTTGCATTTCCCCATCGCTCCTAGGAAACTTAAACATAATGACAACCAAAATTGCAATATGTGCTAGCGTCGAAAACAATTGTACTCGGACAACATTAAAAGACAAGAACTGGATTCGTCTTAATTTAATTTTGTGTAAACATACTTGAAAAATGTACGCTGAATGAAGGTTTTATTTTGAGCTACGGTTTTCTTACATGGCTGACATAATACTGCTATATTACGATGTTGGTGCGAGTTGGAATATTAGGGAATAATATCGTTAGCCCATTTTATATTGATGATATGTTGAGAGCACAGAAATAATCAGATGTGCTTGTAGGAAAAAACATTTGGTATCAACAAACTGGATGTCCTGCACACACAAGCATCGTTGTGCAACAATGTCTAAAGAATACGTTTGGGGACTGAATTATTTCAAAACTTTTTTCATGTTGATAGTTTATATCGAGAAGTTTTATATTTGTTTTTACTTCTTGCTTCATATTGTCTTTACATGTTGGAAAACTTTTGATACTCGCAGTAATGGTTTCTTAAATTTGTTTTGAATGTTAATGGAATTGAGATTGCTGTCATAGTAATTTTGGGCTAGATATCTACTTAGCCAAATATGTTTTCATTCCAATTTTTTTCCACTTTATTCACTAATAAATGTATCATTTTATAGATTATAGCTACTAATGTTGACTATGACTTCATGCTTGTTACCACATTCTCAGCAAAATACATCTATTAGACCTGTATCGTACGAGTCCAGAAATACTCTAGACTAGTATAATAATACTTCGTACTGGTTCAAATGCCATAACTCAGGAATTACCAACCGTAATGCGAGGATTCAGGTCTTGACAATACAGTCTAAGCTAAGCTAAGTAACCAGCGCACGTTGGCACCCTTTTATTCACATTGTACATACATGCTCAGAGGATTTAAATATGTGACAAGTAATGAAACCGCATGTACTGCTTATTTTGCATTATTCTATTCTCTGCTGAAATATGGTGTCATTTTCTGAATATCTTCAAATAAAG
Organism: Holotrichia oblita; assembly: GCA_023690525.1. Lineage (NCBI taxonomy): Eukaryota > Metazoa > Arthropoda > Insecta > Coleoptera > Scarabaeidae > Holotrichia > Holotrichia oblita. The sequence goes on from CM043022.1 coordinate 25,322,173, forward strand.
CAGCACGAATCTTTAGTCTCCAGAAGAAGTGCAACGAGGCCTGCAGAAATCTCTTCAGACACGTGAGAATACTTACCTTGACGCGTGTGTTTGTAAAGTGTGTACACCTATCCCCCGTTGTACGTCCGGTATACGTTCTTCAAAAGGTGGTCGTAAAATGAAATGCCGTATATCGAATTATTTATTTTCATATAAAACACACGGACATTTATTTTGTTTGATCTCACTCATTACATATAAGGTGGATTTAAAAAACTATAAGTACATACAAATTATATGAAATGTATGTATGATAGCAACTTGCTGAATAAAGGTATATTATAGCTTATTCTACTAAATAGGTACTTACCATTTTAATACATTTTATATTATATATGTAGGTATGTCCTGTAAGAAATACGTACCAATAATATATAAAGCTGAATCTAAGTTAAAATACAGAAGAAAAAACAACTTTATCGTAAGCACATTCAAAGATTCAACGCGGTAATATAGCTACTCGTACACAACGTGCATTATAGTCTTCACAAATGATGTCGTAGTACAAAGTGCGCACGTCCACACAAATGGGGGATCTACCAATTTTAGCCGTAGATCGAAATATGTATGTCTATAATTGCAAATGGCCGTTATAACGAAATGCTTTATAAAGAGAAGCCGTATAAGAAGAAAAACCTATTCCACATGAGTGGTAATGCTCATACGTACACAACATGTAACAAGAACAACTTTAGAATGACGCAGTCAAGTGCGCACAAAACTCCATTGATTAGTGGGGGCCGAAACTATACAATGGACTATCCATCTCAATCAGGACTCTACCCATGATGAATTTATAGCACACCATGAACATCAGTACTTACTGGGTTCAATTGTTTTTTCATCTTCCATCACTTCAATGGCTAAATTAAATCCCAGAAATATGATAATAGAGATACTCACAAAAATGTTTATTAAATATGGTAACTGATAAAAACGCAGAAACATGGTATGAATTTACTCAGAAACGGTGCATGTAAGGTACAGGAAATTGTTTGTGAAACCAATATGAAAGTTTTCTATCGATTTAATAAAAAATTAGATGTGCACTTTAGCATTATTTAAGATAATGTAAAATAGTTATTGCAACAGAGATCCTAGGATGTATTATGTTAACAGAAAGAGATATGAATTGGCGGTCCAGAGCATGAGATTCAACGACCTTAGAATTGTTCTTCTAGCACTAAATTAAGTCGCAGAACAGAGTCTTACAAAAGTGAACCTCTCGGATTGGATCCTGTAAATAATGCTTCCTAAGCTCATGTTAAGACGTAAGATGTGTCCTCTAATAGTAGCTCGATAGCCGCAGAGGTAATAACAGCTGGCCATAGGTAAGCCAGAACTGATGGTCCACGGTTCGAATCTTGTCGATGAGGCTTATGGCAATGTCTCGCTAGATCGCTAGTCCAATAATTGAGGTACAATTCACTGTTGGGGCATAACTAATTGCGTAACATTATTTAGGGCAGGGTAATGTTGTCACAAAACCCTGCAAGCACATTTACACACATAATTTACTGCAGTGCAGTGGGTTGTCTCTGCAGCTGCAGCCATTCCAAAAGAGACTAAAGCTTATGATGAAATTTCTGCTTGCTGTATTATGTATTTTTTTAATAAATCATAAAATGCAATTATATTGCAAACATTTCCATTAAATAAACTCTTAACAATACAAACAAAATGATTGGCTGAAATTATTTACGTGTTTGATGTAAAGCGCACATATCCATAAACATCGCTTAAAAATTTTACATCGTTTCTAGTGCAGTCATCACTTATTAAACCACTGCAACTGGGAGTTTTCGCTACAAATTATATCGCCGCACTCGAAATACCACACTGTTTTAGCACATATAACATACATTTTGTACAAATTTCCCTGCGGACTTGTTAATCCGCTTCAGCATTATGCGTTTGCAATTTTTTTCTTTTTATTAATTTTTTTTAGGCGGCATCGCCCTCAATTCACCGTGTAATTGCATATTCGTAACAATTCCCATGCACATTTTATTTAAACACCTATATTTCAGCGTATTTATTAGTTCTCAAGAGCCTAATACAATTTTATTTTTTGCAAAGTTGTTGAGCAATAGCATTGTGTTTATCGAATTCTGCTAAGTTTGCAATACTTTTATAATTAATATATGTTAATTTAGTCGCTATTCTTGCATAACTGACCTAAATACTTCTATTTGGATTATCTTAATCTAAATTATTAATTTTTTATATTTCATTTTTGATATTATTTTTAGAAAAAAATACAAAAAACACTGCTGCAAAAATCGATTTCCTATAGAATTCACAAAAAGTTCTATAGCTACAATATGCATATATAAAAAATATGTGTATCCATAGAGTTAAAGGCCAGAAACGATACGAGAAAATGATGCATGAAATGTTGTGAAGACGTGTGTGCAACCGGTATATCGAAACAATAGAAATCTATCGTATTAAATAATAGTAAAATTGTCAGAATATTTCTTCTTCGTACATCGTACCTCAAAAATAACTGATTACATAAGTAACGTTGTTGAGCTGGTATAGCGGCTTTGGCTAAAGCAAAAAAGTGTTTGTCTTTAAAATCCCATGAAATATTAATGCGCAAATGAAACGAGGCAAAGAGATCAAAAAAGCGCCGGTACATAGAAGCACACTCTCGACACTGCTACGGCTTTTTTTAATCAGATTTCAGCTGACGATCCTCTGTCTGTTTTAAATGTAGAATTGAAAATGTAATTGGATTTCAAATCGATTGTTCAATGTAATATTAAGGTTATTTGGATCTTGTATGCTGTATGTTGCATTGTAGTATGGATGGATCTGATTGTATTTTCTTTTTTTCTGAAAATAAGCTCAAACTAAATACCTGTATGATTCAATTTGCGAAATCTGACAAGAATTATTTCAGAACAATTTGTTGAAAATTATAGATCACAAATGATAGGAATAATGTGTAAGAATTTTGTCTTAAAATTGTTTCAAATTTCTCGCGTCTTATCCTCTAACAATTAACCGATTAACAAAATAGTCTTCAATAGTACCTGGCAAGAGTATGAAGTAACACTTTATAGACGGTAATTGGCACTAATATCAAAAATATTTGTCGGTTTCTATATACGTACAACACTTTTTGAATTTTTAAATATCATGCTGAAATCAACTAGAAATTATTTGTGGAAGAATGGTAAATTTTTTAATGACGTTCTCGTCAATTCCTAGCGTTGTTTCTATTATTAGTAGTTACTTAGTTGAATGTTGACTGTTTTTGGTACAGCTACCAACAACAAAAAATATCTTGTACTTGAATATATTCTCGGCTATTACTTGTTGGTCCTGTTCCACAATGGTTTGCTAATTTTGTAAAGGTAGCTTGTAGAAAAAATCTAGTAAACATAAAAAAAAAATCGATTCTATTTACACAGTTACACATTGATATTCAAAATTCTAAGTAACATTAGTCAACCATTCGCTTTAGTATGTTATCACCATTATAGAGTGAAACGATATCTCATTCGTGCAGCATACGACAATTCAAAGAGCGATTTTTCTTTTTAGATGCTGCAATTTTCATTCAGTTACTTCAGTCTGAAGAGGTGGCAACATTAACTGCTGGACAGCGTTTCCAATTTTTATTTAGTTTAAAAAATCTATTTCATTTTATTTAGATAACGCTTATTTTTTTCTGGTAATTGAGGAAAAATAAAATAATGTAGGAGAGGAATTCAACTGATCGCTGTCTTAAATAACGATTTATGTATCATTGCCTTTCGTGAACACTTTTTCGTAATATATTTTTTAAACACATGTATAACTCTTGATTACGTCAATAAAGGTTAGTAAACATTAATTAAACGATATAAAATAAAATAATAAAAAAGGTGTCTTCGAAAAAATACTAAATAGTTTTCAAGCCCATAGCTGTCTCACGGATTTCCAGTTCTTTCTATTTCTTGCTTTGTCTCCCCAATTTGTTATTTGCTTCTCTTTTAAATCCTCTCTTCCTCTCTTCCTTTTACCAGCTCATTGTTTTCACTACTCTTTCGTCTTACATTCTTTCGAGATGCCCAGCCCATTGGAATCGCCTTGACTTAACCACATCGCTGATCTTTGGTTCACCAAATAGTATGTTGTACACTTCCTGGTTCTTCCGTCTTTCCCATCCTACTTCAGTTGGTTTTCCTCCAAAAATTTTGCGTGTGTATGTTGTGTTCAATTGGCTTTGTGACAGCATCATATCGCCTTTTATGATGCCGCGCTGTTAATCACTTTGCTCCCAACAGCGAATGGCAAGTCGATCCGCGATTAAACTCTCTGAAAAAATGTCACCGTCCCTCTAGAGAATTGAACCCCGGCGCCTATCGCCCTCTCACAACAATAGTCAGCCGCCTAACCACTGCGGCCATCGACCCGTTGCGCTCTATATAATAAAGTTGGCCCTTATGCCAGTTTTGTATATTCTTATTTTGCTTCTTCTAGAAATTCCTTTGGACTTTAATATCATATACAGTTCACTAGCACTTCTGTTACTCTTCATTATTCTTAAAACTATCTCTATTTCCTCGTTACACTAGTCATTTATTAACGATCCCAGTTACATATAACTATCTACCTCTTTAAATTCTACGTTCTCACTCTATACTAATTTGTTATTGTTACCAGCACCTACCCCTAATCTGCGCACCACAGCAGAAATAGGAATCCCGAGTAAACATTGAATTTGCATAATCTGAAGTATGTAATTTAAAAATTAAGTAACAGGAAGTCTCAAATCCAATCAGGTAACTTGTTTTTCATATAGTATTGGTGGATATATTTTTTCGTAGTTTCACAATAATTTTATCAAGTATGTATAAATATATATATTAATTTGTTCTATTGGTTTCCACATAACATGAGACCCTGCTTGTGGATAAATTTCAAAGTTTTCATTTCTTAAATTCGTTATTCCGTTTCCTTATTTATTTTAGAGCTATTCTCGTACGTTATTATTACCAGTACATCTTTATTGATGAACGCAGAAAACTTTACAATTAGTAACATTTGTACTATTTATTAATCTTGTACATATACATTAGTTGAAAGTGTTCTAAAATGCGTAAACTAAAAGGGTTAGCGAAAGAATAAACTTGCTCCCGCACATAAATATTGCAATATCATTACAAGCAATTTACATTTGAAATATAAATAATCGGGGAAACCAAAATCTACAGAAGGGAGTTAAATAATTCACCTTCCCTGAATTTTCGCTGAATTAACTCGTCATTGGATATAACGTGTTAAAAGCTTTTCGCTTGTATAATATGCATTCACATAAATTTGTAAGGATGCCACTTACTAAAAGTAGGTTATATTATACACTAAAGTAATACTTGAAACTTACACGCAATTTTAATAATATAATACGGAAAAACCATGTTGAACCGCTACATTTACACAAGTTGATAGAGCGCTGTATTACTATCGATACAAGTTTATCAGTTTTTCGACCACTTTATGTATTAATAATGTTTTATATTTATTATTTTTCTTAATCGATTTTTATTATTTTCAGAAATTCTTCGAACGACTCGGAACTTACGATAGCGGCTTCGACATCTGGGGTGGTGAAAATTTGGAGCTCTCTTTCAAGACGTGGATGTGCGGTGGTACCCTCGAGATAGTGCCATGTTCCCACGTCGGACATATTTTCAGGAAACGATCACCGTACAAGTGGCGGTCAGGAGTCAACGTTCTTAGGCGAAATTCTGTGCGGCTGTCCGAAGTATGGTTGGACGATTACGCCAAGTATTATTACCAAAGGATAGGTAATGATAAAGGGGATTACGGGGATGTCAGTGAGAGAAGAGCGTTAAGGGAGCGATTGCACTGCGAGAACTTCAAGTGGTATTTGGATAATATTTATCCAGAATTATTTATACCCGGCGAAGCGGTAGCCAGTGGAGAGGTATGTTTCCTCAATTTCCTTCTTTCTTTTACTTTTTTTATCGGTGGAAGAAGACAATATTGCGTATCACTCGTATTGTATTATGAATTAAACCAGTATTACTGTGTATTTATCCAAATCGACCACTTAATGTTTAAAAATAATGACGATTAGAGTGCCTCATCTAAATCGCTTAGACTGCATTCTACGCCAATTGAGTACCTGCATAACGTATGTATACGAGTAGAAGTAACTTAAGATTTACATTTCTTTGTTGAATAAGATCGTTTTTAAATTAAAAAAATTATTTGAATAATTGACATAAAGGAAGGGTGTTTCAATAAGAACTCTTATTTTAAATAAATTAAAAAATACATTAATTCATTATTATAGTTATTATATAATAAAATATCGCTCCAATAGTCACAGTTTGTCGGGTGGAAATTATTTATTATCTTGGAAAAAAATCGCAGAACGTTGTAGAGAGTAAGGGCCGCCGGAATAGGTGTGCAATTTCTTCTTTGAATTGTTGAAATATTTCAGGACTGATTGCATAGACCTTATGTTTTAATAAATCCTAGAAGAAATAACCCCAACATGTTAAATCAGAACTTTTTGGCGATCCCAAAACAGGAGATGACACAACCTGAGAACTTGGTTTGCAACATGGCTATTGTTTCGCAAACGGGGAAGGGGAGTGATGTCACTTTATTGGAACCACATTACATTAAATTCTTTCCAAAAAAAGTTTGTCAACAATCTACAGTAACCATCGCCGTTAGTCTGTTACGCTAGCACCTTCATGATTTCCTAAAAAATGCTACCCGATTATTTCTCTTGGCCACATGGCACACCAAACTGTTACTTTTTGAAGATGCATCAAGAGTTCTTACAAGGCATTTTCCCAAATTGGAGAATTTTCTTCTTAACGAAACCGTTGAGGTATCTAAACTAAAGATGATTTTAAGATTCAGTTTGTAAAGTTTCTATGCTGCTTATGATAGACTGTAGCTGTTGAGCCAACTGAATCATGTAAGGATTCAAACAAAAATTTTTTGTCACAATTTGTTAAAGAGTGCCAGGGTTGTTTTTAAATTCTTGAGAACATAGCCGGATAGATGTATTTAATTGTTCTGCCACACTGACACACACACTTGCGATATTTTGACCGATTATTTGGAGCGTTGACGGTGAAGATCTTTTTCATCTTTCAATAAAAAAATATTCGCACAATTTACTTAATCAATTTGTCAGTAATAGACCGCGATGATCGATATAACTCAACAACTAACACACGAAAATCACCTGAGATTCCAAATGGTAGTTGATCTGCAGCGACATTATTATTTTTATAAGGTTTTGAAGTTTTTTCTTGGGTAACAACAATGAAACGTCAATTAATTGAACTAAATTAATTAAACTAAACTATAATGCACCGTGTATATCCTTTCGATTCTAAAAATTTGAGAATTTGAGGAAAAATTAAAAAAATGAATTTATGTTTTTTTCTCTGTTCTCCACTTATGTGTTCGAATTGTAAGTATTAAATTCTTCAATTTAAACAACACTAACTTTTTATAAAAATTATTGTAGTTAAGCTCTGAAGAACCATACAATGTATGCGAAATATTGGCAATAAAAATAAAGAACCGCAATTAATTGACCTTTCATTGCTGTTACCCAAGACAAATCTCGTTTTTGGAGTTACTTCTTTCCAAACTTCCTCAATGCTTTGCCAAAATTATTCTCGATTAGCTGCTCTGATATTATTTCTGTAAAACATTTATATAATTTTTCCCCAAACTTTTTCAACAGAATTACGATCAGAACTCTTTAATGGCTATGGAAGAATGCTCTTGTTAATAGTAAGTCACTGACCCATAACGTTGGAGATGGAAATTCTTCAGGAGATCTCTATCCTGCCAGGTACCAAACAACTGATCCAAGCCCACACATGGACTGAAAGTCGACCACTACAGGGTGCATTGGCTTCACATATCATTCATATCATATACGTACACAGTGCTATCGTGGAGTGATTGGAAGATACGTAAAGTTAACTCGTTCCCAGAAATCGGCACATTAAAAAAATTTACTCCCTCTTATGTCGGCTATGGCTCTAACACAAACTTTTTGGAAGTAAAATAACTGCTTCGTCCAAAATCTACAATATGTTGCTTTACTGTTGAAATGAAACTTGGTATACCACTCCCATCACTACACCATTCCAATGAATGAATGAATCCAATTAACCAATTTAGCATCATCCTTCAACGTTTTTTCTTGCTCGACCACTATGCTGCTTTAACTTAGAATGCAGCCTAGTTCTTGCTTAAATTTCAGTAAAACAACGCACAAGATAATGTAATTACAAAAATAGATTTAGAAGTAGATAATAATGGTGCATAAAGCCAGCTTCACACCAGGCAACTAACATTTTCACTCGTTGTTAACTTTTAAGCTGCTGGCAGTGTACATATGGAGAGATTGAAGTATAACAAGGCTTTATCAACCTACCTTTAACTTCTCGGCATTCATCTCACGTAGCTTCCCCAAGAAAATATAGGGTGTGCACCCGTCGCACGTTTTCTCCTCACTCGTTTCACAAACCTTAAACGCGACAAAGAAGGACATAGATCGTCCCGCGCCGAACTCTTTTGTTGCTTTTGAAAAATTCCTTGTCGACGTAAACACTGATGACGCCTTCAAAACTCCTTTCTTCTACATCTAGCTGTGTTTCACCAAGCTTTGCGAAATCAGAAACGGACGCGGGCTACTTGGTCTCCATTGTCGAACGCTCTAGCGCTTTATTGAGCTCCCAGCCCACCCCCACGGAATATTAATACCGTCTTTTGTTACTTCCTCTCTCATTTCCGTTTTTTTTTGGTTTTTCGTTTTTCCTTTTTATTTGTGCGTGTGTATGTTACATTTTAAAAAGTGTATATACTGTTCGTTTTTCTATCCCTTTTTACTCTATTCCTTCACGCGCCCGGAAAATGCAAATCGTTTATTTGCGAGCAAGAAAAGCTCCCTCTTCGGCACATTTTTCTACGATAGAAAACGTCGACAAGGTGATTTCCACGCTCGTTCTACGGAGTTGCTTTCTGAAAGGCAAAAAATTGGAAATGTTTATCTTGAATAGTCCGGTTCGAGGTAGTTTCGAATAGAAGCGAGAAAAATAGTGAAACGGAACCAAGATTATTTTTATATAATACTCTGAATTTTCCCATAGTACAATATTGCTCTTGCTAACGTACACAATTGCGGCCAATTAATTAAGAAACGTTTTCGAAAAAAAATGACAAATTTTAGTTAGAAACCAGAGAGCAACCAATAGTTATTAACCATCTGAGAGTGATACATTCTGTAGTTCTGATTTCTGCGTTACTGTAATTCTATTCCACCGTTCGATTAAGTAAAAATAACTGAATCCTCTCATCAAATAAACTTCAATCATTCATTGGGCTTTTAACAGCACATAATATTAAATGTTGGTATTAATTTCGGTACAACAAAAACGCTCTACTTTCAAAAATAACCGTCGAGAAAGGTATAAAAGTTTCCGGATATCATCCTCTAAAGACTATAATTAAATAACCGTGAACCGAGCCATATCGGACGTCCATTTAAAGTGAGCAGTTCAGATAATCGCAACGAGACCGGCGGATATATCTAGCTACACAACAGCCCGTACTGACCACCGCCGGTACGACGGTATTGACCGATAAATATTCAAGTAATTGCATTAGCTAAAGCGGATCGTTTCGAGTCCGAACTCGTTCCGGATAACGATGAAACAGAAGCAAATCGACACTTACTACCCTTTGTTTACCTTCATTGCGTATCTACTCCGCGAGGAATTGGAAATGGTCCGTGAAAATATCTTGCCTAACGATCGACTGGTCCACGATTTATATACCCTATATCACTGTTACGGATATGCACAAAGCTTGTCCCTCAATAATTAGTTTATGTGTTCGTAGAATTAAAATGATTTATACAGCAATGGTTGAAAATATGGTGGTATCGCTTCAAACAAAAATTAGTCCTTTTGTCAATTAAATGATAAGGACTCCCCACGAATTATAATTAGATTGGCTTAAATGAAGCAATCAAATAAATGAATCGAAACGTATGAAGCAAACGAGTAATTTGGAATTAGACTCCAGGGTACAAATAACTGTTGTACTGTTATAGCCTGGAGAAATATAAATCCAGTAACTAGACTTCAGTTTTAACAAACGACAAAAACATGAGAAGACAGCCCAAACGTTATTAGTGGTTTGCTTTAATGTATTCCATGCGAGTACAGGCTTTCTTTGATTAACAATTAACAAACAAAACTAGCCCTTTTATTTTAATATAACCCCTAGCATAACCATCACAGTTGTTTCCGCATTAACTTCATAAATGCAACGAACTGCAACTCCATCCGATTAATACCAACATGTTTGCATTTCTTCCCACAGTAAAGTTGGCGTAACATTATTTACAGTCGTTCTTAAAAGTCCGATATAAATTGGCTTGAAAATTTAACTCCATTGGTTCATATGATTTTAGACAGAACTAGTGAAGAGCTCTATCCATTCCAAAAATTGTCGCCTTCATTCCAAATCTACGAGAATTAATGCTTGTGATGGAATCAATCTACAATCATGCATTTTCTGGCTTCGTAGGATTCTTTCAGCTCTAGAAACAAGACTTTAGTAGCAATTTGTGCACTTAATGATGATTCAGGGTATGCTGTAAAGTATGCTAAAATATTTACTACATTCTCAATTTATGTTTCTTGCTGAATTTATTCTTCCGAAATATATAAAATTTTATAACATTCCAAGATCCCCAACAGTAAGTTTTGTAGGATTCAACTTTCATCCAGTCTATTTCGTTGTATGCAACAATTGATCCTAGGGCTAGCACTAAATTGTAGGATTTTTGTACAACTGATTTGTTGAATCCCCTTGCTCTAGATGCAGAAGTCAGTTCCTGAGTTCTTAAACTTTTCACACAGGAACCTTTTTTCTAAAGCCTTAACACCAGTTTTATCCTACTTGATATGAGAAAATGAATGATTTATATGTTTCATTTCAGCCAATCGATACGCCAGCCAATAAACATCATGTATGATTAAGTCATACTTCCATCTCTAGAATATGTGGCATTACCTCGACATCTTGTTCTTGTGTAAATACACTTTGAAATCGACCCAGTTCTTTTTTACTATTTTCGTATTTTATTAAACATTTTTATGCCATGGCAGGCACATCATGGACAGCTATTTATTTTTAAACTCCATTCTCAATAGTTTAAAGTGCCCTATGCATTGCTCCAATATTCTATGAACATCCTTCTGTCCTTTTTCAGTAAAGGAATCATTTTAGATTGTTAATATGGTCCAATTTTATCATATACCTACAGTTCGAGATGTCTGTTTGAACTGTACGATATTAAAAGAAATTTTAACAATGGATTTCTTCTCTTTGCTAACTTCCTTGCTCTAATATTTATCTTCTGAATGTACTACAAGTTTAAAAGCTTCTTTGTTTGATTGCACAATTATCATAAGCTAATATCTTCAATAGATTAGGATCGTTGTTCTATCATGCTATTGCTAACATTGTGACAGTCATTACTTCTCCATATATCTGTGTTTGAATATCCATTTTTATTTCGATGGAAACAACAAAATCAAATTTTGGAGGTTTTGGTAACAGATTAATATTAAGCAAATGCTATAATTTCCTTGAAAGTCTTATTAAAAATCTTAATCATTTAAAAGTTATTCCAAATAGGTATAGAAACTGTTATACAATTCCAGAAAAAAGTTAATCCTGCTTCAGAGGCTTCATAGGTAATAAACCAATTCTAAGAACTGCACCAGAAACGTTAGGATTTCTTGTATCAAGTACCGTTTAAAAAATGACAATGGTGCATAACTTTGAATATTATGGTATAAAAACCTTTGAAGAAGTCGAAAAATTATATAAATTTTGTTACTCTATGCTCGTGTGCAACTTTGCAGAAAATAATAATTATTAGAATACGCGTACGTATTTCGGTATTTTAATTTGGCGCCATTTCTCAACCTACACATTTCATATCTCGCATATGACCCTCTACATATACCAAGCAATTTAATCATGAATCGTTTTATGACGGAAGAACGTATTAAAATTGCGCAAACTCGTAAACGAAAATTCGCATTCTTGTGTGAAAACAATTCGTAAACTTCGTTTGATGTTTGGGCAAAATCTTGTGCCAATTGAGTATACTGGTTCGGTTGTTGAATCCAATGAAAATATCGCTAGAGTACGTAACCATGTTGTCAAAAGTTCAAAAAATTTACTTCATTGTCGATCTCAACGGCTCAAGATCTGAGCTTGCGTGCATATAAAATTCAACTCGTACAACAGTTAATTCCTATAAACCAAGAACGTCATCATGCGTTTGAGAATTTTGCAATAAAATTATCTTTTCCGAGGAAGCATATAAATAAACAAAATTGTAGGATTTGGGGAAGTGAAAATCCTAGTGTGATTTAAAAAAAAAAGCATTACATCCTCTTCGAGTAACCGTGTGATATGCATTTTTGGCTGGAGAGGTTATAGGGCCATTTTTTCATGAAAATGACAATATTGAGACATTTTTTATCGTCCCCGATTGAATAATATGCTGTTCAATGATTCACTCTTTCAACAAGATGGCGTACATGCCATAAGGCGACAGAAAGTTTGGATTTGTTAGACACGTTTTCCTGCTGCGTCATGTCTCGAGCTGGTGACATTTATATGTCTTCAACATCATGTGATCTGACTTCGCCGACGATTAATGACCTAACACAAAATATTCGTCAAGTTATTTGTAAAATTGAACTACAATTGTGTTAAAAAGTTTTTGATAATTTTAGGCAAAGAATGGTCGTCTGTAGAACAGTTTACAAACATGAAAAACAAAATCGATATCTTCTAATCATTCTAATTATTATTTCTACTTTTGATTGCCCCAATTCGTATATATTTAACAATAATTTCAAAACGGAATCGTCCTGTTACTGATACAGTAACCAATAGCGCGGAATAAGTAGTAATCCGACTATTATTCTCTTAAGTAGATTACGTAACAGTTATGTATTCGACAGTTTATTTTCATGTAGCACTTACGAGGGTTAAAACACAATTACCATAGTTGCTCGATATCGTTTTTAGCACCGATCAGCTTATTGTTATTACAGCAACCGACATTAGCTCACGAATAGCTTACCTTCTGAATTAATTTAGTGAAATGCAAGTCTAAAGTAAATTATTATTGATTTCCAAATTAAATAGTCATGTGCAAAATTTTGTAACATCGTGTTTTTTAAGGTTCTCACTGTGGAAAGCTACCTAATATAATATTCTTTAACTAAATATAAAAGTTGTGTTTTCTAGTCATAGCCAAAAAAAAAAAGGTCGGTGTTCTGTCCCTACTCCTGTTGGCTTTTCCACCTTTGAATTATTCATAAACTGAATTTTCATGTTCGAACACGCTCTTTAGTCGCAAAAAATAGCAGCGTACATTAAAGATGTATAAAGATTTGACATGAAGTTATTTTGCCCGTTAAATACAATCCATCAATCTTCGTAACGTTTTTCCCCTAGCTTTCCTTGATTTTTCGTTCATTTTTAATATATTAAAACGTTCGCAAAATAATATTAGGGGCATATTTAAATATTCTTTTATAAAGAAAGTTCATACACGATTGAAAGCTGCTATTATGTGATATCTTTTGTAATAAAAGCTGGAGAATACTGTTGTTAAATGTGAGTATTTTATACAAGCAGGATTATTATATTCGTGTACGTACATGTACATGCGAAAGCAACGCAAAACTTTAATGTCACATATTATTAATTTTAGTTCACAATATCTTTACACAATTCTATTCTATTAGAATGACTAACAGTGAAAGAGGATATTCAGGGTTAGGAAACGCGGATTTAAATTAAACTCGATGCGAAGGTAGTCCTTCCTACCTAATTAACTTTGTGCAAATGACTGGTTGCTCTAGTGACCTACCCATCAAGTTATTTGATGTGCGGTCGATGGAGAGCACAAGACTCAAGTTAAGTTGTATTATTCTTGTAGCAAACGCGTTAAATTTAATGCTGAAATAGAGATGCTTTCTAAGTATGGTACAGAGAGGTAAAAACTTACATTTAACACCAAATAAAGGCCTTATTTAGCATTTAATTAATTTAAGTTTAACTAACAAAGCAAACTCAGTAGAGAACTAATAATTTCAGTAATGTTCAAACTGATATCCGTTATGTCCAACACAAAAGAGAACTCATTCAACATATTTGATTGTATAGAATGGAACATCATTGTTATTAATTCTTCCATATTATAGGGTTCTCTATGGTGGTAATATCCTAAACAATCATACAATCAAGAAGATATGTAGATTCGGGCACCCTTCTTGTCTCAGTGAACCTCCGCCTATTGCATTAACTCCAAATTTTAAGTTGAATATGTGCTGGAACACAGGTTGCCATACTATTTCTGGAATATTCAGCAGTCTATTTTTTTTAATATGACTAAATTTTACATAATAAATGGAAGAAACCTACACCACAACGTATATTGAGACCTGAAAAGTCGAAACCACGTGATCCGCTTTTAATGCATGATCTTTTTTCATTGCCTTCGTTCGCAGGGTGATTTCCAACAATAAGTATACCATGAGCGTCTATTACAGGCATTTTTTGGTTTTTTATGTTGTGGCATTTCTCAACGTTTTCATAAATTTAAGATGTTCCAAATATCACAGTAATTTAAGATTCCTTATCATTTCTTCTTATCATTTTGATATGTGATGAAGGCACATTACTCATAATGGTTCTGCAGTGACTAGCATGGATTGTTAGAAGAATTTACAACCATGAAGTATAGTTGAGAGACCATCTTGCGATTTTGTAAACAACGTTGAAAAACAATAGACTAAAATTTTCAATCATGACAGGGTAGCATTGGAATTCTTGTCTGCTTCCTGGTGTGGCCATCTTTTTAACTGATATTAGAGTGAAGGTGGAAACTTTACAGTGGAAGGTTATCCCAATATCTCAAAAACTACTTGCATAAATACCAAAATTGATGTCGCCAAAGGATTTAAAAGCGACGTTTAAAAATGGGATTTAAGATTGGTTGCTTAACTTGAAGTAAAGATCAGTTCCCTAATACAAGACACATAACTACGAGAATGAATTGTCATGACCCATTTAGATGTGGTAGTATTTTGAGTTGCTTACAACTACCGTACAAACCTAAATATCTCTGACGCCTCTGAAAACATGAAGCATTGCAACTGATATTTGCAAACAGGCACCCATACTTACTTTTTCAAATTGCCTTAATGGTAATATTTTAATTTCATTTTGCAAAAAAATATATAATTTAATTGCTTAATATTTAACAGACTGTTGTGTAAAAGATATTCTGTGATAAGGAATAGTCAGGGATGAATTACTTCTTGTTGAATAATTATGTATGTACATCCGACTGTATTTTAAAATTTTCTAAATTATTTCTTGCAAAAACTAAACAGTTATAAATGTATAGTGATGGAATAGCTAATATTTTGAAATATTTAAAATACGGTTTGCAGTGTTCTCCGCTACTAACTTTCATTATAGCTCTTGTACATTTTTTTTGTGTTTTAAAAATTCTCTCACTATATTCCGTACTACTCCAGAGTAAAATACTGTTATTCAGTTTAGCAGTGTCTACGTCTGTTAGGTCCGCTGTTCTGCGTATTTAGTACACGATCGTATTTAATTTATTACATAAGTAATTTATGTGAGTAGTCCAGCTAAGTTGGAGTCGATGTGCACTCCTAACATTTTTGCGGAACTTATCTGTTCTCGTCTTGTTTCGAAGATGATATTTCGTATTTTGTGTTCATTTAATTTCAATTTATTAGCCCTAAACCAATTTTCCGCATCCGATATTCCTAGTGACTCCAACGGCTAAATTTTCTGCTGTTTTTGCTTTAAATACCAAGGTCGTATCGTCGGCAAACATATTTGTTTGGCAAATCTGAAGATTAGCACATAAATCGTTAACATAGATAAGACACAATATTGGTCCTAGTTTAGATCCTTGTGGTACTCCACAATCCATGTACTGATCTTCTGAAAGTTTATTGTCAATCATCATTATTTGTTTTCAGTATGAGTTCGTTAAAGATACAATAAGAACAAGAACTGTAATGTTAAAACTACCACCACACTCAAGCCGAGTGACTTCGTTCGGTTGGGGCTGCAATTTTCAAAATATTCTGCGTTTACTAGAATGCAAAACTAGTTACGTGGCAATGAACAAATCTAAGAAACAAATCAGAAAAGTTTTTCTAGATTATTAAAAAAAGTACTTACTTGATCAAGATTCAATTTCGAGCGATACAGAAGACTAGGTATGTTCAAGAGCAAATGAATGGTTGATGAATGGTGATAGAATGGTTACAGACAATCAGTAAAGATATGAGGAGAAACAATCTGACGAATGGTTTACCATTTTCTAGAAAAAATAAAGAAATTATCTATTAACCATTAAGGGAAGAGTTTTCAATATTAGCCATAATAAGGTACAGACAGAGATTCAAAGATTTGCTTTTAAATCCGCTCCTGTTAACTATCTGGAATATCTTTTACTATAGAACTTTACAAAGGTTCTTCCACAATCCATCATATGTAATTGAGGTGAGATTACTTTGAAAATTGTCTCCGGTTATACTCATAAATAAATTGTATTTAGGTGAGCATTTTAGAATTCAAGAAAAATTAAAATTCAATCGAACAATATACTTGTCCCACACCAAGTTATTGTAAGATTATGCCGTACTTTAACCGTTGCAAAAGATAAGTGTAGGCCGTATTAGCAATATAAAAAATTGGCACGACATTAAAATTCAACTTTCAACATCTTTTATTCACCAACCACACCCCCTCACTAAACTTCTTTGAGATTTAAGGCAAATTACCGTATTCTCTAAACAATTGGCATTTTACACATAACATTTATCCGGGTTACCCGCGCTTTTCAAACTTTGAACTAAGAAATAATAAATTGATAAGCATTACTATAATTACATACTATAAACCAGCTTTTAAAACGAACGACACCTGTCAGATGTAATTGACACACTACGGTTCCTTAGCTCTCGTATACAAGCCATCTCGGAAGAATAACTTCATGCATTATTCACAAACTCGACGGCGCCACCTAGCGGTCTAATCGCGTATGATTGATACCCGCGAATGCACACGAAAGACGTTTAGTGTGAGACGAGAGAAGAATGATTATTTCACTGGGTAATTGTTACCGCGCGTGAACTCTTTCCCGTTTTAATTGCTTTCTCGCTGCGGAGCGATGTTAGAAAAGAAAATTTTTGAATGATGGTACACAGAGTACCGTCCGTCCGCAAATGATGTGTCTATTAGAAAAGTTTCGGTGCCGGATTCCGTGTTACGTCGAGTATTTGAATTGCCACGGAAACTTCGTCTAATTGCCGGTTGTTACGAGGTGCTTGAAAGGGTAGAAGTAGTGCATACTGGTATATTATTTGCTTCCATCCGTCATGATTACTAAACTTGTTCTATGTTTTTTAGACTAATAATATTGTAGTTGATATCGTTACAATACAATACGAGTGATACCAAGAGAAATTTCTTAATTTCAGTTCCTGTTGATCGAACTACACTTA
Organism: Holotrichia oblita; assembly: GCA_023690525.1. NCBI lineage: Eukaryota > Metazoa > Arthropoda > Insecta > Coleoptera > Scarabaeidae > Holotrichia > Holotrichia oblita. The sequence goes on from CM043022.1 coordinate 25,339,875, forward strand.
ACTACTATACTTGTTTAACTTTTATCAATCTTTTTTTCTTTTTTACTTACTTCCAATCAACAGATAAGAAATATGGGCTACGGCGGTAAGACCTGTTTGGACTCGCCATCACGAAAAGTGGACTTGCACAAACCGGTCGGCCTGTATCCTTGTCACCGACAAGGCGGACATCAGGTAATCTATTTAACGACAGTGTTCAGAGAATTTTCCTTTTCAGATCGCGACCATCGAACATGACATGTGCATCGATTCGCCATGTAAACCGGACGACTTGCACAAACCCGTCGGATTGTGGCCTTGTCACGGCCAGGGTGGCAATCAGGTAACCCCACCACCGACAAAAAGACTGTAAAAAAATATATCTATAAAGAGGTTGAGGTCTGTCGCGGTTCTACTATACTATACAGTCAATCAAGGAAGGTTTTTTTTATATAAAATTTACTTAGATTAAATTTTAATCTTTTATTTCGAGATATAATTCAATTTTTATATACTCGTATATCACACAAGTGAAGTATAAAAAATGTTTATTAGTGTATCTATTTTATGACCTTGTATACTTATCTTTTTTCCTAACATTCCATAATTTTTCTGACAGTTTTACATATTCTAATGATGGTTGAAATTAAATAACCCTCTATATATCATTTATCATTTCATAAATTATTATCTTTTTATACTCCTATATCTTTTCTATGAAATTTTCAAAATCAAAATGATATCCTCTATCTTTAGAATACTAAGACAATGTAATTTCCGCCGTTATATTATCAGAAACAGTGTATTTGTATTTAACAAAATATTTAATTTATGTACTAGGAACACTTTCATTATATTATAGAAAGCATATTAAAAAAGACATTTCCACTGCGGAAATTAACTTTCGTAATCATTAAATGATTGTAGCGAAGTTACAACGATACAAGGTACAACGATCAGAGAATTGGGTTCTCAATTATTTTCTGTGCGAGCAAATTTAACAATGGATGCTCTTAAAAAAAATCATTAAGTAAACTAAATTGTCAAGTGGCATTCTATAAACGATATGTTTATATATGACTGCATTTTTTCTTCTCAGCATAATACAAGTGTTTATCTAATACGCTTGCAGTCATAAAATACTGCAAAGAAATGTTAGGGAAAGTTGATGGAAGCAGCATATTTTCCCAAGACATACCAACGTTTATTACTTATCGAATAAAATTATTATTATTAGATCTAACTATCATTGCCCCAAACAGATGGACCAACACCGTTCTGCTGTTATTTAAACATCTCAGTTGTAAAAGCCACAAATGAATACTATTTTACCGTATCAGTATACGCTGTATTTCCAATTTTTGTTTCAAATTCTACGGATACCAAGCAGAAATTGTATGCGTCTCCATCTCTACCTTGGTTTTCATCATCAATATTTTTGTTACTACTATCCAATTTGTGATATTTCTTACACTTTTCCTTAATTTTCTTTACTTTTCAAATTGCTCCGCTAAGTTTTCCTGTAGTCTTCTTAATCGATTGTTTCAATATTTTGTTGCAGTATTTTTGCTCTAAGATTTTCTTATTAGGAATAGATATTACAATTTAAGAATATTGTTTTGATAAAATCTTGCGTTTGATGCATTAAATTTTGAACGGCTCTGGTTCAACCAGATGATCTCTGGACGATATGTCCTGGGTTAGTCTGATCAAGAACCTCAACTTGATCGTCCGAAAGGACATGGTGGCACTCAATTTCTTCTGGACAGATTGAAAATGTGTTTCAGGTTCTGGAATTTGATATGTTCTGTCACATTAAGATTTCTTATTTCATTAGACTAATCATATAGTTGAACTGGCGTAAAATCTTCTGCCAAAAAGAACATAAGAATTATAGGAACAAATACCCGTACAATTTTCCTTAAATACCTTTCGTCGCCTTTGCACGTTGGTCAATGATGTTTGACTGGTATTGAAGATCATGTTTGCTTCAAATTTATCTTCGATTTACAGCGGATTCAAATTTTCAACATACATGAAGGCTTTTATTCTGTTTATACACATTACATCTGGGTTCTGGCTTTCGCAACGAAATATAAGGATTTCCCTGGAGGAATACATATAGCCAGTATCTATTCTAGAAATTTATTCCTTTGTAGACACTTGTCATCTCTAGCATATCTCCCACTTGTGTACCATGTGATCTATTGTGGCCCCTTGCATGAGCTGTAAGCTGCTGGGGTTTACCCGCTCTCAAAACTCCCCATCCAGTCTAAGAGCCGTAATAAACTGCAAACTTCATAAAAAAAGTTTTTTTCGAAGCTATATTTCCTGATCATTTCATCGTTCGATAGACTTAGGTGTGGGGAGAGCTCCGCTTGAGATGTCCAGGCTCTCTGATAGGGAGTCTCGCTCCTTCCAGTCCCAGCCCTGGTCAGTCTGTGCAATGCCGCAAGGACGACTTCCTCCACCACTCTGTGTAGGGGTGTGAAGTCTAGAATTACTTCTAGGGCCGCAGTTGTTGTCATAGCTCTTGTGATGCATGCGTATTAACCGTTGCGGCTTGTCAAAGACATTTCTGGTTGTGACTTTTGTGACCTTCAGGAACTAGGTCACTACCCTGTACGTTACCATAGGTGTTACTGTACTAATGTACAGTCATCGCAGAACGTAGTTATATCTAGAAAGGTACAGATAGATGTTTTTGATAACATAACTATAGAAGCTGCGCTTAATCTATTTAGATTTTAAAGATAGATGACATCAAGGAAATTTAAAAAATATAATTATTGTAATCGAACGTAATTATTGTCTATAATTAGTTGTTCTTAAATATTTTAGTTGACAGACATTGCTACATGTTTTCCTATTATTTGACATTTATTCTACCGACAAAATTCTAAAGGGAACACAATTGTGTTCAAACACCGAGTTTAGAATAAATTTATTTATAGTTCATTTGTTTTATTAAGCTAGTAGTTAAAGTAAATTAATATCAACAGAAATAAGGTCATATATAATATACTAATTAGATCTTACCACAAATAAATAAACTCTGTGCAATTAAAAGTGTATAAAATCCAATGTTCTTTAATTATGCAAACTGGAATGTTTAGCACCTCCCTTTTACGGTCGTTTGCACCGCCCCTAGTTAAATCAAGTTAAATTATAATTAAAATTAATTCTTAGTTAAATCGGAATTTTAGTTGCACGGAGATCTTAACAAAAGATTTAACTATTGATTTACATTTTAATTTTTTGTTATGGTCTTCGTGCAACTAAAATTCCGATTTAACTAAAATTTAATTTTTTTAATTATAATTTAACTAGAGACGGCGCAAACGGCCGTAAATTGCACTAACATCTAAATAACTATTGAGATTCACAATTTGTTCAGAGATAAATGGGAATAAAAAAATTAATACCCGCCTTTAAAAGCGCTCATATTACTCATTACATCATACACATGGATAACGACTTCCTTATTGTCCTTCTTGAGACTACAGCTCTAAAAATGATCTATAAATTTTAATTATTGTTTTGGGTTATTTACAGCTTTGTAAAATTTAAATCCAATTTGAACGAAGAAGAAAATTTCTATAAAGTAATAAAAAAATAAATAAATTTGCATTAAAATTTTACTAAAGTAAATTTTCTATAAATTAAATCGATATAACTCTTCCTTGATAGACTGTACCACTTTTTGTATATAAATCACATATAATTGGCATTCTAAAGTTTAATTTAACATCAAAATTTCCGATTAATCGACGCACGTACTATACACACCAAATTCAATCTATCAAATCTAACTCCTTTTATATACATACCTACGAATCCATTATACGTTCTTTCGAATTGATCAGCTAGCTTTATTTGGATGATTTCCTGTCGTTCTAACATTTTTGAATGTCTATAACTGTATAACTCTTGTATATAACTATATAACTAAATTAACACTATGACATTTCATAATTATTAATACCGTTATGTAAATATCACATGAATCTGTGGCTGTTTCTTTATTTTTTAATGTTTTTGTTAGAAATAGAATTTAAATTCCAGTGAACAGATTATTACAGGTATTACGTACAAGGTTATTTAAATGTACTTAACGTCTAAATATTTTTGAAACCATATAAATTTTCAAAAAATGTTTCAAAGAAAACTATGTTAGTTAATACAAATATCCTTCGTATTATTATGAAAACTGTATTCAACATTCTTTGTTCAAAAGTTTTTTTATATATCTGAAAACTTCGTGAGATTTTAAAGTGCCTTTGCGTATGCAATTTTCTTATAGCTATATTGAAGTTACAACTTTAACCTTTTGCAAGTTTATTAAAATGTTTCAGACCGAACTTAAGCAGGAAAAAATAAAACTCCATTAAGGTTAAAATGGTTAAAATTTTTAACCAGAACTTTTTCTGGTTAAAAATTTTAATAATGCTTCTTCTTCCCAATGTATCACACCGCGTCCCACAAAAGCCCACTCAGGCATCTATATTTTATTAGAGATTGAACGGTAGAACCGGTCTAGAAAAGAATTCCACATCTCCAATGTCCAATAAATGTTTATAAAGCAAACATTTAACGTTTATCAACCACTACTAGAGTACCTTCTACGTTCTCGTTAACAGTCCTGTAAGTTGTAAATTTCTTGGGCTCATCCGAAAGAAAACCTGATTAGCGTCTTCTCACTCCCCACAGTAGCAATTTAGGCTATCAACTAAACTAGTGCAGATGCAATTTTAGATAATTGTGATGGAACCTTAACTCTGATGAACTAGAACACCCTTCGTCCTAACAAAATGTTTTTAACTCTATAGAAAAGATCGCCCTATCCACGATGGGTCTAGCTGTGGCAGATTTTTCCTTCTCGTTTCCCTGTATGCCACAATACCCACGGATCCACACTGCCGTAACCTGTTGTACTTTATCTAGATCTAGGATAAGGTCTCGGAGAATTGAACGACTTACCATTCACCGTTGAGAGTAAAGTGATTAACAGCGCGGCATTATAAAGGCGATATAATGCTGTCACAACACAATTATACTCACACAAAAACTGCACCACGAGAGTTGCATGGTAGCCATACAAGCGATACAGTATGAAGCATGCTTTGCTACGAGTCCTCCATAACTTCAGTTGAACTAAGCGTATAGCAGATCAGGATTTAATGTTTGTCGAAATCTCTACAACAGGCTGCCCCGTTTATGTGCATTGATCAACAACGGAATCGTACCTCCATTCCTTTCATCGTTTTTTACTGGAGTCATGATCAAACGTCATAAATACAAAGTTGCAAACCATTTGCTCACCTCGGTATTTAACTGGTGCCACACAGGTTTCCGAATGCAAAACAATGGTTGGAGCTAAACACACTGTCTAAATTGAAATTTCAGTTAAATCACAAAAATACCTTTCAATCTTGAAGTAATTAATACTCCTACTAGATATGGTATTACGTTTTTCTTTACTGGTTTCGATGAGATTCATTTTGAATAAGCAAAAAGAGTTTCATTAAAACAAGATGTTTTCGATTTCAGTTTTCAAACAGGTTGAATCGACTATTTTGGCAGTCTATTCCATTTAAAAGTATTCCATTTAAAATTATTTTAATAATAGCTTAGTTAAAACCAACAAACTTTTATTTGAATAATTAAAAACTGAAAAATATTTAGGTGTTCCAGTACATTTGAATAACCCTGTACATACTAACGACAGCTAAATATCATCAATTAGGAGTAGGAAGTACTTCTAGATACGTAAATATTTCAGGGAAAGCTTGTATTCTGTGGAAGATACAAACAAAGAAAGCGTTGCTTCCTGAATATGTGTTAATTAAATGAAGATATCGTAAATACATTAGCTAATGACAACCTGTTAGTCATTATAACTTGAAAAAAGTTCTACCTAACATATCATTCTTACATTCATATAATATAGCAAAGGTACACTTTCTACAAAATATAGAATGGATATCTATGACTGACATTATAATTTAGTAATACATTATTTCCTAGAGGTTCATTTCTCTCTGTTAAAATATAAAATAACTAACAAAAAAAATATTTTCAGATTTGACAGCAACAACTATTACAATAAGTAATAAAAATGATTATTTTCAGAATAACTTTAACAATCCTCATGTAAGAAATATAAGAAATGGTATTCTTACATTATTGTTTTCTTTAAGTCTAAATATGTGTGGAAGATTTTAAGCGAATATAATAACTCTATCAAGAAAACGTAGTTGAACATAATTTAGCTCATCTATAATACAGTACAGCAATCAAAATTGCCGAACTGTTCATAATTCTAAATAAAATAAAATAAATTTTCTACATTAGTAAACAAAAATTTATTGCGGAACCAGGCGCACATTTTACGCTTTAAATAAAATATCATCTACATTTATTTCTTCGCCTATTTCATTTTGTGGACATGCACTTACCGGAAACGACTAGTAATATCAATGGGAACTCCTGGAAAAACGTTTTCCAAGTACTCTATTCATTCGAATAAACGTTTTTAACATATTTCCAAGTTGAAACTGTTCCCAGGGCACGCGAATTCAACGAGAACATCATATTACCACTCGAAATTTATGTGCGATGCGCGAGTAATGTAAAACATCAACGACGAATACGAAATTGTCCCTCACTGTTTCAACGGCTATTGTACGAGTGCATCTTTAAAATGAATTTCCATTTTAAGAAAAGTATTTTCGTTACAGTATACGAATGGAATATCAAGTTAAATAAGAAGTAAGAAAATATTTTTACTGCAGTTCTTTCTAACATTTCAAAGCATTCTTAATCTTATTATATTTTTTTAAGTCTGCCAACTTCAACGAACATTCCGGGAAAAAATATGTGTTTTTGGCTGGGTGTAATAAATAATCTTGTTTTGCTTTGAATTCATGCCACGATGACCTGCACGCGAGTGTGTACCGTTGTTATACCACCGCAAAAGGGATAATTTTTTTATGTATAGCGGTAAGCTATATACAACTGCGAGTAAATAAAATTACAGCTAGTCAGTCTACTTGTTTCGTCAGTCCATTCTCGAGGCCCATTTATCAAACGTTATCTATTGCGATGATGTGTAAAGGTGATGGCAGCGCATGAAATTCCTGAAATAATCCACTTTCGGACAACATTCCATGCGAGTACAACGTAATTTGATTGCGATTTGTAAAGAATGTCATGAATTATATATGTATGTATATCGTTGAAATTAAAATTTATTTGAGCGAACGAATCTTTTAAAACTACATAGAAAAATTTTTGTTGCAAAGAAAAATAAACAATTCAATAAAGGAATGCCAAAAAATTTATGTTATAGAAACCGATAACAATTTTCGTAAGCTAGAATTGAAGTCACGTAGAAATAACCTTTGAACTATGACGTCTGAGACGCCTACGTAAAATTGTATGAAATGTTTGCCAAACTAGGTAGTACTTTGTTGAATATCTGCAATAATTTCCCGAAATCTTAATGTTGGGCAAACACCATTTCAAAAATACACCACCATATATTTCCCCATTGTGAATTGAATGAATAAATTGTGGTATTTTAAGTAATTAAATCCAAATGTGGACAAACATTAAATCTAATACACAAGAAGGACTCTAACAAAGACAATAATTCAAAACTAACAGACTCGAACAGCTTCCAATATCAGGAAAGATACAAAGGAGCAAGAAAAAGGCTACAAACTTCTTCAGTTTTATTGGCTCTCATTATACCAACCGACTATCCGGTTTCGTAAATCTTCTACATTCTTGACTAGAGCAAAATTTACATTACAAGATTTGACCTGGCCCGCAGAAAAAAATCAAAAATGTTTAAACGAATCGAGAAGATGATGACAACTGCTGCACCATTGTAATAAACCACATATTACACTTCTTCTTACCAGAAATATACATATTTCCTAGAAAGACAAGTACCCAGTGTTCCAAACAATGTTGATATACATCACTGGTAAGTCTGGTTAATAGAAAAATTAGTCCAAGTAAGCAATCTCTCACCAATCCAACCGAAACTTTTAATGAAAAACAGATGTTGAAGCTGACATTCACATGCATACGTCATGTGGATTTCTTTTAGCTCACACAAGGTTATTTCTTGGGAAATTTGTTTCATCGATTAATTTAATCAGCGCTAGTAATTGAGACACTTAAGCCAATATGGTGTAGGTGCAATTGCAGTTTCAAAATTTACCACTAGTAGGAATGCCATGTTCAGCACATATACTACCAGCAATGCCATTCTTACTTTCATTGGTTTTTCGAGTTCTATAGATAAACGTGTCAGCACTAGCTACATAACCACTTAACATCAGTAGCATTTTGGCAATGAATTGTTCACCGTATTATACAAATTTATTAAAAGCAATGGTATCAAAATTTGATGTTTCTCACCCCAAGACAACTTCCTAATTGCTGTATATATTCTTGTATTTATTCATGAATTTCTGTACAATTTACGGCAGATGTGTGTATCTTGGGGTGATCAAGATGCCAAGATAGAAAAAAGAAAAGTTTTCAAAGTTGAAATTATCGAGGTAGCTTACACGTTTAGCCATCAGAGCAATCCTCGAAACGGATGACTTATTGCCAAGATATGACCTCCTAATATGTCTCCAGTACCAAGAACGAAAACTTCGTGGTTATAAGGGCAAGTACCTTGGAATTAAGAAGGGTAAGAGGTAGCTTATACAGTCTTTCACAAAACCAACGATCTTTACTTACACACACGTTTTTTTTTACTAATTAAACTCTGAAACTGAAAGGTAAAAAAAATAATTTTGAATATCGCCAGTGGGATCCCAACAAATTTGGAAAATTTCCATTACTTTCAAAGTTGTCCTAAAAAGTCTTTTACTTTCTTGTAGGTTATAATCTTAATAAAATATAAATTGGTTACACAGTAACCAACACATGTGATTCTGGTTGAAAATCTGTAGAGATCTTACTTTCCCTTAAAAATCTTTGCAATAATCGCGCACATAAGACAAGTAGTGCATGGAATCCATTGTTCTCCACTGGGATCTCATGTCTAAGATTTTCCACAATACAAACAATGATATCTATCAGCACTGTATTGATTACCATTTGAAGCCAGTGGATCATTATTATTAGAGCTTTCTTTTCCTGTTTAAAAATTTCTTTTCTTTGTTTGGTTTTTGATGGCAAAACAATTTTTCGACAATACGAGGAGGTTTCTCTTTAGGACTTGCGTTTAACACTTTTTGATTCAGTAAAATATCACTGAATTTAAGTTCGGCTTGTACAATTTATTTATTGAGAAACTTCAAAGGAGAGGGCCAACGAATAAAACCTTGATTGCCAATCCATCTATTCCAAAACAGAGAAATTAGCAACTCCAAAACTAACCTCCCCTTGTTATGCAACCATAATCTAAGAAGGTACTCTTCGTTTTTTAAATATCTTACTAAAGAAGACCAGAAAAAAAAATCCAATTTTTAGGATTTTTAGGCATGAAATTACGCAATTTTGTTGTCAATTAACCGACGTCGCATGCGTTACTATTTCCGAAATCCCAATGGCCTTCGAATTGGCTTCTACTGAATGCGGCCACTAATACACGTCATTAATTTGCAAATTTCAATGCTGCAACTGCACCTACAGTACGATATAGGGAAGTATTTTTCGCTACCAATAATTAAATTAAAATCTGCGCTTTCCGTGTACGCAGATCGAATGGTATCACTTCGTTTTTCTCGGGAAAATATTGTTTATCACAACACGCATGAATTCCATATTTTGGAAAAGAGAAAATTAATTGCTGACAGATACGAGGAAAATTCGAGTCGACATTAGCTGAATTATTTCTGAATTCATGTATGTTTACATTATTTACGATGAATAAACGTTATTAACGCATAATCATTAAATATAATTCTTCTGAAGTGAACTAAATATACATTTTTCCAAATGTACTGTGCCAAAGTTCTTTGATTATGCGGTAGTTTTCCCATAAATTTTAGCATGAAGGTATAAATTACCATGTCCTCAATCAATAAAACAGTTTTGACATCCCTTAATATTAAAAGCAATACGATTTGTAGAAATGGAATCCTTTTTATACATAGATATTGCTATTGCTGATAGTTACATATTATTTCACCATTCTATAGTCTAAAAATAGCCAATTAATTAGCCTGAATTAAATACCCATCATTCAGCTTTAATTGACAGCTTTCGAGACGTCTCCCCTAAAATAATAAAAACAGATTCAATTGTCATGTGTTTTCACGCACGTAAAAATTAAATTTGCATTAAGAGCCAAACTTTAAATAACGCTTACAAAAGACATTAACGTAGCGACAGATCGCAAATAAATAAATAGAACGGCGATTTTTGCACTGTTTTTCACTCTGTAACTTCGTCGAGCTGTATAGGTCGAATATTTACAAAACCACTTAGGATAATGCTTCCCGGTCTTTCCATTTTCAGCCGGAATAAATTTTCATTTGTAATTAAAAAACGCGCGAAATGAGCGAAAACAAAAATTAGCCCAACGAACTGGCGTAATTTTTCGTGGACTCCTCGTCCTGGATTTATTTTTATGTAGCTGAACGACAAAAAATAATACGGAATGCAGAGTGCGGGATTTGGGAGGGACATAGATGGGAGATACGGTAAAATAAATATGGTAGCACAGTAAAAACTAACAAATCCCACCAAGGGTGTGCGGACTTGCGGAAATCGCCACTTTATGTGCTAAATAGTATTAAGTGGATATCGATTTATGCGTTGTATTCCATTTTATTATGTGTACATGAATTTCGGCCTGCATTGTGAAATTTGTAAACTGTTGAATTGTATACATCCATACATATGCATAGCTTGGGCTATATTTATGCGTCGAATTATACATTTCGCACAATGAGCTGCAACATTGCTCATTGTACGATGGTAATTGTATCCCTTTTTATGGTTTTATTTGTTTGACCCAATGTGAACTTAAAATACTGAGAAAATATTGCCACGATTGTTTTGATAACGTATTTATTATAGGGTTGCAGTCACTTTGTTGTTGTTTAGATTTATTCGTTACTAAGCAACCTTCACATTTCAATAAATGTTAACATATATGTATTTTTTGACCTTTATGTACTTATCTTTTAAAATAAATCAGGAATTAAAAGATAAATGTTAACGTCAAAAATTTATCCAGTATGTTATACAAATATTGAAAATTCGAAAAACTATTTACAAGCTTGTAGGACAGTTAAAAAAACGAGAAATTGTGAGAATTTTTGAGACAAAAAGATTTCAAAAACAACTACCGACCGGACCATAGCTGAATGTGAAGAAGGCATGCCCTATTTAAAAGTGAGCGAGACGAAATACTGAATGATGTTAATGGCACGCAGTTATCATAATGGACGACGAAAAGTGTTTCACTTTTTTACACCGATAATATTGAATGTCCAGGCGACATTTCTAAAAAGTCGACAAGAAATTTGAAGACAAAATTCTGGTTTGGGGTGCGATTTCAGAAGGACATATGCTTGATTCTATTAATAATCACCATCTTGGTGTTGAAATAATTTTTTGGCCTGATATGACAAACTGTCATTATGAGCAAATTACATGAGATTGATTAACCACAAACAACATATCGTTTGTGTCAAGTCAAAGAATAACAATCCGACAAACTTATCTATCACTTGAAACATTTTGGTCTCTATTAAGCAAGAAGACCCGACAACGGTCGGGAAGCCGCAAATACTTTGGGCCATAGAATTTATCAAAAAATTCGAGAAATAGATTGTTCTGGTATGTTTTCTAATTGCGCTAGTAATATACATCTTATGGAAGTGGCGAAAGCGTTGCCTAAAAATGAAGATCAGAAGAGAGATTTGCAGAAGCAATGATGAGCAGCGACATGTACACACTACCGTATAAAGAAAAGATACTATGTACTATATAACAATAAAGCATTGATACAACATTACTGTACAAGTAACCAAATATGTTCTAACACTACAGTTTTATAATTCATTGACAAGTAGAAAATATTGCTTCATCTCCCCCTTTCATGAGCTGTTTAAGATGTTCTATGTCCATTACACATTCTTGCAACGTTTTAATTTAACTTGTGTAGTATAAGAAGTAAAAAAAATGTGCTACCTCCTTCCCCACTTTTTGTTAAAATGAAACTTTTGGTTGTGAATTTGTTGTGTGAGTGAAAATTTTGCTGTCCCCCAATTTCTTAAAAATCTAACTGTTAAAAGATGTTTCGGGTAGTTCTATGTTGTCCTATATTTCAGGAAATACATAATTGATAAAAACGTAGTATCACTGTTCTCCAATTTTTGGAAATTAAACTTCTGAAAACTGTTCTAAAAGTTTTAAGCTTCTACCTTGTGGAATAACCATGACAAAAACAAATCCTCCAAAATCTTACTTTCAGAATTTGTTTCAGTCTGTTGTTAGTCTGCTATATATCATTCGGCTTTTTATTTTGTATATTTCGGAAAATTATTTTCTAAATTCGATTGTCCCCCTTTCCTTGAAAATTAAACTTTCAGGTTTCCAGGTTTCTATTTTTTCGCGCGATAAAAAAATCGCAGTTTTCCTAGCACCAGTTTTTGAAAAAAAAGTTTGTTTTAGAATTATTTGTACATTCATTCAACAGGTGCAAGTTGCATAATCTTTAAGATAATTCAGAAAAAGCCGAATTTCGCCAGTCCCCCTTTCATTGAAACTCCAACTTATGGAAGATATTTTAAGTTTTTCTATATTGCTCCAAAATTTTAAGTTTATAACTGATATAATTGATAAAGTAATCGAGAAAACCCAAAATTCGCTATTTCTCCTTTTTTCAAAATCTGACTACTGGCAGTTCTTTCAGATTGCTCTAGATTTATTGTGTATTGTTCTTCAGTTTCAACTCTCTACTTCGCGAAATAATTGATAAATAAAAATAAAATTTTAGTGCCGCTCACCTTTGGGCGAAAAATAAAATTTTGATACCTACTCTCCTTTTTTGGAAAGTTCAAATTTTGAAGGTTATTCCATATTGTTTTAATTGCACTGATCAATGTTCTTAATTGTTAACTTTCTACAATGCATTAAAGATAGTTTGTCAACTCTGACATGCTAGATTAAAATTTTGAAAGAATATATAACAACCTGAACCAACAGCTAAAATTTTGTTTTTTTTGCCACACCCTTTGAACAATTCAAGTTTTAGTTTCTAAGTCTTAGAACAATGTTTGGACCAGTTAGAACAACTAGGAGCAGAATGACTGTCTGAATTTCGAACAAAGAGAAGCAAAATCAAAGAATTGTTTTGTTAAACAGTTTAGAACAAACCTATAACAATCTAAAACAAGTGAACAACACAAAAGTGAGGCTAATTTCATACGGGTCATAAGTTTCAATTTCGTCCAAATGCAACCAAAAAAAAACACACAATTTTATCTCCGCTTCTCACACAGTCCTATACACATTTTTCAGATTCTAAATCCTATAATATATACGATACTAATATTCCTCGATTGTACCTGGTACGATACAACGAAAGCATACGGTAAAAAATTAACGGAGTTGCCAACGCTATAATCCGGTCGCGTACACTTGGCCAAACACGAATATTCCCCGACGCCCGAACATTGGCATGGCACACATCTTCCCTTATGGTCGATGCGATAGTGGGATTGTCCTTTGAATATATTGCCTTCGCGATAGCGGGTCTTCGGTTCCTTCCAGTTTTTCCCGGAGAATCGCTAAGAAAGCTCACCTCTCGGTTTTTGGCGCTCTAGATCCGCCTACGCGAAGCACGCTTTCTATTCTTTACGATCGTACGTGACGACGAACGTGAACTTCTTGCCGCCGTTTCATTCTTGCCTCTCTAAATTTTAAACGTAGTTCTACTGTCTACGAAGTTGTATATTTGCCTGGAACTGCCAAGTTCTTAATTCAAAATGTTTTCATTGTTGGCTTTGTTATACAGTGAAAATTCATTTAACCGAACTCTGTTAATCTGAACGAGACCTTTGTTGGCAAACTACGGACGCATTATAGTGAGTTATTTTATTTAATTTGAACTTATACGTATACGTGTCCAGTTCCGCACAAGAACTCAAGATATATGATTAGTCAAAAGTTCACAGAATTGTGTGAATTGGTGCAAATTGTTAGTTATGGACTAAGGTTATTTAATTTTAGCGAACCATAACAATGTTAAAATCATCTTACCCAGTGAAGACAGCTCTAATATCAAGTAAAATTATTGTGAATTACAAAATGTCTCTCAAGCACTGTCCCCGGCTAAAACAGAAAGCCTAAAATAAAATTATTATCATCTGGAAGCACGCCCTCCACAAAGTTTAGGTCCATGACTATTAGGAATCAATCTGAGCTAATTTTTTGGTCTTTTTAAAAGAATGTTTACCTTTATCTTTCAAAGGCATGAGCAATTTAATATTGAGAGCCAGCCAGAGCATACGACCTCTCTTGATTCCAACAGTTTTACATGAAGCATGTTTATCAAACAAGGGATATTTCGATTCGAGAAATCTTTGAAAGCTTTGCTTCCATATTATCTAACAACAAGTGAAAACTAGAAAAGGAATTATTTTTAGATCGCGCTGTAATTCAACATAATCAAAATCACGAAAGTCATGTATAACTTGGAAAATAGACTCATCTCTTCATAATCATAAAGCACTAAATCATGGTCGACCTAAGAAAATTCTCCACGCGATCCACAGGGGTAATCCAATGGTTTGAGAACAACAACGCAGCCATCAAGCAGAGCCTGTTCTCAGTGATTCTTGTTGGCTCATCAATAACCTACTTAAAGTCAAAAGGAACTCAGGATATCGTTCAAATAGAATATAGCAAATCCAGCGAAATTAAGAAGGTTTACATTAGCATCCCCAACAAACCACCACATCTGAGGATGAATTGTAAAAGAGCAGAGACTCCTCCAAAGCGTCAATGAATGCTTAGGGTTAGGGTCAGTAAATTTTCCTATTTTTTGTAAGAAATGTGGGTGAAGTTCTAACCACTGTCTCTTTGGATTACACTGGTCGGCAAAAGAAAAGCTCTGACATCATTTTTGCTGATTCTTATGTAAAAATCGAATCCGAATATGACCTCCATTTTCACCCATCACCCACCGTTTTCGGGGTAGGCTCCCATCCACCTATTTTGATCACTTTTGTGTATTTGGTTGGATCAAAAGGATTATAGCAGCCTTTACAATTCTTTTGGGTGACTAGAGAAGTGAAAAGTTCTAAAACATGAACATTTGTAGCAAGGAGATAGGGAGATAGATTAGGGGTGAATTTATCACCTTAAATTGTGAAAAAAATATTAAAAACGTCGATTTTTTCCGTGTTTTTCGCAATGTTTTCGATATATTTCAGCTCCCAGCCCCACTCATCCTCCCCCAAACACCCCCTCCACCCGAATAATAAAAATATTCAGCAGCAATATATATCCAAAAAGTTCTTACACACGTTTTGGAATGCAAGCCAAGCTCGTTTTTCTTTACGGTTCAGGTGATCAGTAAACCTCGAATCTTGGAAAAGTTGTCTAATCTGGAGGTCCACGAAAACTACTTCCTTAATTTTAGCCTCACTAAGACGACGAAATTTTGTTATCAAAAATTGAAATCCATCACCTGTCTTGTTCATTGCTTTCACAAACTGTTTTATTAATCCGAAATTGATATATAAAGGCGACAAGAAAACATTTTCCTTCAATACTAGAGGATCGTTAGCAATATTTTCCTGACCAGGAGTAAAATTTTCTCACAGAGGCCAGTTTCGTACGATGTAATGTTTGTCCCAGGCTCGACTGTCCCATTCACATAGGAAGCAGCAGTATTTTGTGAAGCCTGCACACAGGTTCGTTAGTATAGCAACAACTTTTAAGTCAGCCCAAAGTTTCCAATTATAATCATGATAACTAAGTGGAGCTGAAAGCTGGAATATGTAGAAAAAAGTGAACAAAACTGCGAAAAATCCTTCCAAATATTGAAAAGTTATAAAAATAGGTGGAGGGGGCCTCCCCGAAAAACGGTAGGTGATGGGGGAAAACAGGGATCATATTCGGGTTCAGGAGGTTATTTTGCAAAAGAATCAGCGAAAATGGTGTCGGGGCCGATTTTCATGCCGACCAATGTTATCGGACTCTTAACATGGAAAGAGTAGCTAGGATTTTCTGATATTATCATGATTTTATTAGGAATCTAACGTGAATTTTTGATTACTGCTCAATTAATGGGATTAGAGGAATCAAAATTCAAGACAAATGGAAATTTTCTACTTCAGGCATCATCATTTTCACTATTAATTGAAATGGTATTAATCTTGACTAAATGCCATCACAAATTGTACGAATTTTATAAAAATGTAAACAATCTGAATATTTATGTTCTCAATTTTTATAAGAACATTTTAAATTTGTTTGCATTCCATTTTAAAAACAAATTATTTTGACACGAGCTTTATTCGACGGTACTGAATCTTATTGAAATGCCCCCGATCTAGAACCGAAATAGTTTTACGTATTCAAAAGTTCAGAGCACCTGAGCAAGATAATGATGTAGTTTTCATATTCTCCTTTGATTTTTCACTTATTGTTAGCCATATTCGATCGTTTTGCTTGTTTACGAACTGTTCAGTGGTGAAAAAGCAATGTTTACAATTTCCCTGGTCGTAAGCATTTTAATTATTTCACTTTTTCCAGTCATAACTTGATTATTCAGGTAATAATTACTTTGTATCTTGTAATATTAATATGTAAAGGGGATTTTTCAATATCGAACACCCTAATCAGATATAACCATTCTTTTGGTAATTTTTCTGGCGCTTTGGATTGGATTTCGTTGAAATCGAGCCCTTGTTTTACGAACGTTTCTTTACACTACCAGTATCATTGTAACGTTTTATGCTTCGACACATAAATAAGTGGATTTGATTTTTTAGTCAAACACTTAGTAATTCTATAAGTTTGAAGTCCATGTCCCATAACATTTTTTGGGGCACAACAGACAATATATTCAACTTGAACAGAACGCAGTGATCGGTTTGAGATATTGTTTTCCTTAGAGTTGTCAGTGCTTAAACATCTTTAAAAACCCACCGAAAAATCAAAACGGAAATGATAGATAAATACAAAAAATTGCTTATGGAATTTTTTCGTTTACACAATTACACAAAGAGAAAATCAAGTTAAGCAAACGAATTAATAATCCAGGAAAATACATTTGCGTCCTTCCCAAAATAAACGGACAAATTCGTACGTTGCATGGACGTTATTTACTTGTTGATCTGTCAATTTTCAACGAGGTACAAACAAAAACAATTAGGATATACTAGGATATAGGTACTTCAGCAGGATTTGCCAATTTTAGATTTTATCGTTCCATCTATTTTTAATAGCACAAATTATGTTTTACGTACGGCAGAATTCTTTCAAGGGTGGACTGGCATTGTATACCGTTCCTATAAGCGAGTCTGTACATATACTATCTACTACAAACACGCGTTACACATGGTGTTTGCCAATATTTGCATACAAATGTGTACGAACTTCTACAAAGAAGCACCGGTAAATTAAAAAGAATATTTACATATGCAAAACGGAACCAAACATAAAACCAGTATCGATTACTCGCGTATATAATAAAGTGGCCGATATTCTGGAAAGTGTACAAAAAAGCAAACAGTGCTTAATATACACGAAATATATAACCTCCTCCGAAATTTACATATTGAGTACCATGTTTGCAATCCATACACTGTTGTAGTACCAGACATATGCAGATGTAGTACATGCATACGTATATGTACACATAATGCTACGCTAACAATTTTCCTTTAACTAATTTTGATGAGCAAGCAATTGAATGGATACAATAGAAACTAGAAAATAAATTGATATATTTAAAGCAAAAAAAATGAAACTATCAAACATTATATGAATGGAATTAAGAATTCATCTTCAATTTTCTCAGTGTCAGCTTTGTTTCGGGGTCTTGTTTCTTTTTGGTAATCGCTCGCACCAAACAAAGCAAGATAAATTTTTAATGCAGACTCCTCTAACCGCAACTGAAACTAGTAGAAGCGATTCACACGAACGTACATGAATACCGTTTACATGCATCTTTCAGGAGACTCGTCCGCCGGTTCTCCTCCATTGTGATAGTGGTAGACACTTTCACCGAAACGGAGCGATCTGCTTCATTAATTATGTAGGTCGATACTATTTAATGTTTAAAAATCCCGAAAATCGAACATTGCAAAAGCGACAGCGTGCATGTAACTTTAATAATAGATTGAAGATAACATCTCACTATGTGTGCCAAACCAACAAAATAACTTAAGATGTACAGCTGTGGTCTCAAACATTTTTTATCTTATACACCATCACCACCACCCGTCCCCCTCTCGTTCTAATATGTAATTGTTACTCGTTCATCAACTTTTAGCAGCTGACACAATGCTACTCACTTTGATAAGTGTAACTGGAAAGTGAAAATGTTCCTATTTTTTTTAAGAAGATTGGCAACTGTGCTGAAATCCTCGTTAGTGCTCGGTTAGGTAGTTTGTCTGTGACAAATTGGGAAACTGCAAAATCTTGCACTGTTTAATATTTTACTTCATAAGATTAATTCTGACCAGAAAAGCTGAAATTGTAGATTTTGTGTTTATCACATTTACCGTCATCTTGTAACTGCAAATTAACTTTAGTAAATAAATTTGATAACACACGATGTCCGGACTCCACTTGATTAAATTTTCTTATCAAACAACTTCAATTGAAAGTTCTCGTCATTTTCTTCAAGCACCTGCCCAAATAATCTAGTAACCAAGATTTTACTTCGAACTTTAGTTTACTATGTTAATGACACATTGAAGAGATTGAGGCAATCTACCATTCAGATGTTTACCAATTAAATGTTCTCGATGAGTGACACAATGTATTGCAAACAACCCGAGCACAATTTGTTTTAAAACGCTTATAAATACACGATAAGGCCGAAGCATGGCTGGTGCTCTATCTGCTGCTATTGATATTACATTTGATGATTTTACGAATAATCTCTCAAAACACTATGTAGTGATTCTCATTTAGTCTCTTGTTGTCAAAGTTCTCTCCAAGAGCAGTTTTTCATGGATTTCTTGGTCCATAACAAAAGGAGCATATCCAAATAATACTGCTTCATTACCAGGTAAAGCTAACCTCTCCAGTTATGTAAAGAAATGGATCATTTGCAGATAATTACACAAGAAGCTTTCAATATCATAACTCATTTAATCAGTACATCTTTGAGCCGTATTTTTGCTGATTTTTTTTTATTATATCATATGCAGGTCCCTTGTAAAGTTTCTTCGAGTATTTATAACTGTCTTTACCTGTTTTATTAGTGCGACACCTTATCAAATGCTGCTCTAGCTTGAATTATGACATAGCATCATTGCTTAAAACTTTGTTACATAAAAGACACATCGACAAATTTGGCCATGTTTAGTCTCAATTATTTGTAGACAAACATTTAGCTATTTAAATATGAAAAATATATTCCCGATGCTAAACCTTCTTCTAACATTTCATTTTGCATTTTCTGACTTTCGTATTTATAAATACCACCAGTACATATCTGCACCGTTCTTACAAGGCTCTCGTACAAAACTGGACCAGCGTTGACTTCTCATATACGCGGGTGTCTCAGCGATACCGTCCATTAGAAGATTATGGGGTTGTGTTAATGGAACACCCTGAATATTTTTAAATATTTGGATTTACCTACTTTTGGGCTTTAGAAATACCTTCAATTTTTTTTTTAATTTGATTCAGGCGTTTTGTAGTTATTCGATTTTTTTCTTTTGCTATAGCGGACATTTATTCAAAAAATCAGAGAACACACGACTTTCCGAATATCAATTTAGAATTCATAATATGATTAAACAACATGTTGGAGTATCTTTTAGCGCCGAGAACGGCTGTCTACATTGCGTGGTTACTCTATTATGGCACATTAACTCTTCGAAATTTTGAAGAACCATAACTTATTTGTTTCAAATGGCACCCCCATATTTTATTACTTAGTCGTCTTTATCCCATACCTAAAATTGATAGTTTAGGAGATAATTAGAGTTTTTGAAAAATACACACATAACTCGTCGATACTTATCCAGTGTGCCATGGAAAATAAACGTTCTCAAAGACTTATTGTCAAAGACTAACATCAAACTCACACTTCGTCGTTTAAAAAATTTCGAAGAGAACGTGCCGTAGTAGATAGCCGTTTTCGGCGCTAAAAAATACTTCGACATGTTGTTTAATCATATTATGAATTCTAAATTGAAAAATTGAGTGTTCTCGGATTTTTTTTTTAATAAATGACCGCTATAGCAAATTTTTTTAGAAAAAATCGAATAACTACAACAACGATATCTCAACTCTGAGCAATCACGCAAGGGTGCTGCTCAGATTCACCCTAGAGAGAGTCCATCGGTCTGAGAACCCACTCATCCAGCATCTTGGTGAGCTGGATCCTGACAGGCCTCCACTGTTAGTGAGAACGCAATGAATTGTATAAGAGCAATAACAGTGCTAAGTTACGACCCACTTCTTACCCACCTTATTGCGACCAATAAATGTATCAAATTTTGCAGTGAGGCCGAACCACTCCCAGTACAGATTCGAAGACTGAAGGATGTCCCATCCTGCCTTGAGGGAAAACGACGACCTCAGAGATACATTAGGCTATATTTTTTACGGTTTTTGAGTCGTAAACGCGTTTCTTGTGAAAATCCGAAAATACGCCTCTTTAATGTATTTTAAAAATCTAGTAATCCTTGCGTTGTCGCTACACTACAAATATACAGTTTATATCTGACAAACAAATTGACAAATGAAGTAAATGACAAGTCCATTGTTAACTTACTTATTTAAAATCTTTTATTGAAATTTGGCGAACCGATAATTAGCGATGTTGTACGATCAAGGCGACTGCAATGGGCAGGACATCTGGAGAGAATTAAAATCTTTTATTGATATTTTCGATATTTTCGTTTATTCGGCATAAACTTGGATATATGTCATTAAATACTTGTCATATCTTCTCTAAAATCCTGTTGTATCCTCCAGGAATGTGAAATATCAATTATTTTGACATTCCAGGATTAGTAGCATATGAAAATACATTAAAAAGGCGTATTTTTCGAACTCTTATCAGAAAAATACACCAATAATAGAATACACCAATAAAGAGAATATTCTTACAATTAGCATTAATTAAAATTCAATGCAATTAAGTTATTAGTGTCACCCATCCACAGTCAATAATCCCAACATCGATCTTGAATTTTTACATTATTAAAGTATGGAATCAAAACTCTCCAAATCTAACTCCAAACCTTCCTCATGTTTAATAAACTTTTATTTTTTTCAAGAGATTATAAATATAAATACAGTCTGTGTTTTATGAATTATTCCATTTATGGAAAGCTAAAGTTTCGGTCACTAAGTGCTTAAATAGAATACATTCTAGTGGAGTCTATTTATATCTCATATACTCCCAATTTTTGTCTTCGCTGACATAGACCCCTTGCAGTTCACACTAGACCCTTAGGTGTCGATATTGACCACTTTTACAGTCAGTAATGTACAGGATACTTACATTGTTAACACTCGTAAAAACCCTGACCCGGAGCTTGCCTCACGGTTCTGTTATATTTTCAATCAATATACTTTCTTATAGTAATTCTTCACGAACATATAACATTCCCGACAATATTACTTTGCCAAATCCTTCAAACTAAACCGAAAAAAATCGTTCCGGTGGAAATTCACTTTAATTTATAGCCGTAATAAACCGCCTTCTATACTACGAAACTTTCTACATTAACAGAAGGTTTCGGCCTTACATATACGTGCGCTATTAATGTTTCTTATATAATTGTATATCGGTGGCCCAGCCGTGGAGTATACCGTACGATAGAAATTTTCAATTTTCTCCTCCTTTTTTTAAGGGAGGAAGTTTAGAGTCGCAGGTGTGCTCGACTGCCTTTTGAAATTATACAAATTGAGATTTTTCACGCGTCGAGAATGGAAGGTCGTCGTTGAGTAGGAAGAGGAAAAAAAGAAGTAACGACACGTTAGGCGGGCTTGGTGTAAAATCGTATCTGATAAGCGTAGCAGTTTTGTTAAGGGCATTAAGGACACACGACCACTTAAAGAAATTTACTCAGTTGGAAAACTTTGTAATCAAAGAAAAATCTAACATGATTAGATTCCACTCTGCTCTTTACTGTTACTCTGCCAATTTCTAGAATATTTCCCATATTTTGTAATTGACTCGCACGACTCAATTTTTAAAACTGCATACAATTCTGATCGAAGACAATTTGAACAAACTGCTTTCGTACACAGTTTATTTGAATATTTTTAAAAATCTCACTTCTGGTTCTCGGTCTCTTTGATGGGTGTTGAAATAATTGTTTTTCCTTTAAAACCAATCACAATATTAAGTTATAGCCAGTAATATCGATCAACGCTTACTTATTTTTATCAAAATTTAAAAACATATTCAAGATATCAAGAATATATTGTAACCATCACACGTCATCGAAAAAATGAGTCTCAGCGCTCTTTAATCCTCTGTTTTGAACATTAAATTCAGATAGTTCAATCTAAAACCTCAACCGTATTCATCTTTGAAATTCTTTTTCCCACAAAGCATTTCTGGAGTTTTTTGATATTGCACTAAAACGCGCTATCAATTTAAAAGAAATTCCAATTTTCATTGAAATTTACATTTTGTTTTAAGTTTTGCAATTCTTGAAAAAATATTCTAACAATCTATCAACGAGTCTTCAAATTAAATGGTTAAAAGTTTGTAAACTTTACAAAATTGACAAAGAACTATTAAATTCCTTTATAGTCTTAATTTTACTTTTCTAAATGTTCTTTAGATGCCGATGCAGTTCAAGGTCAGTATAATCAATATTTGCTTAAATTAAACATGTGAAATTTATTTTTTATCTAGTACTAAACAATAATTTTATCCTACTTTTGTTATACTTGTTGCTTTCCATTAAATATGTGTACCAGTTTACAAACGTCAAAATGTTTTGAATTTTATGTTTTCTGTCACTGGGTAACCGTTCTCATTTTCGTGTCGAAATTTGTTTATTGGATACCGGTTGCAACAGGTGACGTCATAACTGTTACCGAGATCGTAAGAGAAGATTACTCGCAAAAATTTTGCTTATTGTAACCATCAAACATCACTGAAAAAATAAATCCCAACCCTCTTTAATCCTCTGTTGGGTGCGGAACATTGGGTTAAATTTAGATTTTTCAATCTCAAAAATGTGAAAAATCAATCTTCACATTCATCTTTCTAAATTATTTTTCCCACCAAGCATTTCTGGAGTTTTTAATATTGCACTAAAACGCACTTATCAATTTCAAGTAAATTCCAATTTTCATTGAAATTTACATTTTGTTTTAAGTTTTACAATTCCTGTAAAAAATATTCTAAAGATTCTATCAACCAGTCTTTAAATTGAATATTTAAAGTTTGTACTACTTTACAAAATTGACAAAGAACTATTCAAAACTGCCTTTTTCGATAGATTAATTGCCTATTTTTCTAAATTGGTCATTCTTCTCTGGTCGTTCAAGGTCACGATTTCAATCCAATAAACGGCTGTAAATAATACAATACGAAATTTTCCTGTTTTGGAGACTTTCATCCTCTTGAACTTCCTGTAGGTCTTCCGCGGAATAATCACGCTTTCTTTGATAATCATGAACCATTTTTCCATTTATGGGTAAATCTAATATGCGGGGCGATAAATGTGATATGCATTGAAATCCTGTAAATCAACAAAAAAGACGTTTCAAATACCTCATCAAATATAAAGATCACTTTGATATCAACGGCACATTTTTTACAAACTGGCTTAATTAATTCTAAGTACTTCTTCAAATTGAAGAAATATTTGTGAAAGCTTACGAAGTTGAAAACACTCCAACTAGCTGAGACAGCTCAGTAATTTATTTTCTATAGGTCATTGTTAAAGAACAGAGTTTTCATTTTAGTTGAAAACTTAAGACCTGATATGATATTTATCACACGTATATAATTCATTATTTTGTTTCAAATTGATTTTTGCTTCTTTTCCCAAAATTTTTTTTACGAATTGTGTGCTGCATTTATTGAAACAAAAATGATTTATTAAATTAATTTTCATTCATGCCTTGATAGTCCTAGCCAACTTCGTCGCTAAAAATAAGTAGGTATATAATAAATTGAATTTTAATCCACGAAAAAACCTTCAAATTTTCAAATCGATATTTCTAGAAAACCGTGTATCCTACCGACTTAAAGTAAGATTACCTTTTGCGTACTAGAATACCTGAAAATGTAATAATCTCGTGTCACAAATGCTTAAACCTTAAAGGCAAAAAAGTTATGCGTTAAAATAACCGTTAACCTACCCAAAACGGACGCCCAGTGAACTTGGGAATCCGATTCAATATTTGGATAATAAATAAGTATACGAGTTTTTGAATTTCTAAATAGAAGCGTTCAAGGTGCCCCATCATGCTGGAAAAAACGAATTACAAGGGGAAGTCATCTTCAATCGGTTCAAGCTCCCCGAGGAAGCATTTTCGGACTAGGGCAGCATCCATGTAATTTTGTCTTAAAAATGGTCCAACTAATCGTTGTCCAGAATTTTCGCACCATACATTAATTTTTCATAATACTGTTGTCCCTGTTTTGATATTCTAATGTATTATAATTTGCCCAATGAATACCGTGTGTTCTGCGATGAAGCCTTACCATTAAAAGAAAGTCGCTTCATCGGAGAATAAAATATTCCGGTGAAAGTTAGCATTGGCTTCCATTTCTCCTTGCATCCACGCACAAAAATTGAAACGACTTTCATGGTCATGATTGTTGCAACCGGCAGATAAATTTAGGTTTATACGGCTTCAAACCATTTTTCTTGAGTAATCGCTGAATATTAGAACGAGATAGTTCGGTCTCTTGCTCAATCTGCCGGATGGAAATGCGCGGATTTTCGGTAATCCGTAAGATGACTTCCAACTCCGCATTTTCCTGACTGATCCGTAACTGGTTCTTCCCCAACTTATTTTCTACACTCCCAGCTTCCTTAAAATTTTGTACAATACGAGCTATCGTTGAATAACGTATTCTTGCCAGAACCGCAAATTAAATTCCTCCTGGTTCCGTATTCCGGCAATTTTTCTTGGTGCCATTGTTGTTATTGAAATGAAAGTCACGTATTTATTTCTGGCTCACTTATGACTCTCAAGTTCATCAAATAATTTTTAGATTCGACTTTTCTACTTGATTTTTCATGCCAAAATCCACTACAAAGTAAATTTCCACAGTAAATATCCACAGTAAATATCGAACTAGAATGTTGCATACTCCGGTATTTATAGTTGTTTAGGAACAACTTTTTCTTATAACATTTTTCGATTGGAAGCGAATTCAAGATGGCTGCCATAAGAGATGAAAAGAAGTAACGACATAATGACCAGGCTGTATAAAATTTTAACGAAATTATTCATATCACAAAGTAGATCTTATAAATTGGAACAACTTTTATTTGAAACACTTTTTTATGACGACTATAATACAGGATTTACAAGGCTGTTGCGGACATTTTGGGCCACCGCGATAGATAATATATGGAAAAAATAAATATTTGACGATCGAATTGAAATTTTGCATACGGCGGTATTTCGTTTTCTGAACAAAGCAGATTTAAACATAACATTTTTCGATTGGAAGCGAATTCAAGATGGCTTAGCATCGATTCTGAAAAATAATTAACGACAAATGGCAGGGTGTATAAAATTTTTCGAAATCTCTTCATATCACAAAGTAGATCTTGTAAATTGGAACAACATTTTATTTTAAAATTTTATTGCAATTATTTCGATTTCAAAAACAAGAAGACATAAATGTGATTGCGTGTCAATTTATGCCAAAATTAGAATGTTTATATATCTACATAGAATGTTTCATTTAAAACAATAAAGTTTATAATGTTGTATCAAAGCACAGGAAAATGTTTTAGATGTTTATTAAGATTTTAGATTTAGATTTTATTAAGTAATACTATTAGAACCACCTTCATTCTACATTGTTGAATGGACTTTATAAATTGCAACTTACTTAAGAGTTAGATTAATTTTCACTTTTAAATATGCGCGAATTTTATCAATGATTATTGAATAAAATGACATACTAAAACTAGACTCTTTATTTAATGGATAATTAGAGAATTGTACATAAGTATTCGTATTAAATCCATAGGTGGTGGAGGTTATATTGAACCTAGACAAACATGTGTATATAGATACAAACATATCTAACATGACCAATACACACAAACATACTATCAACCGCATTTCAAACACATTAAATACAAACACGCATAGTACATACACATACACACACACACACACACACATACGCCTTGCATGCTTACACATAAGCAACAATTCAATTTCGTTATTAACAAATTTTCTGAATACATTTTTCAGTACTGGATGCTGAGCAAGACTGGCGAAGTTAGGAGGGACGACGCCTGCCTGGATTACAGCGGTCAAGACGTGATACTGTATCCATGTCACGGTTCCAAGGGCAATCAATATTGGGAATACGATCCCGATACGAACCTCTTGAGGCACGGCAGCAGTGATAAATGCCTCGGCATAAACGACTCAAGAACTAAACTGATCATGGAACGCTGCAATCAGGAAATGTACCATTTGAGATGGTTGCTAGAGAATTACGATCCGGAAAAGTTGTTGTGATCGAAAATATACGGTTATAGATAGACGAACTGTTCACGTATTTTTTATCCGAGAAAAAATATGAAACTCTACTGATGACAAATTGGATAACTAATAATTAAGTATGTCGGTGTTAAATCCAGTGATTCAATAAAAAACATTGTTTTCTACGTTTTCAAAAGAAAATTTCTGTATATAAGTATCAACAATACTATGGAACATTCCTCATTAATAAATGATATAATTAATAAATGGTACTGTTCTGTTTGAATGACGTGCAAACTCGTGCAGGAGACATCATCGGAAGCATAAAAGTTATAAAATGTGATTTTTAATTAAGACTTATACTACTTATTATCTAACGTGTACTGTTTAAAAAAATATATGAAAATGATGTGCTCAATTATTCTGCATTCCGAAGTAGGTATTTATTAATTTTAATTTTCATTTTATATTTCCTCGAGACTGTTTATTATTGTATATTTCTAAGCATTTTACTACTGAAAGTTTACGATTAGAAACAAAAGCATCATAATAAAATGTTGGTGATTATAAATTGAATTTTCCCAATTTTGTGTTATAACTTATAATTTTGTATATATTAAGGGAAAATGTATACTGTTTATAGTAACTTTAATTACTTATATTACTTCAAAATATATGGGTATATTAAAGGAAAGATAATGATGAGGATTAATCATGAATAAGCGCGCCTCTCTATCTATTTATTAAAATTACAACAGTATATAAGATTACAAAAGATATTAAATTCATCTTCATCCATCAATCCTTTGACAGTTTATAATTAAACGAGACTCTAATTAATCTATACAGATGGCTGGCTACATATTTCATTATTAGTTCGTTTAAGCAAATTTTAGCAAATCCATTGCCTCGTATTTCAAATTATAACTCTGCGTTGACAGAATAGATTATATTTCATACAATTCTGTCAATGTATATCAAAGATTAAATTGGGCATTGATGCAACTGACCTGCATTATCTAACACGGAAGACTAAATTAAGTCGCAAACTTGCTTAATTAAGTCAGTGAATAACATACAAGAAATACATAAGAATCATGACAGTTTTGTGATAAGTTTATATCTTTTTGCCGAATTATTCTCTATAAGGCCCTTTTCTTATCTTGATCTGTCGAAATTTGTCTTTACTAAAGATGTACAAGTAAACTCTTACCTATTTCATATTTTCAATCATATGTTTGCTTTCAAAACATTGCCCTTTAAACTATATACATGTTTTAATAGTAAATCCGATACAGGTCGTGCAAGAAAGATATTAGTCACGACTACCACAAAGCACTCTAACATCCATTTCAAAATATTGAACTGTCTATTGCTTAAAAAGTTTTGAGGTTGAATCCTTTTGGCAAACAGCACTATTTACCAAGGTGTTATTGCTATTACTAAAACCGCTTTCCTTATTAAATTACTAATGTTACTCTTATATGTACATAATGGCAAAAATGTCGTCTGAAGAATATACCAACGTACTTGCTGCTTTTAAGATGACCCTTTCCTTGCACGAACATTGCATATACGTCGTTGCACATGTCAAAAATAACCAATCTTCTGTTTCAGGTTTACATTTGTTGGAAAACCTTTTTGTGTTTACATACATGTACAGGATACAATCTAACATGCATTTTAATTTTCCGAAATTATTCAGGAAATATACAGATTATTTCGACAAATACACAAGTTTGCCTTATGTAGGTCCAAGAGTGCAGAATTTATATCAAAACGGGCACCACAACTCTGCCCTTTGATAGGTAAAAACAGGATTGTTTCTACTAATGGTTCTACAAAGATATTATTGGCTTTGTTACTCTTCCTGAACATTTAACTTCATATTGTGCGTCTTGATATTTTCCTTCAATATCCTTGCCAATATAATAAATTTGCTTTTTCATGATAATTTCCACCTGAAAAATGAGCTTGCGTTCGGAAAAAACTGAAGATCTTGTCGTTTATATGTTAGTTCTCTGTCTTCTTCCATAGCCTCTCCCTCGCCTTCACTGTTATCAGTGTTGTCATAATTAAATTTCGTATTTTACATTTTCTTTGTACCTCTACGTTTAACAGTTACCCGACCTTTTCTTCCTCCTTGTTCCAAAGCAGTTTTCACTTGAATATTTGAAACGACACAACTTTTATGGTTTTTGTTTTTTATTCAGTCTTTCTGCATTCTCTCCAAATTTAGGATATCCTTCAGGTGATTTATGATCAAAATAAAGAGCTTGCACCATTTGCGCAGGAAAATGTCTGATCAGCTTGCAAACTATTATTTACTATATCACAATATTGGTGGGTTACCTTCTGGCACGGACCTGATCTGTATAAGCTTGTTAGTCACCAAGCATGAAAAAAATCGTATCTGTGAGTACATTTCGATTGTATCTTCCAATATGCTAGTTTGTCCCAATTTAATGTGCGAATCCTGGTTTCTCCACCCCCTTTCAAAGGTCCCTCCAATATTCGTATATAAATAGTGTGAGATTTTCAAGATAAGTTTTGCCAAATTTTAGAAAAATGATTTGACTAAAGCCCTGTCAAGACTCCCCTACATTGTTTTATTGAATGCCGTCACATTCCGAAGAATAACGGTGCCAGCAGATAATTAATTTCTATCAAATCATTTCGTTTTCATATCGGGATACATCTGGAACCATTTCCTATTTATACCACATTTTGATTTGATATTGACTTTTATTTTATTTTCCAAGAGGTCCACAACATGATCTCGCTAACAAAGACTTCCATAAGTAACTATAATATAAGCATCTATCTTGCTTGCTTTGCGCAAATCTAATACTTTGATCTTTACTTTCTTCTTCATTTATTTTTGTTTTTTTAATATTTAATTATCTTCAGTCTTTTTGTCCTGACACATAGTTTTATCTAGTTTCTTTCTTTTGCAATATATTTCCTGTTCTTTTCTTTGTTTTTCTCTAACTATCGAAATTATGTCTCTACTTAACAGAAGTAATAACGTAGATCTTTGTTCTTACACGTATTTCCAAGACTTTTAGGTCAAAAACTCGCCCATTTAAATGGCGAAGAAATCGTGTTTCAGGGGCACAATAATCACTCGGTAGAGATGTAAGATGTAAATCATGACCGTTTACAAACAGAATTATGGGTAATCAAATATTATTTTGGATGAAAAAAAAATACTAATACGAGTATCAAACACCATGCATTTACAGATTGCAATTTCTTGAATAATTATCTTTGATACATACGCAACTCAAACCTGTTTCAATACCTTTAATTTTATGAAAAGAGTAAAAACACAACATATAGGTTCCAATCCAGTGCTGGTTTACCTTCCCGTATACAAATCCTCATTTTCTTAACAAACTTGGTATTAATTGAAACATATGTGAACACGATTGCTGAGTAACAATATTATGAAATATCTTTCCTTTTTATATTACCCATATTCTTGAAGTATATTTAACGAAAGAAGACAAGTGAAATTATGCTAGTGACATATCTTGAAAATTAAATTTAAAAGAAAAATAAGGAATGGTTGCATATCTATTCGGTAATATCCGACTATAATATAAGTATATTATAAAAAAATATATATAGTGTGGTGTACATATATAGTTTTATCCTTTAAAAATGTGGAACCTGATAAATATATTTGTATCTATATTTATTATTATGATTATATTGTATTTACTATTATGAATTGCAGAGGATTTTAAGAATTTGTTAGAGTGAAAATCGATATTTTTGTCTTTTATATATACTACAGTTGTAAAAAATAGTGTATATTTATTTAAACTATTGGTTCCCCTGTAGGCAATATTAGATATATATTCGAAGTACTTAAGATACTGAAACATGTCAATTGTTCACATTACAGAACTTTATATACATATGTAGTACCTATGTATAAAAGTATTTTTAACATATCGTAACAAATAACATATCTAACAATCGCAATAAAATTAATTTTAAAGATTTAAATTAATTGAACCCAATAAAAAGCATATCATATCATTTTAAAATTCGAATTAAATTAGAACAATTGACATGGTCAATAATAAAAACTTATATATATATTAAAAGATATTAGATAATTTTATATATTCTAAAAAAAAAGTGAAGTATTTGGAAATTTTTGTATTGTATTTGATAAATAAAGATGCCATAAAGTTAATAGTAAATTGTATTCTCTTAAATTAAGTTATATTTTCTTAAATATTATAAATCATTTATTTCCACTGAATATTCAAAATAAATCATTATCTCATTTCTTTTTATAATTCTAATTCATTTGAACAATATTAAGTTTAGGTCAATACTGATTAATTTTATTAATATAAATACAATATCTTGTTTAAACGGTTTTATGTACTTAAATTGTGTTTACGTGACAACAATAGTATTTCATTTTATTTTGTTATTTTTTATATAAGTATTATGTATTTTTAAATCGAGTAAATAAATGGCAATGATATTGAAAAAGATAAAAAACAATTAGGCCAGTTTACATTAAAATGTTGCATATTTCTCTTCATAAATAAAAATGTTAATAAAAAAAAAGATGATTGTAGTTTTTTATTTAGATATAACTATGAATATAAAGATCTAAACTAAACATTTCAAATTATATAGAAGTTGACAATGATTTTGGCAAACATTGACACTTGAGGAAGTAGCAGATATCTGAAGT